>VZRQ01009128.1:446939-623538 GCA_013397975.1 Machaerirhynchus nigripectus | reverse complement strand
CCATTAAATCATGGCCTCCCCAACGTCTTTTGATAAAGAAAAATCAAAATGTGGTTTAGCATATTGGATCTGTTCCAGTAGCAATGACTTCTACAGTGGGAGTGAAAACCTGAGAAATAAATAATAGTTTTTAAAAGCCCAATTGAATGATTAAGAGACACGTAGTTTGGACTTGGAGAAGGAAGAAGAAACAATGTAAACATGGAAAGCTCCTGAACTGATTTTGTTTCTCAGCCCTCATTTAAATAAATTATTCTGATTTTCATTGGTACATCTTGGACAGTGGGGAGGGAAAGGGCTCTATTCCTTTATGAAAATAAACAAATTACTCATGAGCTGAACTGATATCATGTAGTGTAAATAGAACATTATGCAAGATCAAAATATTTTTGTAGGCTTCACTGAAATGTGTAGAAATAGGTTAAAAAATAAGAAAGTACATGAGAAGGCATCTACCTCTGTCAGTTCATTGGATAACTTTGTGTAAATGCTGAGGAAAAAAAGATGTTTTAAGGCAATGAGCAGCTGGATGTATCAGGCTGGGTCGTTCTCTGGCGTTTCCCTGTCGTTCTGGGTTTTACCACTGTTCATGTGACAAATGTGACACATTTCTATTACTGTGGTTATCAGGGCATTGACATCCATTCGAGAAGAAAAATAACCTGTGGCAGCATTGCAGCCCAGGTGAGACTGGGTGGGGAAGCTGGGACACAGGAAACTGAATTGGAAAGAATTATAAGAGGAAGATACATTTAAAATTTTGTCACAGCAAAAATGAAACCACCTCTGTGGCTGGCAGCAGACAGTAACAATGACACGGGTGAAATCTGATTCAGCGTTTCTCTGTGAGCTGTGTTCTCCTTTTTGGCATGCTGGTGTTCACATGAGGTCCCAAACCCGTGGGTAGCACAGGACAGCAGCAGCTCAGGCGGTGACTCGGTGCTAACGGTGAGGGAGTGCACAGCTTTTTTGTTGTGTCCCGGCCCCGGTGCCCCGGCCCCGCCGTGCCCGCCCGGGTGGCTGCAGTCAGGGCTGGAGCCTTCCCCAGGCTCCAGGGCTTCCTGGGCAGGGCCTTGCACAGCCGAGGGTGGGACGCATCCATTCATTTGTCCTGCTGCCTTTGGAACTTTAGTTTCTGTCACCCACAGTATCTCGTGAGGAGTTTCACAGTTTATGCACTGTGTGGAAAAGTACTTTAATAAAGTCCTGAACCCTGCTGCTTCATTTGGCACTGCTCTGCTTTTTGAACTGGAAGGGGTGAATAACAGTATTTCCCTGTGCACCTTCTGTCAGTTATCCTCTCTCCACCTTTCAGCCTTCCTGGTACAGGAGTCCCATCTTGGTTAAGAGTCATATAAAAGCCCTTATTCAGTCCTTGCTATGTCCTCTCTCACTTTTTTCTACCTTTTCTTATGCTGTTCAGTCTTTTTTGGCAAAGGACTAGCTTTTGACAGAGGGGAAAACTGGCATATGGGGTTCATTGGGGATTTTATGTAGCACTATGGGTTATGGTGTCTTCCCTTTTTCCCCAAGACAATGCTGTGTGTGATGTGGGGTGGTCCCTGACAGTGGCTGAGCACTGAGTTTATGGTAAGAACTCTGACATTCCAGGGTTCCACTCAGTGTGGCACTAGCAAGGGAGGAGATGATGATTTTATATGTGAGGTGAGGATTATTCATCCCTCATGGAACACCATGCAGGTGAACTAAATACTGCTCATCTGCCAGTTCTTCTTGTGGAGCTTGGGTCCATCTGTAACTCTTTATTACTCTGAATAGCCTGAGTGGCCTCATAAACTTTGTGGGCTCTCTAAATGGTGAGCTTTTTTGGATGATTTAGGAATACTTGAAACAGAAAAGACTCCAACAGAGATCCCTTCAGAGCTTGCTGGTCAATCTGCCCTCACTAAGGGAAATAGCTCTTTTATTTCACATCACTTTGCTGATTACTTATCTGTGCAAACACCTTCCCACTTTATCACAGCCAAGTGCAGTTTCTCCAAGAGCTATTGACAGGGGCTGTTTGAGAACAGGGTTTGTAAAACCTCTTGAATTTTATCAATTGGATCTTCTTTGTTCACATAGCAAGGAGTTGCTTTAGGTGGAACACAAAAGGAATCAAAGCTGTGTAAAGATGCATTGGCTTAACACGTCCTGTTTATCTTTTGATGCAGTTTCTCTTACTGTTGGTAACTTGCAATGCAGCTGCTTGTATTGTACTGTGTCAGGCCATATCCATGGGCAAGGAGAAATCTGTCCTCCCCTGGATCTTTGACTTTTGAAGCTGTTATTCCAATGCCATCTGTTCTTCTATGCTTTACCCCACAACTCCTTCATATTTTCTGCTACGGCATGAGAGTTACTGCGTGTGTGAGCTTGTTTGTGCCTTTCTTATTGGTAAATTTCAGAGGTGAAGAGGGAAGGATTTCTTTGACTGTGGTCCAGTTTAAGTACCACAGATAAGGGACTTCTGTGTTGGAGATAATTCCTGAAACACATGGCACGTGGTGCTTTTTCAAAGCTTTCCTCTTTGGCAGAATGTTGGCTTTAACTGCTGGCTGAAATGACTTTGTGAGGGGAACTACAACCTCCTTATAGACCTGAATGATGGCAAGGGGCTTCATAGCTGAAAATGGATGGTAAATATTTCAGCAGTGTGTCCTGGATCCAGGAAGGATCGGTCAGATCTGTTAACTGGTGGGTAAAAGCTTTGCTTTTTGCCTGTTTTGATGATATGTTACTTGTGACCGAGGACGTGAATCTTGTAAGAAATGATGGAAACTCACGGACTGACGGACAGTTTGTAGGTGATCATGTAGGGTAAAAAAATTCTCTGCGGAAAGGACAGAAATCAGTTGTCAGAGTCCTCTCTGTAAATTCTTTTCTTCAGAATAGTTAAATTACTCTGTATTTCTCATTTATATTTGTGATCATATTTTTAAAAGAATACTGTTAAGAAGAGCTGGGTATCTAAAAGGGACTTTATAAGTAAGGTTGTCTTGCATAATGCATTTTTAGCTTAATAAATGAGTAACATCCATAATTTTTTGGGACTAACCTTTGGAATAATAAATCAGATTATAAAGTAGCCGTATATTTCTGTGATTCTGTCATAATCAGGAGTTATTTTTACCAGACTTTTTTTTTTTCCAGAAATGTTAAATTTTGTTCTTCTTACACAGTTTAGCAAGACAGTTTGGTCTATTCAGTCGATTTCTTTGGATTCTTTAATTTTTCCTGACTTCGATTTAGTGTGGCTGAGAAATCATTTACTCTTGAGATTTGGCTTCCACTATTTTGATAAAGTCTATATTGCTATTCACCAGTCCTATGAATTGATTATAAAAATTGTCAAACAGAAGAGACTCACATAATTTATTGATGATTACAAAAGGAATTAGATTCCATACTGTTGTATTGAGAATGAAGGGGGTGTTACTTTTGTATGAGAACTAATTTTCAAATCAAGTATGATCATCAAGATTGCATCTAGAGCTGATGGAATCAGTTAATTTCTGTTTAGTGATTTCTGCTTATTTATTCTTTTTTTGAGTGAAGTAGACCTAAGAAAAGAGCTTTGTCTCTTATTAATAGAGTGCTCTGAATTCTAAAGAGCCGATTACATATTGTAGAGTCCTCGTATCAGATGTTCTTTGTGTGACCAGTAGAATCCTTTTAAAAATGGGCAGTTTGCATCTGTAAACTAACAGATCTATTAGAATTACTTCCTATAAGACTGAATATATTAAAGTCACCATTCCTGACCATATTTTAAAAAATTATTCTATCAGCAATTGAAAAAAACCCCAGTACTGACTTTTCCTGGTACCTTTCCTTTAGCTTTTATTGCAAACTCACCTGTATTATTACATAATAAGCAGGTATGTGATGGCCAAAGAACTTGTAATTTCCTTCCCAGCTGCATCCTTGATTCAGTAGTTTTAATATAGTAAATAATTGCCATAGGAAGTCAGCTGCTGTTTGCTAATTCAGAGCATCTAATGCAGTGTTAGCATGCAGTAATACTTTTCAGAGTAGCTGTTTCTTGTTGGGCTTGGCTGAGTAAGACCAGTTGAGTTGTTTTTCTATTCATTATTTCTTTTCTATTGTCTACAACCACTAACACCCACATGTCCCATGACTGGTGTCTCTGTCGTGATATCCGTGGCATGTTCAGAAAAGATGAAAATGGTCTAGAAACTGGCTTTTAATATTATCATGCCTATATAAAGTGTTAAAATTAATAATGTATCTAAAATTGCTCTCATAAATGAATATCTTATTACTGTGTTATCACTTCTCCATTTTGTTTTTTGGTGTTTTCAAAGGTAGCTTTTTATCCAGGGTGTTTGAAATTCCCTTTTTTGAGACATACGTGAATTTTTTAGTGGTTTTGTTGGTTTGAACTAAAAAAATCACATATTAATACAGGATTTTGCAGTATTTTGCAAATCAACTGGTATTTTCTTGTTCTGGTAAAATTGCCAATTAGAAAAAAGATTAGTTTTCTGTATTTAAAGGATCCGGCTATCTATAATAGTGAAGGGGCAAAAAAAAAAAGAAAAGCCATTGGAGGTTTGATTATGTCCTGCCAGTTCATCATTTCAGTTGTCAATGTTCCTGCACTTTGGGAGAGGCTTTAAGTAGTTTTTCTTTGGTTGAAATCCATATTTATGATTTCTTCATGGGTGAAGAATGAATGCAGAATGCTGATGAGCTTAGTTTTTGTCGGATTATGCTGTCTGCATTATTCCAGTCTGGAGCCAGTTGTTGTATTTCTCCTGCCTCTGATGTAAACAAGAATTTAAAGCCTCATTTAACTGACGGTGACTTCTGCTGGGCCACAACAGCTAAGAGAGCAGTTTAGGTTTGTTGATGAAATTCTGAGTTCTTAACTCTTGTGATTAAACCCTGCATTGGGTCTCACAGTGGAAGTGCAAACATTTGATGCCATTTGGTTCCCTCTGGATTTTTTTTCACTCCTTCTTGAATTGCCCTCATCTGTGTGGGTGTGTGCCTGGTGTGTGTAGTTTGTTCTTTCTTGCCCTTGCCCACTATGCAGTCTGTGTAGAGGGTTAGAATGCAGTTTTGTTTTGGTGGAAGTTTTGTCTATGCTTTTCTCATTACTTCTTAGAAATTCAAGGTTCAAGAGACCTGCCTCATGGTACATGGTGCAGGTGGGAGTCTTGGGTTCCGTGGTCTTCTTTCCCTGGACTTCAGCCTGTGTGCTTAATGTGCAGTCATAAGGGACTTGTGTTTGACATGGAAAGGTATTTAGGGAGGAGATTAACTCAGCTGGAGCATGGTGCTGATAACTCCAGGGTCACGGGTTTGATCTCTGTATCGGCCATTCACCTGAGTTGGACTCGATGATCCTGGTGGGTCCCTTCCAACTCAGAATATTCTGTGAAATGTGCCTCTATCACATGGGAACATCTTTACCACAGCTGGAATGTTTGCATTCCAAGGGGAGTGTTCTCTTAAATTGGAGAAAAGGATGGTGCCCACTGGAGGTCACTATTTCAACTCGTGGAATTCCACTTGTAGTGCTCCAGGGTGTGTAGGGCTCTCCTGAGTGTGTGTTTTTACCTGGAACAAGGTACTGGAGTGATTGCAATAAATCTGTGCCTGGGAGAGTTTTAAAATGCTGGGACTGGGGGCAGGGTGGACCTTAGCTGCAATTCACCCTTTGTTCTGACATGCCATGTTTGAGGGAACTACCCATGTCCATGTCCTTGTTGTATCTTGATAAATATAGCTGAAGAAGAACAGATCATTATACTCAGTGATATTTTTTAATTCAGTTTTTTTAATCGAGTTTCATTTAGTATTTTTTAATTATTATTAATATTTTCTGAAATATTAAGATGGGTTCTTATTTTCCCAGGTTAATGAAAACTAAAGATATCTGGAAAAGCAAGATGTGCATCGTGTTAGTGCTTATGAAAAGTACAGATTCTTATGTGTTCTTTCATATGTCTGCTTAAATATAATGTACGGTATTACAGGATTTTTGCAGTGTATTAGTTGCACAGATGGTATTTGAAATAGTTTTGACTTGGAGAAAAGTAATTCCTGGAGCTGAGTTTGTGTCGTAATCTCTGCAGTTTGGGCAGCCTGTTCCATTGAAGGGCTGTGGAGTAGAGAAAGAATTGTGAGACAAGGAAATCCTTGTATGCAATATGAATTGGAGGTTGCTGATTACAGTGATTACAAGCCTTGCTTAATTTAAAAATCTTTTAAAAATCTCAGCTTTTATGTTGTTGTTGAGCTTAACCTCTGATAAGGGCCGGAATAAAGATATCGGATCAGGAAAGGTTGGCTGACAGGTTTTCTGGGCAGCTATGTAAGAGCTATTTTTATGCAGGGAGTGAGCTAAAGGGCTATGCTTAGAAGAAAATTCACACAAAGATCCAAACCTCATATGTCTCTCTCTCTTTTTCCCCACCCTCTAGTGATATGCAGCTTCCGAGGAACTGTTCCGCAAGGCTTGGTCCTGGAACTAGGTGAAACTGTCCAGATCCTGGAGAAATGTGAAGGTAAGTGTGATGTCCAAGAAGGAACCCCATTTTCTATGTAAGAATATACAAATATCTTAATCTAGCATATTTTAATAAGTTCTTTGAGAATCATGATGCATCAAATCAAAGCACTTGAATAAAACCTACTCTGACCCACTTTCCGTAGGAAAGGCTGAGTGCTCTTGGCACTAATCCAGTCTGATAGGGGGTCAGTGTGTTTGAAGTTAACCATCTGTCCAGAAAATCTTGAACCCTGACCTGATTGTTGTGTTGTAACTGGGTCTTACACTGAAATTTCATCATGTAAAGGATAGAGTCAGTATCTCTTTTTTTCACTGTATTTTCTCAGTGTTACTGTTTGCATTGCTATTAAGTTTATCAGTTTTATTACTCAGAAACATCTGAACAGGTGGAAAATATTAATATTAAATAGATCAGCAATATTAGAAAAAATGTAAAGAGTATGGGTTTAGGGGAGTTGTTTTGCATTTATCTCGATGTGTTGTTTTTGTACCTAAAGCAAAATGCCATTGTAAATTTTATAGTTCTTACGTGACTGGAGATGTGTGTGTGTGAATAAATTGAATGTCCTATTGCTCTGCTTTATTCACACAAAGAGTGTGATTGAAGTTGTATGTAAAAGAATTATTCTTATCCTAGTGTTCAAGCAAGTGTTGTAAAACATGTCTGGTGAGAAGTAGGTTGACAAGATACAGTATGAGAACATGTTTCACTATAGTCTGAGGTGGAATAATGTAACCTTAATCCTGAAGTGTTAAACAAATTCAAAACCCAGATCCACAAATTTGAATTCCAAATTAACATTCCACGAAGTTGTAGATGTGTTTTTTTTATTTGTTCAGTTTAAAGCCATTTTTCATCTCCAGTGTTAATGTTGCTCCCCAGACCTTCTGCATGCTTGTCAGCAGACTCTGCTTTGCCTCTCTCATGCCTAGAACTGTCTTTTGCTCTTGATGCTTTTTCTTGTGCTCAGGTGTTTGTTTTCCCACTGACTTAACTCGTCACAAAAAGTCACCTTTTCTATGCTAATTTTTCTAGTAACGTAGTAGCTTCTTCACCTACATTTGTAAAAATTTTCTGTTGAATGAGAGCTTTGCAGTGCAGTGGGGAAAATTACCCACAAAGAAAATTGCTGTAAACAATCCAATGATTTTTTAAAAACCTCAAGTGGTGTGATGGTCTAAGCTGTGCTCACACACTGAGGGCAGATTGTAGTTATTCTACCAGGTCTTGTGAATTAGAACATGGTGCAAGCTCAGGAAAAAAGTATCCCTTCGCTTAGGATGGGATAACTCTAGGGTAATTAAACACTGTATGATGTTGAAAGCAGTCACGGTCTTTTCCAACCATTTCTGGGAAATTTTAAAAACTGAGAAATAAAAGCGCGGTCTGCAAGGAATAGCAAAGGAAATATGGAAAAGCAAAGGGATAATCCAACTTGTCTTTACAGTGTTATAATAATTGGGCTTTGGATATTTCCTTTGCTGGTAGTTTTGAGATGATTCTTCAAAAGCAATTCGTGCCTGTCTTCAAATTGCTGAGAAAGGAGGACCTCAGACAGGGTTTTCCTGGATGGAAGAAGGTTTGTCCAGAATTTTTTGGGTTTGTTTTTTAAGCCCTCTATCCTGTCATTTTGGTTGAGATGCCTTTACCATGGGCTCTGTGCACAAAAAGATACATTAATTTTGATAATAACATCTGGAACTCCACACTATGAAACTCATCTGAATATTCAGATGGTCTGTGCTGCAGCTCTTGCATGTGTGAATTATGCAAAAAAGCACACTAAATGTGCAAAGTAGGTTCTTAAAAGAGGGGAAAAAAGCAGTTGTTTTCTAAGCATTATTGTCTAAGTGGTTGTTTAACAGGGTCCTCTACTTCTGCATTATTTGCTGGGGATTCTTTTGTGCAGACAGACTGGATAAAATAATGTTAACCCACACAAAATGAGGGTCACTGCTGTGAGAGTCACAGAAGATCCATCATTGTTTCAGCTTCACTTCTTGAATAGTTTCTGCATAATTGTCTGCAGCAGGGATTTTGCTGTCTGGGTTGAAAAGATTCACATACACAAAAACTTCTAGTGATGGGAGCTATGATTTCAGAGACTTGCTGAAGAATTCAAGGCTGACAAAGATTCAAAAAGTAGCTGTACTTCTGAATGTGCTTATTTTTAATCATAATAACTTACTGAATAGCTGTATTACAAAACAGCGAGTGCTCTTCTGTAGTGACTGGTGTAAGAAGCAGTCCCTGCTTTTAGAGCAATTGAATAAAAGAGGAGGGAATTTCCTATTTCAAGATTTTGGGTATCACTGCAGCTAAGTTTTATAGATATTTGCAGAGTAAGGAAACAAATGTAGGTGCATACACACACACGTACTTGTCACTAAGGTTAATAAATATAAATACCAATTGATAATACATTAAAAAATATTGTGGTTTTCTATGCATTTTTAAATGAAATGCAGTGAAATACAGTTGTCTTTGTTAATTTGGGTCTTGTTCACGTGCTTGAAATTGGAATTTTTGATTTTCCACAAATTTCTGTGCCTCACAAATATCTAAATCACTGTTTTTTAACCCTAAGTGTGACAAAGGCCTCTCACTGCCCACTATCCCAGTAAATCAAACCCATGGACTTGGTACCTGCCTTTCCTCTGCAGCTACCAAAGGCTCCACCCGTGTTTCCATCCAACACACACCATCTGTAAAGCATGAGGTGTTACCACAGTGGTTTTGTAGTTACTGCTTGCACAAAGGGTTCTCAGATCCTTGACTGGTTTCACTCAAAGGTTAGAAATGTTCATCAAGACACCAGCTGGACCTGTGCTTGTCCTTCACAGGACAAGCCCCTCTCTGAGCCCTTCCACCTATGATCTTGGCACAAAGGGAGCACTGAAACACCACGTGGAGCTCTCTGCTCTGCCTGCCATGCCTTGAGGAGCTGGAGGGTATGGCATTAGTGTGGCGCTTGGAAATGCTGAAAGATGGAGTTTTCTTTTGTCAAGTGGCAAAGCATGAGCACATTCCTGGTTTGAAATACACATTTGGACTGTGCATTCTAAAGAGCACCCTGTCTTTCAAGTCACATGGCTATTGCCCTGCCACAGGCAGTAGCTGTCAGTAACTAGTGGCATTCAGAATAAATTTAAAATGTCTGTTTTGTCCATTTGTTTTTATTGCTAGAGGGAAATTTCCTTTAGATTAAAAAGGCTGTAACTTCCGTAACTGTAATTATTACCTTGAGAATTTTGTATATTCACTGAAGAATGGAACCACCGGCTGATGCCTGAAGCACCTGTTAAAAGAATATTATCTTACCCATGCAAATTCTGCCATCCACTCAAGTATTTATCTACATGGTTTTCATGTGTGTACATTAATAATTGTGTTCTTAAACCATGCAGAAAATATATTTAAAGTTTCCTTCTGTTATTCCAGCAGTGATGGTATGGTCAAAATAAGTGTTTCTGGTATTTGGGAAACTTAAGCAGCAGATGTAACTTGCAATTAGAGTTTGTTTAAATTTTTTATGAATTCAATGTGCTTGAGAAGTGATGCCTTTGCCATGCTTCCAAGCTGTGCCATACAGATGAGGGAGGAATCCCACTCCTGTCCGTGCTGTGGGAACCCTGCAGGTTTCCTCCCATCTGAGTTGGGAGCTGTCCTGTAGCTCCCTGGGCCACAGTGACTCCGTCGCAGTAATTTGTGTTTGGCCTGAGGAAGATGTGTCCAGGCAGATATCCCTTTTCCTGTTTGCTTTTACCCCCTTTTCATCCTGTTTTTCCCTCTTTGCCTTTTGTGGAACATGCCCATGGAGGTGAAGCCTCTTGGACCCACAGCTGTGCTGCAGCGGATGCTGCCGAGTTAGTGAAAGGCGCCTTTCAGAGCACAGCAGTGGCTGCTGGTTGGCTCTCCGGTTAGTGCCACCATACAACACATCCCATCTCTCTTTGCCTGTGTCGTGGCATCCCTGGCAGCATTATCAGCATGTTCCTGTGGCTCTGCTGGCCCGAGGCTGCTCCCTGACGTGGTGCAGGCAGGCTGGGCCAGGGATTCATCTGCTGCTCCTCCTGCCCGGCACACGCAGAGCAGCGAGCTCAGGACAGAGTGCTGCAGGCATCGGGAAGCTTTTGCTGAGCACTGCTCCTGTCCCTCTCCTGGGTCCCTTTGGGTGCCTTTAGCTCTGCACAGCAGTTCACATGCAGATTACAAGGTAAAAGCAATTGTTTATTGGCTTGTATATGTAAAAGACAGCTTTGCTCCAGGTTTGAGGGCTACTCGCATTACTGCCAAGTACATTTATTTTTGTAGGGCAAAGAATGCTCCAGTTCCTGGAGCAGATTCTACTGGCAGTAGTTTATCTAAGAACAAACTTTAGCTGTAGGATTTACCATAAATACTTATGTAATTTATTTTCAGAATTTTGTTTGTCAAGAAATTATATGCAGAATCTATTTTTTCCTTCAGTCTGCAGCTCATGATTCTTTATTTAACACTGATACTTGAGCTTTATCTTTCTGAAAAATATATCAATATCTTTCAATTAGGACCCTTTTGCTTTTCTGTTACTGAGTCCTCTAAAGGGGTGAGCTTTTTCCACGTGACAGACCTCTTGTGGATTAAGTGGAAATCTGAAAAAGGTTATGAAAATGGCTTTTAGAAAGCATATCCTGTTTTGTTCAAAACACTTTCAAGTAAAGATCAAAAAACTCATTGGTAGCTCTTCTAGTCACTGAAGTGAAGATATTGAGATATGCAGGACTGCCCCAGAGCTGCTTTTGCCATTTAACCAGGGCTGCACTATTGCTGAGACTCCTGAGTGTGACACACCTTTGGAAAGATGGGTTTTCAGTCTTTATCCAACAGTTTGCAGATTCTCTAATGTGGCATCAAGTTTCCCCCACTGTGGATTTCCATAGGTACAGGTAGTTTTAGAATGGCACTTCTGATAGACCAATTTTTGGTTTTCTTATAGTAATTGATGTATATGGTTTGGAATATCCCTGTGGCTGATTCAGGGCAGCCATCCCAGCTATGTCCCCTCCCAAATTCATTGCAGGCATGATCATTGTTTCACATTAATTTATTCACAAAATTCTTGTCACTTCATAGCCGCGTTTTTCCGCTTCTTGATTTTAAATCCCATTTTCTTCACCGTTTCTGGGAAGTCAGTACCCTCTAAAGGCCATGTGTCCCTAGTAGATTCAAGCCATAACTCTGAAATATTAACAGCTATTATTTGCAGTGCAGTGACACCCAAATATGTTGGTCAGTGTTGTGTCTAACCAGGGAGTGCTTGCTGGGGATCACAGTTAGCTGAAGCACCTGCCTGGATTTGATGACTATTGCCATTAAATCCTCCAAAACAAATGCTCTTTAAGATAGATGATTACGTCAAAATTAACGTGTTTAAGACTAATTCCCGAATGCAGGTTTAGTTCATTTTAGGGAATAATGTAATGCAGATGCAATTTTCTAAAGCTTTAATTTTTTGTGCCTTTAAAACAAAATCATTGTACCTTTTCTCAAAGCTTTTACTTTGCAATACAGAATGAGTTGTGCATTTTACAGTGTAGGGCTTTCAGGTCCTGCCGAGCTCTTTGACTGTCTCTTGCTTGCATGGACTTGGAGGAAACTCAAAATAGAGAGGGGTGACTTAAAGAAATTATACTACATTAAAAAAGAAAAAAAAAAACCTAAGATCTGGAGAGCACAATTTATAAGATTAAAGGGAAATGTAACCATTTCTCAAATATATGAAGAAAACTACAAGAGGAAAATGTTTTCCATAATGTCCAAAAGAAAAACATCAGTAATTCAAATAGCATCAAAGAAATGTTATAAAGTGCATGTATGTTTGAGACACTGAAATAGGTTGTCCAGTGACGATTTGCCATCTTCACTTGACATAAATATGCTGTATTTCCAAGTATTATACCAAAATTTCACATGTTACTTGCAGTTTTACTGGCCAGTGTTGATCTGTGAAAGAAATTTCTTCTAAAAAGGTACCTGTGCAGCACCACCTCCTTCAAACTGGTCTGGTGGAGTAGCAGAAACAGAGTTTCCTTGGAATTTGTTGCATAAATACCTTGGAATCTACGTTTTACTGATGTATGGTTCATTTTCCACAGACAAGGAGTGCAGTGTTATTCAGCCCTGATAATAAATGATTGGACGCTGTTTAAACCAGACTAAATATGTGGAGAAATTTAGGGGCATGGCTTGGATGAGCTGGGTGATTTCTCAGGGTCCTTCCCTGCCTGTTTTCCACAAGTCTGTAAACACAGAGCTTGGAAGCTTTGAAAATTTGTTTTGGAATGAAGAACAAAAACCTCAGAAATGAGGTAGTTTTTTGGAAATGTTTCATTTACTACCCTGCAGATCTAAATTATTAATGGTCACCCCCTTTACTGGGTTTTGTTCTTCTACAGGTCTCATCACAAACTTGGATAAAACCACTTTTTTCCCCATTTACCAAGAAGTTTGTCATTCTGTTTGTCTTAGAGCTTGAATGTCTGGTTATTTCTGAGGTACAGACTGTGTTTAATATTAGTAACAGTGAATCACAGGATAAATGCATTTATTTTTTTCTGTGACCTTAAAAATAGGCAGCATCTGTTGCTCAAAAGCAGGTGTGGGCACAGTTGTGTGGAGTTCTAGAAAACACTCATGTTAAGGGTCTGTGTGTGTTGTTTGTGCATATATGTTTACATTAAAATGATTGCCCTGAAGTTTGATCAATTAAAATTAATTCAGAACAACAATAATTTTTTTAATATAATCAGTGATTTCATGGGAAAACAAATCTTTGTGTTATGTCCTATCTTCATGAGAAATTTGTGTAATGAAGAAGATGGAGTCTAAGTTTTTCTTACTAAGGTTTGCAATTGGCCTGAATTAATCAGTTATTTTGTTTCATGTTGACTTAGATTCCCTTTTTAAAACAAAATAAAAATTCAAGACTATCAGGCTGTCTTTAAAACAAATTCAAGGCCTTCCTCCCCACATGTGATCCTCTCAATGAGACTCTTGTCATAACTCAGCCAAATCTGGAGTCCTTTTTTTAAGAGAGACAAAATACCCAGTTACTTTGTTCTGTTCTTCTCTATTCTCCATAGCCAATTACTGGCAGGTTTTGCTAATTTTAGATAAGGGAGGGAAAAAACCAGTAAGTAGGACGTTGCTGGGAAAATGGGAGGACTTTTTATGGGAAGTGGATTTAGCTGGTGTGGAAGTGTTGGCTTTTGGCAGGTGTCTGACACTGGCTGCAGTTGCTAATGACACTTGCAGGCTGAACTTGTGTTGGAGCTGGGCCTGGCCAAGTTTGCCCAGGAATTTGGGATGGCTGGGGATGGGCAGGCCCCCTCCCCAGCACCCACCAACCCGCTGTGCTCCTGGGGCTGTTCCAGGCCCAGCTCCAGAGTGTGCTGCTTTTCCACTCTTCAGCTGGGTGAGGTTTGCATCCCCTTTTCTCCCAGCTGAATCCTGCACTCGCCTCGCTGTCACCTGTGGGAAGCAGCAGGAACTGGGTTCTTCTGTTGAACTTGCAGCTTTAGCAGCTTTGTGTTTTACTCCTCATTTATTGTCCTGTCTGGAGCTGTTTCCTGATGGGGGATACAAGAATAATAATAATGGGGTTTGTAAATTAGATGCTAAAGCCTGTTCTCTACTCAGACATACCTAAGAGCAGACACATGCAAAGAATTTCTATTTGCTTAAAGCACATTAGAAATGTATGATAATGGTGTTTACAGGTTTCTGAAGTCTGGAGATTTTGTCAAGATAAACACTGCAACAAGACTCATGTGCCAGCCTGGAAGAGAAGTGTTCAGTGCAGACTCTTCCCTGAGTGCTGAATGCATCTTTGTCACAGTGCCTAGTAATTATTAGTACAGGAACTAGCTAATCTGTTTTTATTCCTGGTGGGAAGAAACAAGAGCATTCCAGGTTGTTAAGTGTTTCTCATCATTTCAGAGCAAAATAAAAATAATTTTTTAAAAAACCCTAACAAAAACTCTTTTAAAAATTTGATCTATATGAGGCACAGCTGATTTTTGGGATGATCTCAGTAACTGCATAGTTGTAGTCAGTTTGCTTCTGTGTAAAGACAGCAGTGCCACAAATAATTATAATGTGTTTTATCTGGTTTCAGGTTGGTACAGAGGTGTTTCCATTAAGAAGCCCAGTGTCAAGGTAAGCATGAATACATTTGTTAATCTAATGGGAGACTAAATCTATTTTGCTGTTGCAACCCAGTAAACTTTTCATTTTCCTTCTCTAACTTTTTTCCTGTGGGAGGTCTTTTTAAATTGAGTGATACTCATTAATCACTCAAAGGATCAGAAACCTTCCTGACATGGAACATGTAATTTTTTCAACATTTATAAATCTCATCCAATTTGATCCTCTCCACCCTACTCCCCTAAGAAAAGCATAGGTGGGTGATATTGCATTGCTTTAATGCAGCATTTTTAAGAACACATTTAATAAGTTGAATTATTAATCTAAGACAGCTTTGAAAAAAGTCTGTTGAAAAAGGATTTTGTAAGTTGTTTTGGGGGGGGGAGTCAGATTTTTACAGTTTAACCATTGTATTTAGTAATTTTCCATTTTTTTCCCATCATTTTTACTCTTGGAGAACTTTTTTGACAGTTCTGGTATGATTGTTTTTGTGAGTGTATCTAGGTTTTTGTAAATGTTGGTATCCAAACATGCCAGTAGGTGCTTCTATATGAGCTTCACTTTGTTATCTGTTGGTTTAGATGCTGCTTGTATTTAAAGAGAGAAGAGTACCAGATTCCTCATGTTTGCCTGTACTATGGAATACAATATTACCTGTAGTGCACTGTCATGACTATAATACTCTTTTAATGAAATGTCTGCAGTCATTGTGTGTGTTGGTACCTCTGCTTGTGTATATGTTCAGGTTTGATAGGAGAGCCCTGGTTTCTTAGATACCAGAAATAAGCAGCATTAACTGGAAATGAACCAAGCAAGAAACTGAAGTAGCATTTCTTCCTTTTCTGGATTTTCATGTGGTTGAAAGCAAGCCCATTTACTGTTTTCCTGATGAAGCCATTCCTCTTAGATTCAGCTTTTTTCCTTCTATAATTTTAGCCTTGCCCGTGAACAAGAAGGAATTTTCCTTGGAACCCTCTTTACTTAGTATTCCTTTCAAACCATTCCCTCCCCCCCCCCAAATTTTTTCTTCCTAAATTGTATGGTTTTAAAGCTCTAGAAATTGAAAGCCCACACTTGATTGCTGACATTTTGGTGTGCTTTCAGCTGGGTTTTAATCCAAAGATTTCCAATGCTGCTCCTGTATTTCCCACTGAAGTGCAGGTTGCTGTTCTTACACACTGACAGACTTTGCTGTGAGGACTCAGGGCCATGTGCTTTACAGAGAATGTGGGACACTGGGAAAAGGTTGGATTAAATTACCTCTTTTTCCTGTGTCTCAACACACAAGAGCACACTGGCACAGGCAAGGTCAGAGTCCAGCCCCCATGGGAACAGCAAAAAGCAGATAGCTGGAGGTATCCCAAGTGGGTTTGAACAGCTTTTCCTTGGAAAGTGGGGGGAAAACTGATAGCTCCAGGGTATGCAAGTAATAGAATACTTCTGCCCAGGGGGGCTCAATGCAAATTTGATGGTGGGCTTTTAGTTTTTGGTGAATTTGTCATTTTAAACCTCTGTCCGTGTCACTCCTAGCGCAGCACCCCGACACAGGCCTGCTCTGGGAGCTGCTGCTGCTGCTGTGCTGCAAACTGCAAAAGAGCCACTTTGCTGGTCTTGCCAGGTGGAGGTTTGGTCCAGAGCGGTGTCCTGGTCTAAGACAGACTAAAACAGTCAATTGTTACTAATCTGAATGTTGAGCTTGGACTGGCAGCTTTGACACAATGGTTGTTTGGGGGGTTTTTAATAGATATATTGGCAGTTATTTATTGTGGCTTAGGTTGCCAATGCTAAAAACTGCAAATGTATTTTTCTAACGTACTGATTTTTTTTCTCTTGCAGGGGATTTTTCCTGCAAATTATATTCACTTGAAAAAGGCAATTGTCAGTAACAGGGGGTGAGTATTTTTCCTTCTTTCTAAGGAGCTACAGTGCTTCTTATCTAGAAGGGAAATAAAGAAATAATTGCTGAAACTTAAAGAGACATTTTAGTTCATTGTGTCTTTTTTTGTGTATGAGGGTTTGAAAATTAAATGTAATTCTGCAGAGTTTGGGGGGGTGGTTTGTTTGTTTTTAATATAGCAAGAATCAGGTCTGATGTTTACTCTTGTTTGCTTTGGCTCATAAAATTGTAGCTTTAAAAGTATCATCTGAAACACATGCATTTAAAGAACTCCACTTATATTCTTCCATTTCTGCTTGTTCTCTCACTTGCAAAATCCTTTTTTTTCCTGTTTTTTATGGAGGCACCAGTCAGTAGAGAGCCCATCTCATTTATCTGCAGATTTTCAGAGTCACAGCTGACAGGTGGCTGTGTTACCCTGAACCTTTTCAAAGGATCCAGCCCTTCCCACCTCACCCAAAGAGTGAGTGAAGTGCTCTGCTGAAAACGTCTGCCCTTCTCTGCCTTTGTTTGTAGCTCATCTGTTGCTGGCAGTGGGTTTATTTCAGTTTGTGTGAATAACAACACTGGTGGCAATGTCATGGCAGAGGAGTTACTGAGTGGGGCCCTGGAACCTGCAAAGTTTCCTGTGAGATTGGCTGAGACTCCTGAAATCAATATCTTGTGTTTTCACTGCTGCTTTTACTTGCATATGCGAGATAAAGGCTGCTGTGGGGAGATTTATAAGTGCAGCGTTTCAGACAATGGCCTGAGGCAACAAATTAAATGTGGAAGATAAAATGTATTAAATGGCACTTAGTGAAGTACATGCAGAAAAACAGGTGACTTCTGATAGTCTTGAATTTTATATTTGCTCCCAAAGGGCCTCAGTGAAGGTTGTAAGGGCAGCTGTAATACTGATGCTTCCTAATTCTGAGGTGTAATAAAATCATATATATATTGCACAGGATAACCACTCCTAATGTGTACTCTCCTTAGGGGAAGCAGCAGCTCCCTGTGATGTGTAGTTAATTAGTACTTGATGTTAGTTTAGAGTTTGTGAAGGGCAACCAGTTGAGGTACTTATTAGGGAAGCTGATACTCTGTTTAAAAGTATCAAAGCCTCACATACCAATTGATACAACAGGATGTAATGCAGTTCTGAACCAGAGGGTTGTGGTTATTTCATGTTTTGTTTAAAAATTCTTTATTTCAGAATCTATTCCAAGTGCCAATAGAAGCACTTGTGAAATAACAGAGTGTGTGTTTAACCTGGCAGGTAGCTGAACACCACACAGCCACCTGCTCCCTGCCCTCCCCAGACATCCCTAGAGACATACAGGGACTGTCCCCAGGGCTGGAGCACCCTCCCTGTGAGAACAGGCTGGGAGAGGTGGGGTTATTCATCCTGGAGAGGAGAGAAGATTCTGGACAGAACTGATTGTGGCCTTTCAGTATCTAAAGGGGGCTTGTAAGATGATGGGGACAGGCATTTTGGCAGGGTCTGTAGGAATCAGACAAGGGCTGATGGGTTTAGATTTAAGGAAAATCTACTTTATGCTGTGGGTGGTGAAACCTTGGCACAGTTTGCCCAGGGAGGTGGTGTCTGCCCCATCCCTGGAAGTGTCCAAGGCCAGGCTGGATGGGGTTTGGAGCAACCTGGTGCAGTGGAAGGTGTCCCTGCCCATGGCAGGGGGGGGATGAGATGAGCTTTGAAGTTCCTTCCAACCCAAACCACTCTTGTGATTCTCCTTTAATGGTTTTGGAAAATCCTTACCACAAAGGAACAAGTTCTATTCTTTTGATTAGAGGGAAGATCCCTCAGGTTTCATCTGCAATGTTGAAAAAGCCTTCTGGATAGGACAGGTTAGTAGGTAGCAGGTATTTTGGGTAGTTTTGATATTGGCTAACATCACTGGAGGGGAAAAAAGGGTGGGACTGGCCTGGGGAAGGGACCCAAATTGTGAAGGACCCCACTTTACAGGCAAGTTTATTTAACATGCTGTAGTAATGAAAAATGTTAATTGACCTTGATTAGAATGAAATTATGTATTTTGAACAGGTAACAAGGAAATGCTTCACATAAGCTTAATCTCGTGGAATGTAATGGAGGAACAGTTGCTCTGACTCTGGAGTTGCTTCAGTCTTAAAACAGACAAAATGAACCTCTTAAGATATTCTCCTTATGTTGAACAAATTCAAGTTCTAGAATTTTACAAATTACTGTGCTGTCACATTTCTTTTTCTGTCTTTTCCAGGGTGCATTTCCTAATTTCCCCCCCTCTTTTTTCTATAGGCAATATGAAACAGTTGTTCCTCTTGAAGATTCTGTGGTGACTGAAGTCACAGCGACGCTGCAGGAATGGGCCGTGCTCTGGAAACAGCTGTATGTGGTAAGAGCCCTGCTGCTCTCCTTGCACACCTCAGATACCCTGGGGGAAACGTTGCCTGCCTTTGTCCATTCAAGACCCATCAGAATCAATATCAGAATTGTTGGATTCCTTGTATTTAATGGGGGTTCCCTAACTGCAGAATCACAGATCATGTGAGAGTCACATGGGCTACATTGGAAATTTCAGCAGTTCTGAAATTCTGCCTTCAGATCTGAAAGCTTCATAGTTAAAAAAAAAGGCAACAATTCTAGAGTGCTATTAAATATGTAAGGAATAATATAAGTCTTCTGTAAGCCCCATCAAAGACTTCAAAGAATTATTCAGCACAGTTTGTTTGTATTTGTTTGAGTTTCTAGAGTCTGAAAGAAGAAGAACTCAAACTATGGGAGGTTTTGTACAATTGTTCCTCTATAAATTAGAAATAAACATTGGGATAAGTTTATGGAGTTTTGTACACATCTATTTTAGATAATTTTCAGTTGCTGCCACATAATGTCTCCTACTTCTGCTTTCATCCCTCTTCTTGTCTTACATTTTAATAGCCAAAGCCCATGACACAGCAGATACAAAACTTGAACATTTGAAGGTATCTTTTCCTGGTTTTTATTTTCTCTTTTGTAGCTTAGTAATTGCAAGCCTTAACTGTAGGATTAGGATCAAGAACTGTAGGTGGTCTAAGCCTGCATTTCCTTTCCCTCCTTCCTTTAGAGAAATACCTCTTCCTAGAGCTGCAGCAGCTTTGTTTCCTCATTTAAACCTGCAGTGACAGTTACATATCAAGGAAACAAACCCAGGAAAGATCCAAGGGAGTGAGTCTAGTGCATCTCCAGCATAAACAGCTGTGTTCTGTACTTCCTTCAAAAAGCAATCAACTCTTATGAAATTAGTTTCAGTTCTGTTGGTCCCAGTTCTTCTGTGGGGTCAGATATCCCTGGAGGCATTTTCTTGGAAAGGAGCATCTGATCTAATGGAGGAGGGGCAGGGAACATGATATATACGTGTTTTATACCACTCTTTACACCTAGTACTCCTCCTTTTTCCATTGCACACACTTACCTCTCTGGTGTATGGGAATAAAGTGATCTTTTCTGTTTTCTTCCTGTAAGATTTTTTTTTTTCTCCCCCTTTCCCCAGTGTCAGCTGAAGATGACAACAGTAATATTGGCATTGGTATTAAATTGGAAAAAGGGGAATCATTTTATCTACAAATGAGTTAAACTTCCTTTCTACTAAAGTATTTCTTTTTTATTGTTAACACCAGTTCCTTGAGGGGAAGGAGAGGGAAAGCTTTAGCTATAAACTTTCATTTAGTGATTTTTCTTTCTGGGACTGCTTTCTATTGTAGCTCATTATATTTCTTGTAACATTGCACAAAATATTATTGTGCTCTTAAATAAAAGGGGAAAGAATTTACTGTTCTCGTAGAACTTTGGAAGGAGGCATCTGCTTCTGCTCCATGACAAGAAGAAATTGGCAGAGCTTCTGAATAGAAAATACATTGTTTTGTGTTGTGGGGTTTTTTTTTCCCAAAAATTAAAAAAATTAAGAATTCTAGTATAGAAAAAAATCACAGACTTGTTTAGATTGGAAGGGACTTCTTGACATCATCAACTGCTCTCTTAAGGAGGGTCAGCAAGACCAGGCAAAAAGGACTGCACCAGCCAGGTTTTGAGTTCCTTCTGAATGGAGACTCCCCAGCTTCCCTGGGCCAAGCTGACAGTGTTTGAGCACCTTCAGCGATTTCTTATCTCCAGGCCACTGATACAGTACCACAACCTTTCTGGCAGAAGAACTATTTACACCATTGTTTAGTGGGTAACAGACATTTGTCTCATGTGGGCAGTACATTGGAAGCCTGAGGAAATGCACTGAGGTGCCTGTGGCAGAGCTGGGATGAGGATTTTATCCTTGGTGTCCAGGCTGGGAGCTATATAAGGACATATCTTAAAATATATTGGAAGACTAAATGGAAATCCTTGCTTGTTGTTGGATCAGCACCAGCAGAAATTTTTATTATTCCCAAACTGTAATAAGAATCATCTAAGAAATGCAATTAATGTTATTTATCATGCTGCTGTGCCTAGTCAGCTTTGTAGAAAAGTTTCTTACCGTAGGGGAAATTCAAGTGCTGGTTGTTGCACAGGCACTCTCAGTAGGCCAGTGCCTGCAAAGGGCCCTTCACTGGTCAGTGGGGCTGCCAAACAACGTGAGCAGCCTCTCTGAACATCTCTAAAAAGGCTCAAATGTTCATCTCAGGCTTTTTGGTGAGCTCCCTATGTGGATTATGGTTTGAAAGACCAAGCTTGTTTTAATTAAAAATTTCCAGCAATTACCGTGGTAGTATTGTTGAGGTAAAATGTAAGGTTTGTGTTTGCCTCTCAGTTAAACAGTAGGAGCTGGGATGTAATACCCAGGAAGCCTGCAGTGATTAAAACACTGCCTGGAGAGGGATGTTACATTGTTCCAAGATAAGGAAGCTCTGCTGACAGAAAACTGCAGGGAGGAAGAGAAAGTGAGAAATGGAAGGGTGAAGTAAAGCACAGCTTTGAGGCATTGGTAGGAAATTAGTTGGTGTAAAATATTGGGAATCTTCCTTGTTTCCTTCTGACCACAGAGAGTCGGTGCTAGTACTGGGAATAAACTGTGTGTGGGGAAGCTTGAAGTTTGAGTTACAGGAGTTGTGCAGCAATTTTAGTTTAGAGGTCTGAGAAATGGATATTAGAAAGATCAGCCTGAGATCACTGCATTACACAGAGCTGTGATATTCTTGTAATTTTTGCTATCAAGGTGAAAGCCAAGTGTTAGTCTGAGGAGAAAAAGGCATTTGTCCGTAATGAGTTCACAGAGAAAGGGCTGTGCCTGAAATGAATTTGAAATAGAAAGATGTACGATGTGTTCTTTGCTTTACTGTGATAACAAATTATGCTCTGAGTAGTTGGATTCTGATCATGTAACTCTTTAAATGCTGACAAAACAGCAAGTTTTTTGAAAATGTGAGAGGTTTTTCTCCAGTTGGAAAGCAATACAAATAATACTGGGATGGAAACATCAGAGTCCGTTATTTATGTTAGGTGGGGTTTTAGCACTAATAGTAACCTTGTTAAAAATTCTATGCCTACTTAAAAATAATCTTTTTTAAAAAATAATTGAGTAATTAGGAATAGACATTAAATATTTATTATTTAATAAAGGAGTAAAGGTGATACCACTTCTAGGTTCTGTGGGCAGGCTTTTCAGCAGGGCCCATAGCAATAACACAAGGGGTAATTGTTTTAAACAAGAAGAGAGGAGATTCACACTGAGTAAAAGGAAGAAGAATTTTACTGTGAGGGTGGGGAGGCTGTGGCACAGGTTGCCCAGAGAAGTTGTGGCTGCTCTGTCCCTGGGAGTGTCCAAGGCCAGGTTGGACAGGGCTTGGAGCAACCTGGGATAGTGGAAGATGTCCCTGCCCATGGCAGGAGGTGGGACTGGATGATCTTTAAGGTTCCTTCGAACCCAAACCATTCTGGGATTCTGTGGAAAGAGCACATTTTCCCTGATTTGAATATGTAATCTGTGTGCAGACAAGGCAGTGTGATGACACTGGAAAATGGAAAGTAGTTCTTTGCCTTCTGATCTGTCTGTATCCAGGCTATATCCTGTATCCAGGCTTCTAAGATGAGCACTGCAACAATGAGATTTCGTAGCTACTTTCTGGCAAAAAAAGCCACTGTTCTGTTTGACCTACTTGGTCTGGGTTTTCCTACTTTTGCTGCCTCTGTAAAAATCATTAGGAGGGAGTTCAGTGTGAGTGTGGATCTCAGTGTTTAAAATCTGTACTGTGTGGCCACTGGGGTTGCTGATAATGTGGGTAGGGTTACTGATAAGCACAGCTGGCCAGATGAGTGTGTGTGTACACACACTGGTGTGTTTGGGTGCTGTCAGTAGGTGCACAGACCCCGTATCTTGTGGTGTTGTTTTGCCTGCCTCTAATACTCTGTGTTGTTCTTTAGATTCATTTGGACACAATAACTATGTCCTTCTGCAGAAGCCTAAGAAATTTAGAAGAGGATTTTACTTATTGTTTCCCAGTATTGCAAAGGCCATGTTAAAAAATGCCAGTGATTCCCTTCCCCAATCCTGTACTTAATTTGAAGTGGAGGAGGAAGGAAAAGTGAGATTATTAGTGTACCACTATAAGCAGCTGAGTCTGTTCTTGTGCCTACTTCCCAGGAGACAAGGAAGAGAGGGCAGAAAAGCAAGAACAAAGCTTGGGGAGACTTGTTTAGGCACAGAGGTGGATAAAGATGCAAAATTGCATTTATAATAGGTCTGTGCAGCTCTCAGGTAGTTGCCCACACCAGTGTGCTGACTTCTGTTGAGACAGCAAAATGATACCAGTAAGGTTGTTAACTTTCTCTCTTACCCTGTATGTGTTGATAAGATTTGTTATTTTTATACTACTTCTAAATAAAGGATCTGCAAGTTCTCTGTAAGCTTTTGTTAATTAGGTCAAACAAGACTCCTGTGAGTTGTTAAGTCAGCTAAGGAGATCACTGAAACTCACTGTTGGTGCACAGTAGCTATTTTAACTGTAACAAAAATTCCTCAGAGTCTAAGATGTGAGTGAGGACTATTTCTGTTGAGAGAGCAGATGACTGTGGAGAGACCAAACATAATTGCCTGATTTAGACTTTGGTCAGATCAATAATGTTAATTTGCTACTTTTATGCAAAAGGGAGCGGGGGATGTGTGGAGTGACTTCTTGTCTAGTTTCAGGAGTAAGACCTAATGGTGTTGGGAATAGATGGAATTTTTGCCAGCTTAGTGTGAAACAAATTTCCCATTGGCTCCTTTTAAATTTCCTGAGAGATCCTATTAAGGAACAGAGTGGGTAGCAGGACTTGGTGCAATTGCAGCTATGTGATTTGGGTGGTTTTGGGTGTCCTTAAAATTGAAGCACTAGTTAAAACTCATCTCGAAAAATGCCATTCACTGAATCACTAAGGTAGTTTACTCTTGTGGGGAGTGTTCTATGAGACATTTTTATTCAGTGAGATGTGCTTTGCTCCAAATCTGATAAAACATGGAACTGCTGGTAGATTTTCTGAAATGTGTAGACAGAAGAAAATGTGACATGACCTAAAATGGATGTGCTGCATCTGAGTTCTGCATCAGAAGATCTCCCTTCAAGGAGCAGAATTTCTTCAAGTCGAGGCTGAGCATATTAAATACACGCTTAAATTCTGAGCAAGCAAACTCCTGGAAAGATGAGGCATTTGTGCCAAGACAGATGTACAGAAACAATATTGCTTGTATACGTGGCTCTGTTTCCTCTTTCTCATTTTCGTGTCGTTTTCAAGGTTACCTGCAAATAGAAAATTCCTTTAGGGTGATTGTTCAGGTTTGTGAAAGAGTCATTTTAAAAGAATCTGAAGAGATTGTCTGGCCTCAGTTGACACTAACAGAGACTCAGAGTTATCACTTTAGAAGACAGGACTCTGGATAATCGTGCTCCGCAGTGTTAGGGATATTTTTATATCTTTCTGTGTTTGAGTGAAGGGTGAATCTTCATGGAGTGACCAGGAACTGAGACAGGAGTTTGAGGCAGCTGATAGTCTTGTTAAATGCTGCACAGAATATCAAGGAAACTAAGAGTAAATATTTCTACTTCCAGGAGCATATAATTCTTCAGTTCCTCAGAAGGAACAGTGCACTGAGAAATCATCTCATTGCTTAGCAACTGAATCTGGGGCTTTTAGCAGACTTGCTATTTGATTACTAGAAAATACTTGAAGATTTTTCTTGATTGGGTTGTGATGGGCGTGTGCAGAATGATTTGGAGAATGCAGGATGATGAACACTTCAGCGTTGTATGCTGAAGGTGGATATTTTTATGATTCAATATGTTTACTTCATGGAGGGGGAAGCTGGAGATAAATCATGGAATGTCCCAGGTTGGAAGCGACCTCAAAATATCATCTGGTCAAACCTTTTGTCAGAAAGGGATCCTACATGAGATTGTGTGGCAGCCTGTCCTAATCCACTGAATGGTTGTTCTTAGTGTAAGGCATTTCTTTCTTAAGCTGGGATGAAAACTCTCCTGGTGCAACCTGTACCCACTTGTCTTTTCCCTGTGTCTCCTGTGGACAGACAGCCTCCATCCTGTTTGTGAGGGCGTGCTGGTACTGCAGTACTGGCACGAGATCCACAGGGAGAAAGGACCCAGCTGCTTTTGTCTTTCCTCACAGGGCAGGATCTCCAGCCCTCAGATCATCTTTGTGCTCCTCCCCTGCACCTGCTCCAGCCTGTCCCATCTTTCCTGGATTGTGGGGACCAGAATAAAGACCTCAAAGTAAAAGTGGCACAGTGTGATTTGTATCTGCTTGTTATCTTGGACAATTAGAAGGTTTTGTAGTTAAAATCAGAGACTTTTACACTGCTTAGGTATGTTGGAAACTTGAGTAGAGGCCCTTCTTGTGCTTTGTCAAATCGAGACTTGAATTTACATCAGTTTATTAGCTATGGTTTCTTGGAGGTCTTTAGTGGATGTCATGACCTCTCTCTACATTTCTTCCTTGGAAGAGCAGGACTCATGTAGAAATTACACTTAATATTTATTAGGTTCCTGCTATAAAATGCAATCCATTTCAGTACTTCTCCCCTTAGCACTAACTTGCTGAAGTTCAGTTCAAGTGCTTCATATTTTAAGGTTATAACAGGTTCCCATAATTATTATTTTTTCCTTCCTTTATTTTAAGAAGTTTAATGCAGTCTCTCACAGTGATTTGTGGAAGACTCTGAGCTTTAAGAAATTAAAATAAGGTGTAAATTTTTAGGAGAGTAAAGTAAGATTATTTTGTAAGCAAGTCTTATACCATTGAAATCTGAAAAATTATTATAATTGATTTGAAATTTACTTTGCTTTGAAGACCACAGGATTTTATGGCCATTTATTGGGTTTAAACAACAGTGTAACAAGCAGCCATATATGCAGTACCTTTCATTTACTGCCACATACAGATTTATGGTATCATTTAAGATTATTAGGATCAACTAGACACTTTTTATGTATTTTCAAACAAACGAGAGGTTGACTGTAAAACAAAAACTGCAAACTATCAATCAAACTATGTGGGAGGAATATATGCTTTGAGTTACCATGGAGATGGATAGATTTTAATAGATTTTAGAAGTAAAGACAGAATTAAATGTAAGTCACCTTCTGGTGTCCTTTGCAAGTCCTACTGTGACAAATGACATGCAGGGTATTTTATAATCTCTGGCTTTGCAGGGAAATGTTATTTAGTCATTGATATGGGAGGTTATAATATGCTCTTTTATTTTGGTAAATAAAACAGTAGTTGTATTACTGATACTGACATTCACAGCAAATTGGGTGGGGATTTGGAGGGGGTTTTTGAGATTAATTTTTTCATGTATTAGCCAGTTTGTAGTTAACAAAGAGCTCTTGCCTCTTAGAACAGTATCCAGTGTGCATCTGCAGTGTTACAGTACACGTGTGAAGTGCTCGTGTGATATTAAAAGAAGAGAATTTGATTTTACTGAATGCTGGTTTAAGACCAGCTGGGAAAAACCAACAGGGAAACAGAATTTACTCAGGGGAAACCAGGGCCTGACCTGCAGATGATTTCAAACAGTTTCTTTTGCACTGTAAACACACTGAACACTGAATTATATCAAGTCAAGGAAAGAAGGTTTTAATCAAAAATTGAACAGAAGTTTGAGAGTTTCTTTATTTGTACTGGAGAGATTCACCTGAGCTGGTCCAAACTTGGTGATGTTACAGAATTGCATTTGAAATAGAGGCAAGTGGTAGTGCAGTTTGAGTTTAGTATTCCAAAGATGTGTTTTGAGAAACCCAGCAGTTTGGTTTGGTTTTTAGAGAAGAGAAAATTAAGAGGGGGGAAGAGGGCTAGGGGGGACTGGCAATCTGGCTTTTTGGAGTCAGCAAGGTGGTGTGCATGGATAGAGCTTACAAGGGAAAAGACTGATCATCCCTAGTGGGTATTTACTGGAAGTAAAAAGACAGTTTGGATTTAATTTCATAGAAGACAGAAACTGTTTTTCAGTAGAAAAGCAAAGAACATCTGTCCTTTTGGCAGCCTGGATGGCACTGTGATCCATGTGGTATCAAGAAGTGTCCTTCGGTCTTAGCCTGATTTATGTCACTTTCTGTTGGCTCTGTCCTTAAGACAGAGAGAGAAAAAGGCAACTAGCATATACCAATTACAATGATTAATAATTATTGTAATTTAAATATATATATGTAACAAAACTATATTTGTTTTCTAAGAGGAGTGGGTAGCAGAAAGTTTCACAGGTGGGAGGGGCAGAAAAATCAGTGTTACATGGATCAGTGTAGCACAAGTGGACTAAATCCTTGTGAGTGGAGTGCCAGAGAGCAAACACTGTGGCTGCAGCAGTGGACAGCCAGCACTTGGGCTGCCAAATCTGATTACTCTGCATTGTTGCATTTGGCTGGAGAGAAGGCAATGGTTGACAAACAAAGAGGAATAAAAATGCACCTTAATTTAAAAACTCAGTAGTAAACCTGGCAAATGATAGACACTTAATTTTACATGAGGTATTAAGGTGAAATGAAAATATTTAAGATTATTAAAAACCTGTTTCTTATTTCAACTTCCAGCCACGTGGCTGGATATAATGTGGGGATAACTGGTAAATAAAACTGTTCTAGAGGTATAAGCAGGGTGGCAAAGGCAAACATCCAAGAACCAGGGAAATGACAGTGTTCCCAATCCACTCTGCTTTTTCTCTAAGGGTTCTGATAAAATCCTTGGGTTTGTGGTCACTTTATGGTAATGAGGTTGTAAACCCCATTCCTTGCATGTCCCAGTGCTCTCCACTGAATTGTGAGTGGGACTTCCAGAAAGAGGGAGAGGCATTCCTTAAAAAACTTGCAGTGCTCCCTCAGAGAGGGTTGTAGCCTTCCAGATTCCCTGCTGATGTAATATAGCAATGTCCCAGCTTAGCCACACAGAATTAGTGCACAGTTTTATACTTCAATCTCTGTGTAAAACCAAGGTCATACATCTCTAGTCTTGCATACATTTTCATAAAAATATTGTAGGTTTGAAGCACTTGGATGCTCAGTGTTACATAGAAATATTAGGAATGGGAAATACCTACCTTTACGGTAAGGTTTGAATAATTTTTAGTGAAGTAAGCCCTAAGAACTGTATGTTGAGCCACAAATGGTAATGAAAATCTGAATGGCTTTTCCTGGGTCAGTCAAAATAAAGAGAGATTCTGGATGTGGTCATGCAACCAAAAACTACTGTAAAGCACAGACAGAGGAGGCAAGGCTAATTTCAGTTGTTGTTTATCCACATTTTCTTGAGTTCTTCACTTTGAGCAGATTTCTCATAACACGGTTTGTTTTGTGACTGCTAGAATGAAAAAGGGGAAAATTAATATAAATTTTATCTTTGGAAACTGCTCACATGATTTCTTAAATGGTCATTGTTACATCTTATTTTTAAGCTAATGGTGATTAATGGTCTTTGGAGAAATGCATTCTCCTTTCAGAAATTCTTCTGTCTGTTTCCTGAAGTTTTATTGTTTAATAGAAGTTAATCATGCTATGTTTTACACATAGAGATTGCTTAAAATAGAAGGAATACCAAGAAAGAAAAATAAAGAAATTGGGAGAGGTTTCTGTGAGAGTACTGGAACTCAGCTTCTCACACTCTTTTGTGTTCATCTTCCTGTAAATTTCATGGTGGTTTTGTTTCATTTTTAACTTAGAGTAGAGCCTTGTGCTTGCTGGTGGGTCATAGATACAGTTTTAGGTTCAGTCATAAAAGCTGATTAGGTACAAAAAGAATACGGATTGCCAAGTTTGATTTCAAAGTCTTTAGTTGCTGTCACTGCTATCACTGTACTGTTTGGTGAGAAACATACTCTCTGACTGTATGCTTATCCCTGAAAATAAAATACTGCCTTTGAGGGGGAAAAAAAGTTGTATCAGATGATATGAAGAATTAACGCCAAAAGGTAAATGTATTTAGGGCACCCCAACAGTTTATAAAACAAATACTCATTTATTTTTGCTGCCAGTGCTCACTGCCACTAATAGGTCAAGATCCAAAGTGTTTAGATGAGATCCAGTACATATTACAGAAAAAACTGTCACTGGAATAATGGAAAACATAAATCATGTGTAGGATTGTATTATTTTCTGATACTGTACGTGTGGCTGTTTGTATCAATGGCTTCCCGTGGATGTGGGCTGTAGTTTGTGTTGCTGCAACACCAACTCCTGCTGCTGCCAAGGGCTCAGTCAGGGCTGAGGGTGCCCAGGCACTGCCCAGCCAAACCCTGCATCTCCCAGGGCTGTGGCTGGGAGGGGCTTTGGGGTGTTGCACAGGCAGCTGCAGAGACCCAGGAAATCCAGGAACCCCCCCTGCTGTAGGGGTGAGGGGGAAATAATAGCTTTGGGTCCGAAGAAATTTAATTGCTTATGAAAATGGTATTTAAGGTCTACTCTTTGGTCAAAGTCTTACCCACAGCAGCTGAGATTGTGTGCTTGTGTGACTTAGCACAGGGCTTCCTAGGGCTAATATAACTATATTAATTGTTTCTTTTCACTGTGTTTTGCTGCGCTGGGTGTGAGTTTTGCAATCTCCTTGAGCTGAAAGAGCTTCTCATAAATCTGGAAGATGCTGAGCCCTGAGTTCGTTATCTGAAGTGTGTGTTTGTTTCAGTAAAGCAACAGAAGTCTGAGTTCAAAGCCCTTTACAGAGCAGGGCAAACAGTGGTGTCTTTTATGTTCTTTGCTGTTCAAGCATTGGCTGTTTGATCTAAATTAAATTGTGGTTGATGGAGCAGATTTCAGTTTATTCTTTCTGGTACGTCCTTAGAGTTGACGGGGGGTTTGTGAATGCCTGGTCTGTAGTCTGTGCAAGAGGCATTCAGGAATGGAGCTGAGCCTGCATCCTGTCACAAGCAAAGGGACACTTATTTAATACCTCTCTGGACTCTCCACACTGCTGGAAGGCAGCACTGCTGCTGAGAGAGGCGGTTTGTCCCCTGCTGTCCCCTCCTGCCGTGTGACATTGCCACCCCACCCCTCAGGAAGCAGCAGTGGGGTGGGCACGGAGCGGCCGCGCGGCCCTGGCCGGTCACTGGGCGGTCACTGGGCGGTCACTGGGCGGTCACTGGGCGGCTGGCCGGGAGCCTGAGCTTCCCTTCAGTGTGATCCAGTGCTCAGGGCCCTCCCCGTGGTGCTTATCAAACATGCAGGTTTATGATTGTGATATTACTGAAAGTGTTTCTTTAATTTAAGAATAATTCTTCCAAGTTTCTTCTGGGAATTAGCTTAAGCTCACCTTATTGTGTACAGGTGCATAAACAGGTGGAGTCCTGGAAGTGATCCTTGTGTTGTTACATTTCCACATCTATTACTGACAGCACGTAATAATTTTTTAGGGTAGGCCAGTAAAGGTTTGAAGGCAGTAATCTTATTTTGGGAATCCATCTCTGTCTTTCTCTGTGTTTTTTCTCAGTAGCCTCAGAACCTGAGCTAATAATTATAAAGTCTCCTGTATGTGACCTGTGCAGAGTGCACAGAGAAGCACAGAGTTACCACTTTTAAGGAATAAAGTAGTAATATTTTTGGTATCAGAATTTTTGTTTTTGACCTGAATAGCTCAAGTTTAATTTGAAGTGCTTGTGACCAGTTACCTTCCACTGCAGTTTCTCTGCAGGTGAGATTCAGCCCAGTGAGTGGCAAGGGCTGGTAAGTGCCTTTACTGGTACTGTCAAATGGACTTGTTATTTTCTCATTAGAGGGACATGCTTGGAAACCTGCTTAGATGGGATTTAATGAACTTAAAATGGAGCATAGAATAGTGGCTCGTAATACTACAAGAAAATTATCTTATTTTCTGGGTAAACAGGGAAAGAGCAACAGCAAAGGTTTCTTTTTAATCTTTCTGACTGTGTGTTCACTAATGAAAAGGAAGCTGTAAAGAAACAGGTGTGTGTCAGATAGAGTTAATGAAATTACTGTAAATAAAAATGTTAATTATGGAATAGTTGTTAGAATGAAAGAGAGGGAAGAGGATAATAAGATTTTACTCACTGTGTGCGTTTGGGGTTTTTTGTAACAACCAAACCACTTCACTGTATATAGGTATTATTAGTATTTTCATTTCATTTAAAGGTATGTGGTGATGGAAACTTTAGATCTTGGAGGTTAGAGGACGAGCTGGATCCTTAGAGAGATGTAGTATATCTTTGTATTTCCAAAATAATAATTAAAAAAAACCCCAAACTAATCTATCACTTTGAATAGAGAGGCACCAATTACATGAGATATGCTTTTTTTGAAGACATCAAACCCTGTCACTTTTGTGGAGCTCTCAAAGCCCTGGGCAGGGTGGCAGCTCAGTTCAGGCTGGCTCAGCACTGTGCTCTGAGGACCAGCCCCGAGTCTGTCAGAACTCATATCAATTATTCAGTGTCCTCAGATGTTCAACAGACAAAAACCCCACCCTAAATATTGGGGAACTTTGATTTGTACTTTTATACGGTGAGCTCAGCTACCCCATTTCTTCCATCTGACTCTTTCCCATCATCTGTCCCTTTTTGTCTCATTTTTTCCCAGGCTCCCAATCTGAGCTTCTCATTAACTTTTCATTTCCCTTTCCCTGGTTCCCGGTCAGGCACTTCCCAGTCAATCCCAGTCTTTATTTTGATGAAACTTTAGTATGTTTTCATCTATTTCCTGAATTTTGTTGTGTACTTCTTGCTTCCCTAAATAACTCATTAGTTGTTGTTTAGTTGTTACTTTAACTAAACTGTCACAAAAGAGGACAACAGAATAAGTGTTGACTTAATTTTTCCTGCAATTTAAAATTTCATTTAGCTGACAAGGAGAAGGACAATTCATTTAGCTGACAAGGAGTGATGTGAAGGGATGTTGCAGTTATTGCTCGAAGAGGCAGAAGGGATAGGGGAATGGGGATATCCATTGCCTTTCAAAAGAGGAAAATATTGTGACCAATTGAGTGCTAAGAAGATACAAACCAAACAATAAGTTTTCTGCCAGTTTTTGTCTGGTCCTTGTGTCACAGAACAGAAACAGAATGGCAGTTTGTTTTTGGGGAGCTAACAGCATCACTGACAAGTTTAGAGTCAGGAGGATGATTTTAATGAGCCACTTAGGCTTGTTGTTGGATTTTGGTGTCATACTCTGAAGTAGCTGGTGAGTGTTCTGTCTCGGATCTGACAATACTTGCCAGGCTTGTCAGCTCTCACTGTGACACTGGTGCTGTCAACATGTAAATCTACATTAGAAACGCAGCTAAATGCAAGGGTTCTGCTTAACAGCTACTTTGTTAACAGCATAGTATTCTGGAAGGAACATAATTGGGGTTTGATATTTCTCTTGAAGCCACTGCATTGCTGTGTTAGATAAAGAGCAGAATGGTGGTATTAAAATAGTTGCAGAAAGAGGAAAGACAGACATTGTGTACTTTCCTTTTTTAAAAAGAATTCTCTTGTGTGAAGCAATCTAAAATAAATCTTTTCTAGTTGTCAGTTTTATTTATCCTAGGAAAGCCATACCCTGTTTTAAGATATAATTTTTTAACACCCCTAACACATTCCACTACTATTTTCCAAGGGGATTTTTTTGTCAGTAGATCTGGGAAATGCATATCTAGGTAGCTGACAGGCTTTGCCAAAAAAAAGCCAGAATTCTCTTACACATGGACAATAAGCTGAAACATTTACACTTCGTGTTTAACGTTTATACATTTACACTTTCCAATGCAAACACTGGCACTACCTCAGCTGCTTTTTTGAGAACATTATTGTGCAGTGGATGGCACCATTTTCTAATGGAGCTCCTCCATTTTATTAGAGGAAATGAGAGAGCTGTGCCTTATGGAGCATCTTTTGTTCGAGGTCCTCAAGTTGGCTTGGCCAGGACCTTCTGACGGGTTGAATAATCTAAGCCATCACCTTTCCTTTCCTGATTTCTTCTACCCCTTTGCCCTATTCCGTTGAACCTCTTTACCAGTTTGAACTCAGTCTAACAAAAAAATTCATTTTCTTGGATGTAAGTGGCTGTGTAGAGGGAAGAAATGTGATTTTATAGCTCCTGCCATAGGAAGGATTGCAGTGCAACTTCATCCATATTGTGAAGCAGAAGGCAATTCAGACAGGAATTTCTGGTGGATTAAATGGGCTGTGCTGCCACAGTGTTAAGTTTCAATGTCATAATTGAGTGGTTACCAAGAGGAGGAGTTTTTGTATTATTGGTAATAATCTAATGGCAGAGTTATTATTTTTATAAAGGCTCTTCTATTGTGGAACTTGATTATTGCTGTGCTTGTTATCTCCATCATGGAGTTTCAGCTTTAAAAATCAGATAGAATTAGGTGAAGAATATTCTCCTGGCTCACAGGGAATTTTACTGCTGTGTCTTCATTTTTACATGCACAGAACCACAGAACTGGATAGATTGGAAGGAACTTCTGGGTCTCTCCAGTATACGACCTCCTCCTCAAAGCAGACCCTATTAGAGCAGGTTGTTGAGGATCTTGTCCAGTTGAGTCTTGAATATTTGTGAGGAACCCACAACATCTCTTGGAAAAAGTCTGGTTTAGATTTTGACCACCCACAAGGGAAAAACATTTCCCTTCTATCTAGCTGGAATTTCTAATATCTGATGCTATTAACTAACCTTCCCTTGACACTATCATTAAAGAAATTAACAATGTAGAATTAAATCTTGCACTTACTAAGTAGTTTAAAAACAGATGAATTGATAACAAAGTAGATGAAAATGGAGAATTTTAATTCAGTGCTGCTGCTTGTAATAGTACCTGCAGGGATGTGTTTTAGTCTGTTATTGACTAGTTTTATTAATAGGAATCAGAAAAAATCAGTACAGTCACATAGAAATTGCTGATGATGCATAAATAGGAAGTTAAACAATGATTAGTTCAGAAATTGTGTGGTTCCTGTCAGATATTTGGCTCGTTTAAATAGCACTGACTCCAACAGATCCAAATATAGAAAGGACCCACAGATGGTGTTTGTGTCCTGAGGTGCAGTGACACTTAACATGATGAAACATTGTTATGGCAAACCAATCCAACATCAGCCTCTTCCTTGGTTTTGACAGCTAAGAGGATAAGAAGTCTTGCCTTTCTAGACAGGGGGGCATCTGGAGGGGCAGAGGGGGAGAATAATTGAAAAATTCTCTGTATAAATTAATGAGGGGATTGCTGGGCAGCTGCTACTCATTCTGCAGTGTCCTCTTCAGAATAGATGGGGAACAGCCAGAAAGGTTCCGAGGTGATCCCCGATGGCAAGGAGTCCTAGGAGGGGGAACCTGGAGTGGATCTCCAGGTTATCTCATCCATCTGAGTCCTTTACAGCAAGTTAATGTCCAGCTGTGGCATTTTCAACAGGTGCTGGTGTTGCCTGGTTAAAAAAAAAATACCTGCAGCAGTGGATATTTTGCAGGCTCTCCAAAATTCAGTACTTTTTGGCCCATATGTGTTACAGGTTTTTTCTGAAGCCTGTGCTCAATCTTTCCTCCTGCTTGTTATTCCTTACCCTGTTTGCATGAACAAGGGTAAGAGCTCATTCCATTTCTCTTTCCTGCAAGTTTTTGATTTGAATTATTTTTGTAATTGTCATTTCTGGACTAAAACCTCAGAGTCAAATCCAACCTTTAAAAAATACCATGTTTTCTGGATATTCTCATTATTGCTTGAAAGAATTACCACGTCTTCTTGATGTATGATAGATAAAAATAGAGAGATAATTAAATAAATAAAAGTGAGAATAATGTTCCAGCAGAAGCCTGACAGAGTGAAGAAATTACTTTGTGCATTTGCTCAGACAAACTGCACAAGTTGAGTGAGGAGTCAGCATATTGTGACTTATAAATGGGTATGTGAAGGAGGGTTGCAGGTAGATGATTGATAATTGAGGTAATCTGTCAACAATCTGTCCATTCTATCAAAGAAAAAAAAAATAGGGCAAAGCCCAGTAGTTACAAAGCAAAGCCATGCAAGTTTGGAATAGAATTGAAGGCACTTTTTAATAATTAGGGTGATTAGCAATAAATTAATCAAGGAAAGCAGTTGTTTCTTTATTACTGATATCTTTAAAACAAGACTGGATTGTATTTTAAATGATTTGTTGCCCCATTATCCTAGAGGAAGTATGTTGCAGCAATCTGTGAGCAGGTTTCTATGGCATGTGCCCCGCAGGAAGTCAGACTAGATAATCACAATAATCCTTTATAGTCTTGGAATGGATGAATCTTTAAATCTGTTTAGTCAGGAGCAGCTGTGTTGAAAAACAGCATTACTAAAATACAAAAATTATGCTATGAGGTAGTGGATGTGCTGCACTGATGTGTTTTATATTCTTTCAGGCAAGAGAATTGTATGCAAAAGTCTAATGGTTTTTTAGGAGTCTTTGTCTAGTGATGCCTTTGAGATGATGTGCTAATTCTTGTACCCCTTTAAAGACATTCTTTGTGGTTTTTGATGACTGATCTCCTTGGTGAGGACATGCTTTTTGGCTATTTATATAGAAACTGTGGAAAAGATTGACATTGAATACCTTTTTTTTTGGCTTTCTTACGTTTCAAACACTGTAGGGAACAGCAGATATTTTGGATATCTTTGAGTGGGAGATCACCAGAAATGGTTCAGTTGCCTGGTAAAGGTGTCAGGGTGAGTCAGGAGCCGGTTCCTTTGCCTTTCAGGCAGGTTTAGCAGTTGGGAATCAGCTGTGTCCTGGAGGGTACTGCTCTGCCAGACGTGCTGGGCAGCAAATAATGCTGCTGACACTGCTTGGCTGTCATTTATTAACTGGAGCTTTTAACCATTGTCCCTGTGCAGTGATATTTTTCTTCCTTTCCATTTGGCTTTTGTCTGTGGAGCATCCTAAGCCCCAGTGAAAACACCCAACCTCCACCTCAGAAGGTGACCCTATTTAAAACCGATGGAATAAAGCTCAGGAAATACCTGCACTTCCACACACAGGAATGCTTTGATATTGTTTTTTAGAACAATGAGATGCCCAGAGTCGAAAAATATGGTTTTGTTCTTGGTGTTATTGGGATCTTTGTTTAAAATCTACAGTTTTAACAGCTGCCAGCCACAGGTCCCTTCACAAATATTTGCACTGGTTTTGTCATATACATGGAATAAACATTTTTAAAATGAAGAGGTTGGAATTAATTCTTTATCCTGAGAGTTTTATCTATTTTCTCTTAGCTTTTTATTTGTAATCCTGCCTCTCATCTTTGAGCTATTTTAATTTTTTATTTACCAAAAACTTGAACATTTTACAGAACGAGTGAAAGCAAATATTTAAAAACAGGCTTTATTTATAATTTACATCCTATTTCCTGCATTCTGCTTTTCTTTTTTTGTGCTTTTTGTTTAACTGCTAAATTGTAATTTGTTTTCACTCCTGCTGTATTATGGGATGGCTATCAGCTCAGTGCCAGAGTTTAAAGCTCCTCAGCTTCACACGTTCTTTCATGGGGTGAAGTAGCTTAGCTTGCATTTAAATCAGTTATTATTTTCCCAGTGTTTTTCCTGAGGCCATGTGTGGAGCTGCAGAAGAAATTACTTGTTTATATAAATCATACTTTGATGGATCTGGCTCTTCCTAACAGTATTTCTGGCTGTTCTGAAACCCAGACTGTCTTGTCACAGAGTATCTGAGTAGATCATACAGTGCAATTCCATTTGTTATTTGTTCTCTGGAGCCATCATCCCTAAAACATTGGGGTCTCTGCACCTGAGCACAGCCACCACAACCTGCAAGGTTCAGAAATGTCTGTACTGGGTTCCCAAAGATCCCAATTCCTGCTCTCAGGAGTTTTGTGTCCGTGACCCCTCTGAGATCAAGGCTCCAGGCAGATGGTGTTGATCATTGCCACAACTGATATTCTTTGGATCTTCTTCTTTAAAAACCTTTTGTTTGTCATGTATAAACACTAAAATCCAGGCTTGAACAAGGGAGAGGACAGTTATTTAGTCACTGGCAACAGCTGCTGGTTCAAGTGTGTGTACCCATTTAGTCTGAATTTCATTTCTCCTCCTGTCATGCTCCAAAGTAGGAGCATCAGAGAGGGTTTGCAGAAACAAGAGCTGTGGCTTCTGCATTTATTTTCCTTTTTTTTTTTTTGTAATAATGGTGGGAGGCATAAAATGTGTCTGAGCCACCACTGAGCATTACTGTTAAAACTGTTGATAAATCAACAGCAGTTTGCATATACTGAAATAGCTCAAAGAGCCATGAAGAATCATGACTTCAGGAATGAGAAAATCCTCGTGTGTAAAGGAGTTATTATTTTCATATCCTCACAATTTTATGTTTCGTATCTGGTGTTGGAACAGAAATAACTGCATTATAATGCACAACAGAAACAGAAAATTTTGAAATCTGTAGATTTTTAAAGTTTTTTGGGTGATCAGGTCCCCTTTCAAAAAATCCTAAGCTTACAAGTAAGGTGTACATAATTTCATTGCATCTTGGTCTTAATCTTAGAAAAGAGTTGTGTTGTTTTCTGAACCCTGCCAAGTTATTATTTTATATATCTATTTTATATAGACAAATTAGGGCTTCCAGGAAGGATGAGAGTTGTGCTAAACATCTGTGTGGAGTAGTAGAAATGGATCAACCTCTATTTAAATTGCTGGGTAAATGTGCTACTGTTTCTTTCATAAAGGATCTTCCTCTGCTGGGCAGTGGTCTCGGATTTTGCAAACCCATAGACTTTTTTACTTAGAACTGTTCCTTTGAAGCTGAAATTGTCTCTTATAGAGGACTGAAAATTACTGGAACTTGTCTATGAGAAGCATAGTGGAAATGTTTTGAATTTCCATTAGACGGTTTAGTTGGAAAACCACTGAAATCCAGTCAGCAATTTTCTTTAGGGATTCACAGAGATGTTGGAGGACAAATGGTGGCACCATGCCCAGGATCATTAATTACAAAATGCGCTAATCAAACCGGTTTGCAAATAATGGTCTGTGTTCTATATTCTGTGGGAATAATGGTGTGTGTTTTGCTGGTGGTTTTCTTTCTTAGTGTTTTAAGTGCCCCTAATGCTACTTCAAAATGGTTTTTGGCAAAATCTTCTCTAACATAATGAACTTGTGTTGCATGACCTGCAGGGATCCTGACAGAGACAAAGAATTGTTAGAGACATTCAAGATGACTCGTACTGACCCAGTCCTACAGATTCTGGGACTTCTTTTGAGCTTTTTTCTCTAAAAAATGGCTGTGTTTGTTGGGTCCAAAGCAGTAATACTCCTTCTAGAGCCCTCCAATGTGTGAAGGAGTATATTAATTTTGTGCCCTGTGGGACACTGAGAGGAGCTGGCAAAAAGGTGAAAGTATCAGGTTATATCCTTGAACCCCACTGGATGTGAAGTTCCCTGTTAAGAATGTAAATTGCATTGGAAGAGCAGATGTTTGATTTAAATGCAGTGGAAATGCTTTAGGGAGAAAGTATTTTTCAGCTTGAGAATTTGGCACAGTAAGGCACTGCTAAGGGGAAACTATCTGACAGAACTTGTAATATACTGTAATCAGTTTAAATTTCTTCAAAGATATTTATCATGCAAGTTCTAACTTAGCATGACTATTATCAATTAATATGAATGTTAATTATTCATTAATACCACTTCAATAAATATATCATGTTCATTCAAAGTGTAAACAAAAGCATTTAACTCTACTTTAAAACTGATGTGAAAGCTAATAGAATTCTCTGTTATGCAGAAAATAACCTTTAGATACTGATTTTTGTGGAGGGATATGTTGTATTTGCAAAAGAATGTAACCATTTAGTTATGGGTAGGAAGCTTTCTTCTGAATGCCTTCATTTCTTTTGCATTTAAATGATAGTAAAAAGTCTTCTGAAAGTATGAAATATAGAGGCTTCCAAACTTATCCAATACTGCTTCGGTTTCTTTTAGAGCAGAATGTTTCCATTTGTTGCTTGTCTTACCAGTAAATAGCAGCAGTTAGTATCGAATGCAGCATCTTCCTCCAGTCCTCTGGGTTTAGGTCTTTATCCGGTGAAGGCCACACAGCTTTCCCTTTTCCACTCCATCAGGATAAGTGGGGTCTGCTGGCCCTCCCAGTGCTTCCAGCAGGAGGCATTTCGGATGGCTGGGACAGAGATTCCAGCAGGAGGTTGGAAGTGCTCCTCTTCCAGCCAGATTTACCAATATTCCAAGCACTGTGGGACCAGAACTTCTGAGGGGAGAAGAAATACACTTGCTCTTTTTCAAGACCATCAGTTCCCCCTCTGGAAGATCCCACATGATTCAGCAAATGTATTTTAGAAGGGAAAGGGCCACTATGGCTGTGGTTTTACTGTAAATAGGGGACACAAGTCAATGAGAAAAATGGAAGGTGATGATGTGAGCAGGGAACATTTGTACCGATTCTGGTTCTGCTTATTAAAGCTCCTTCACTGCTGGGACCTCGTATTTACAAACAGGGGAGGGCAGGTTGGGGCTGTGAGGGTCAAAGGCATCCTTACCAGCAGTGACCTTGAGATGGGAGAGGTCAGGATCCTGAAGAAAGGGATCAGGACAAAAAGCAGGATCAGAACCTGAAAAAAGATTACAGTGGGAAAAAGCAGCCTCTTTCATGTTCTTGGGCTCTCTCCTTGGTGTTTTGTCTTTCAGAAGTCTAACTTATCTGGTCTTGTTAGTAATACTTCTGAAGAAATATGATAGAGCAAAATGTATTGCCTTTATGTTGTGTCCTAACGTGTCTGTGTCACGATGGAGGCATTCAGAACTGGGGGGAATCATCCTTAATTAAATAGCAAAAGCCTTGCAAACATATCTGTTTTTCCTCAGAATGGAAATTTATCCTAAATTGTACATTCTTACATTTAAGAACGTCTAGAACAAGATGTTCCTACAACATAAAAACAAATAAGTACATGTAATATCCAAAGGATTTGGAACTGACTTCAATAAATGTAATAAGGATTGAAAAGGGGTGTTAATGTCACTTGTTTTGCAGTATTATAGAAATGAAGAATTAAACCTCTAAGTTTATCCCCTTCAATTCAATTTCCTTAAGCTTTGTTAAAAGTTTATGATGATGTTAGGAAATGAGGTTAATGTTGCTGTTGCTCCTAAAGATTTAGGGACTCAATTCAATCTCACCAAAGCAGTGGTAAGCTGCAGGCTGTGCCCCAATCTCGTTAGGTGGGTTTTTCTCCAGCCCTCAGCTGTCAGCAGTGGTAGCGAGGATAGGGATGGGCTCGAGACAGAGGGCTGCTTTAGGATGTTTCTTGAACCAAATTTTTCCTCTTCTCACAGTAATTATCCCACAGAGTCCCTTATAATTTCTCCTGGAAAAGACCAATCTCCCCTCTTTGCATCCTATTTGTTTTCTATTAACCAAAAAAGCTAAACAACACTAATTCAGCCCCAGAATACTTCTCATGCTGGCCAAGGTGCATTTCCTGATGATGATGATGATGCCTAAGAGCAGCAACAGCATATGAATACTGATAGCAGGAAATCAGACACCAGAATTGTCTGCGATTTGTTTTAACTTGTTTCTGTAACTGTTTAATGTCATCTTGTACTTGTCCCAAGTTGCTGTATTAGACAACTCAGGCATCTGAAGCTGTAAATAAGGAAGAGATATGAGAGTCGAGATGCACATCTTGACTGCCAGGGAGTGTAATAACTTGTACTCCGAGCTGTTTACATGTGTGGCATAGCTGATGTTTAGAGTGGAGAAGTTGTTTGTACCGTACTGAGTTACTATAAATAAAATAGACTCTGAACTACACATTAGTGTGAGTTAAACAGTTCAGGTCTGTGAGGTGATAGAAACAAATAGGAGAAAACTGCTTGAAGAAGAGCAATATATTGGGACGAACCCTTTGTGAAAACATTTTTGTTCTTAACATTCTGTGGAGAGCTCTGAACTGACATGGGTTGATTTGTTAAATAGAGAGCATTGTGACAACAGGGTTAAATATTACCGACTGTCCTTCGTAGGAGATCTGAGGAAAGAGAACAGCCTTTTTCAAGGCAAAAGAGCTTTGCCAACATTGTCAGGACTTGTCCTCCTGTGTCCTGTTGTACCCTAAGTGCTGCTATTGCTGCAGTGCTACCGGGTTCTCCTCTCTGTGGGAAGCCAGGTAGCACTGGTAGCACTGTGTGGGGTTTAAAGCTGTGAAAGGCTGGAGGGTACTTGTTTGGTTTGCAACAAATAGAAGATATCACCAGGTTTTTGGATCTGTTGGCAGACAGCTTTGATTTAAATACACCATTTTGGTTTTGGAGCAGAACAAACAATTGTTGTTTTCTGTTTGTCGTAAAGAATTTGAATGCATTTATTTTTTTTTAAAATGTGCAATCCAATCCAATGGAGTTCTGAAATTATTTTGGAGGCAATCCAGTTGTTGCTTTGCTGCACAAGGTTTCTGGTAAAGCATATTAAATGCTCCTCAGGAGAGGGGGAGGCCAGCACAAGCGCTGCACAAATGAAATTTCTGATCCATTTAGGAGAAACAGGGGGAATAAGGAGGGGTGAGAAGTTTGCATATGCACTGCTAGTGTGAGGTGCCTGTAGATTTAGGGCTTCAAATCACAGGCTTCATTCTTTTGAGAATTTAGTTTTATTTTGCAGCTCAGGGTTAGCCAGAATTGTTGGTTTCTCCTTGGATTGTTGCCAAGGGTGCAAGGAACCTTTTTGTGAAGTTACTGGTGTAAATTCAATATATCTTTCAGCTTTTGAGCTCTTTGGAAGAAGCATAAGGACATAGTATATCTAGAAAAAAATGACTGTACTGCTGAAGTATGATATATGATAATTCAGGCATGTTATTTAATCTAATACAAAGGAAAAGCTTGCAGCAACATCTCTGCTTATCTTGTACAGACTTTGTTTTGTTGGTTTTTCTCTGCTTTTGCTGTCTTTAGTGATGTTACATCATTCTTTTTACTGCTTAAGTTCTTCCCTTGTCACATGTCAGTGTTTTAAGCTATTTTATTCATTTTCAATGGCAAAAGTCTGAAGAACTTATTTTTTCTGTCACTCTGACTTACTGTGCATTATTACACACTGTAAATTGAAATGCCCTCTGTGAATACAACAGAGAATCAATTTAAATAGATTTTTATTGGGGTAAATAATTTCTGTTTGAAGCTAAAAGCTATGAATATTCATAAGACAAAATAAATACAATTCATGATAATGCATCCTTATGAATAAATTGAGAACTAATAAATAGAGACTTTCAGGATAGAAGAATGAAAATAAACCTAAACTGAGATGCCTTTCTCAGCATTAATTTTGTTTATTAATGTTGTTTAAAGATTAATGTTGTTTATTGGACTTGATGATCTTTTCCAACCTTAACATTTCAATGATCCAGTGACTCTCTTGAGTGTTCAGTGGTGCTCTGTCAGAGAGGGGTGAGCTCAAACCCAGCTTCTTGTGAAAACCCCAGGATGGTACCTCAACCCTTGGTAAATGGACTTTGCAGTTTTACTTAGGAGAAGTTGTAATTTATTAACTTTATTCTTGCTTGATGTTATTGTTCCTTATTTGTTGTCTGTATGTTTTAATTGTTTTTAAAGTCCATTTTAGTTCTGTAATCCAAGAGAACCAGCTGTCTAGGCACATATGGAGAACTGATGAATATGTGCAAGTATTAATTGTGTTCTCAAATTGCTTTTTCTGTGGGTGCCAGTCAGGACACCTGTGTACCATCCACATCTCCCACACAAATCTTTTACTCAATTCCTTTCCCTGTTTTTGAGACAATTTTGTATTGTCCTGTACTCTGACCTTTATTCATCAACAGGCACTTGATGAATACTCTAATTTGATAGGTGATATTTAAGGTTTGAATGGTGATATTCCAGATTTTGAGTAAGAATTAACTATAAATATTGCACAAGTCTTTAAATTACAACAGAGTTTTAATATAAAGTAATTTGCCTATTTAATAAATCCAGAAAAAAAAACGAGAAGGAAGGCAGGATTTTTGTGTTTCTAGCTTTATTTCCTTTCATGTGCTGATGGTGCTTGCAGGCTTTAATATCTGATGTAGACACCAAAATCCATAACAAGGAACCTGGGAAAAGCTACTCACTTGCTTTTATAAGGAAAACAGGTTTTTGTGCCCTTCTCCCCCATTACAGCCTGAGGCAGTTTTATAGGAAATGTCCTAAGGGACTTCTCTTGAGAGAGGCAAAATCCTGACTTTACAGTGGTGGTAAATGAAGTCATGGTAACAAAATGACTATAAATAGGTCATCCTCTGTAATATACCAGTCTGTTATATATTTTTGTATTATGTGGCATTTATTTAGAGAAGAATGACAGAGGCAGCCGTAGCGTTCCACAGCCGCCTGAGGGAGCTGCGCGGAGGCAGGGCCTGCTGTGTGCTGGGGTTTATGGCCCAGGGCTGGTCGGGAGCGCGGGCCCTGTGCCGGGTGCTGCCTGTGGGGATGGTGCTGAGGGAAGAGGCCGATTCCAGCGGCTTCCACAGGCCTCAGCCGAGCTGGGGGTGCCTCTGGGACGGCACCTTTGGGGCAGGGAGATGAGGGGGAAGGGGAGAAACAGCCCCACAGACACTGGAGCTGAGCAGGGGGAGGTGATGGAGCAGGGATCCACGCTGGGATCCACGCGGGCAGAACCCACCCTGGCACAGGGGAGAAGTGTGAGGAGGAGGGAGAAGCAGGGAGGAGCTGCCATGGACTGCCCGCTCCGTTCCCCTGCCCGTGGGGGGAGGAAGTGGTTCTGGGAAGAATGGAGGAGTTGGGAGTAAAGGGAAAAGACTCTGGGCTTGGGAAGAGTGTGGCTGAGGACAAGAGTTCTTTGTATCTCACCACCCAACTCTATTTTAATTGACAATAAATAAATTCCCCCAGGGGAGGTCTGTTTTTGTTGGGATGGTGGTTGGTGAGCGAGCTCCCTGTCTTTATTCCAACCCACAAATATTGTCATTTCCTCCCCTACCCTGGCCTGCTGGAGAGGAGGACTGAGAGAGGGGCCGGGTGGGGGAAGCTCCACACCAAAACCATCTTTTGGCTTTTGAACTCTACAGAGTAAATATGGAGTCATTAAAAGAAAAAAAACTACTGCCAGAATTCCACTTTTTGATGCATAGCTGCACATCTGAAGATTATCCAAACACTGATTAGCGTGACTTGTTAGTTATAACAGATCAAAGAAATACAGCAAATGTTTTTGTGTCTGGGGATAGTAAAATGAGGCAACAAGACGTGTTAGAGGACTTGTGCTGCTTGTGAGGAAAGTCCCAATTCATTAAGCCCATCCAGGTTCTTTGTCTGTGGCTCATTTTAATTATTGCCATAAAAGTTCTGCAAAAATACTTACTTTTATATTCCAGATTTGCCAAATATGTTTATAAATACACACAGCAGATCATTCTGGATGGACTGATAAAGTGCTCCTTGCTTGGGAGCTTGTGATAAAGCCACCTGAAAAATGAGAGGTTAGAGGTTGTATGAAAATTTACTGTGAAACAGAATGAATGCTGACACATCAGACTGACTTGCATATCTTTTATTTAACTACTAACAAGATGATAAAGTTTCACGTTTGTTTATGATGCTACTCTTACTAAAATTGAAGGGTTGTAATACTTAAAATTAGGGGGTAATTGTAATCTGTAGATGTGGTGTCTGGGGTCATCTGTTTTACAGTTCTCTTTACACAGGGCTAAGAATCCTGATGAGCTTAGCTTAGTGTTGAATTTTGAAGGGGTTTGTTTTAATCTTGAAAGAAAGAAGTCATTAAAATGTGAGCATCTCCTTCCTTCCTTCTCTCCCAAATGAAGCTCATTAGTCCCTGGGCTCATGTAGTGTGAGGAAGGATGTCATAAACTGGTTTTTGACTGCTTCAAACTCCCTTCTGCCTGCAAGCCTGGAATTAAGCCACTTTGAACTCTGTTCTAGCTCTCCTTTCTCTCTCAGGAGTGTTTTCCTTCACTATCATGGATCTTGCATCTATGGTTCTTCATAGCATTTTCCTTGAGATTACAGCTACAGCTCTGCTGGCTTTCCACTTTCTCTTCCTCCCTTCCTTGCCACGGACCTTGGATTTTCTGGGAAGACACCCTGTGTTTAGCTCTCTCTCAATACTTGTGCATTCAGTTGAAAGCAGGTGAAACACGTGTGGTCTATAATCTTCTTTATTTGTATTTAAAGTAAGTACTTCTGATACTTCTGTGAAAAATGACTGTTTAAACATAAGCACAGAACATACTGCAATTTAACCAGCACAGTTCTGGACCTGAATGCTTTGATAACCTTGAACCATCATTACAGGAGTGAGAAAGTGGCTCTCTTAGCAGGTTTATTTGGGAAGTCTGAATATGATGGTTTGGGACCTGATTCTCATGATAACTTCACTCCCAACTGTTTCACTGTTAAATTATACTTTATTTGCTTTTTTGATACTACCAAACTCAATTGTTTCCATTGTGTGTTTTGAAAAGTGACAACTTTTTCTTGTTCACATAAGTAGCATAAAAAATTGGACATTTCCCTTACCTACTGTCATTGTCAGCTTATATAGGATTTACTTGTGACCACATTTAGTAATAAAACCTAAACAAAATTGAGTAATTTTATACTTATCAGCTATGCATGATTATCTTCCTTGCATAAATATTTTCAGCCCCAGGAATTTATGTCTTTCTGTTAGGTCTGGTGTCTGTTTTTCTTTCTTTCAAGCAGGACCAGAACCAGTGTTGAGGCAGAGTTGAAAGATTGTACATCTTTTCATCTCAAAATTGTTTGATAGGAACAGATGATGATGCCATCTATGCTTAACCTGCTTCAGCAAAACAGATGTGTAATCAGGTTCAGAGAAATTAAAAAATGCTTATCAAAATGGATTGCATTGATGTCTGTTTTCCTAAGTCATGCAAGTCTAGTGGTCTTATAGGAAACAAACTCAAGTGGGTGGAAGTTCTTTTTTCATCTCATCTCAGCTATTTTTGGTAAACAAGTGAAAAACACTTGTTCTAATAATGTGTTGCAACAGAAAACACTTACGTTTCTCTTTGTGGATGTTCCTCTATCAGATGCAGTCTTGGTAGATGCAGGTGTCTTTATTTAGAGGGCTTTTATAACAAACTCATGTACAAGCAGAGCCAGATCAAGGCAGTGGCAGCTGATGTGATGAAGTCTCCGTGTCAGTCCCTCTACTCAGTGTTTTCCCGAGTGAGATTCAAACATTTCAAGCTTTGCAAAGCAGTGGGAATGGAGCTCAGTTGTTCAGAAAACAGCATCCAGCTGCAACAGGAGATCTTGTTTTCCTTCTTGGGATCCTCCTTGGTTGTTTTATGCAGTATTGGAGACTGACTGTGGACAGGAGCCCCCTTGGCACACAATCCTGACCCAGCACAGAGTGGAGTAGCTTGGACACACATCCTTACCTGATCTGATCTGATCTTATCGGCTGCCTTGGTTGTTGGCCTCAAACTTTCCTTTTTGGGGAATTCACATATAGTTATTTCCTGCAGGGGAAAAAAGTATTTCCACCTCTGTCTGGTTTGGAGGGTGTTTGGTTTTGGAGAAGAGGTTTTTTTCCATAATGGAGTAATACCAGTTCTTCTGGAAAGAATTACACTCTTAGTTGTGTAAGTCTTTGGGGGGCATTTCTGTTTATTTGTCTTTACTGATGGTGGTGGTGTAGGGGTTTTTATATTATCGATGGTAATTCTTCTCTTTCAAAGTAGCTTTCCTGGTGGATTTTATTATTAATTGCTTTAGTCCTTTTTAGAGTGTCAGATAATGAATTTTCACACACACACCCCTCATACCTGGCTAAATTTTAGTAACTGGAATATCACAAATAATTTAAAAATGCTTTTCAGTTGTGGTGACTCATTGTTGCTGACTGCTCAGAGCCATTCAGTTAGCTGCTGACAGAAAGCAAGCTTTTTCACCTCTCCATCACTTTAAATCTAAAACTGTACATTTACTGTGTGATTGGAATAAGCGACTCCTGCTGTGCCTAATGAATCCTCTTATTTAGCATTAGGTTCCATCAGAAAATGGGGCTCTTAGCAGATTGAGCCTAAACCTTAGGAATAAGAAGTTATTTAGTATGAATTGCATCAGTTAACACTACTTTTTGATGTAAATATTTTAAGGCTCATAAAAACTGGATTGATGTTCCTCTAGGGTAATTAAATGAAAATTTGGTGACTTATTAATCTCTCTCTTTCTCTCTCTCTTTCTCACACTTTGTCTTTCCAAACTTGTTCTCTCCCCCTCTCTTTCTTTCCCCTACTGTTTTCCCTCCCTGCCTCTTTCTTTTTCTCTCTCCCTCCTCCCCCCTCCTCCCAAAAATGTGCCTTTACAGAAACATAAGGTAGATCTTTTCTACAAGCTGCGGCATGTGATGAATGAGCTCATTGACCTCCGCAGGCAGCTGCTCTCGGGGCACCTGACACAGGATCAGGTGCGAGAGGTCAAGAGGCACCTCACAGTGAGGCTGGACTGGGGCAATGAGTAAGTACTGGGTACTGTTTCTTCTAATTCTTCTCAAGCAGCTTTTATTAACAAAAAACCCAACACAACGTTTTCTTTCCAGTGGCATTTGTGCACAGGGAGAACTGGGGATTATTTGAAAATCAAGTATAACTTTTTACAGTGAGTTTATTGCCTCCTACAGTGAGCTTTGCTCTTGCTGTGAAATGAGCTGTTTACCAGTAGGCCTTTCCTAGGCCTCCCTTCACTTATAAGAGGATTAGGTCACTTTACTTACGTGGTATCAAGCTAGAGAATATTAAGCCTGGGAGAATAAGTTCAGAGGTACTTAAAACACATTTTTCTTCCATTAAAGAAGTATTTTACTGGTTGGTGCAGAAAGCAGAGAATCTCAGAGTTAATGGGGACATTGGAGCTGAGGCTGTGCTGTTTAGACTTTTTGTATCACGACACTTCTCAGAGGTTTAGACTCTCCTTGGTCAGCTCCATGGTGAATTTGTGGAGAGGTTCTTTTAAAGCCAAAGACAACTGCAATTCATGCACACAGAAATAGTAAAAAATTGCCATTAGACAAGAAACAGCCCTTGGCCAGACTTGTGTGTCCTGAGGTGTGGATCAGGCAGGTAAGTTGTGCATGGCACACACGGGACACTCACTCTCAGACAGACAGCAACTGCTTTTCCACTGGGAGTGGGATTAGTGCTAATGAGCATGTGGGAGTGGGGAAGAGTCCTGTAAGTTGACAGCTAAGGAGAAAATCCAATGTTTTTCATTGAGCTGTGTTTGTTTGATTCTGTTCCTTAGTCACCTACCTCAAAACCCCCTCTGAGGGACATACCTGAACACCCTGATGAAGGTTTAGCAGCCCCCTTGCTGCACTTCATGTCTCTCTTGTCAAAAGAAAGCTCTGAAGGACATAGACCAAGAGATTGCATCAAGTCTTTGCTCTGCAGTGCGGAATTACAGATATTTTCCATTCTTATTCCCAGTAGAGTAAATGGGAACCAAGAGACTGTTTTTGAACATTACGCCTGCCTGGTTTTGCTCAGAGTTTATGGATCAAATTAGCAACAGGAAACTGCAAAAATGCTGTGAGGAAAAACGATGAGGAGAGCAGACAGCAATGCAGCAGTGAAGAGAATAGGTTGTTCCGTGAGGTGGCTATAGACCTTTTTTGATGTAAAACCATTAAATAGGGAGGTAATTCAAACTCTGAACATAACTCTAATGCATGACAATTATGGAGAAGCATCAGTGAAATCAGTAAATATATTCAGGATTATATTCATCTACTCAGGATGCTTATTTAGGAGGAAAAAAATTCTGTGTTTCTTACTACTGGTATTGAACTCCCTAGAGAAAGAGGTGCATGATATCAGAGAATCATGCAGTATTTAAATCTAAATATTTGGGACTCTGAGTGTATTTCTGCAACAACACTCTTTTCCACAGAATTTCTGAAAGAGTTCTGCCACTTTCTTCTATCCCCCCTCTCTGGGTTTTATCGTGAAACTTACAGCCACCTGTGTTAATCTGCTAAAAACACTAATGATTTTCATAGACATATTCACCCAGTACTGCCCTTTCTCAAGTATTATAGTAGTGTTAATTGCTTGTTCCGCCATACTTGAGATTTGCAAATAAAATAAATGAAAAACATTTGTTAGTAATGTGCATTAATGTCGTCTGAGGAGATGGAGTACCTGCAGTTTGAGCAGGGCTGTAATTACTCAAGCCAGCACGATCTAACAGGAGATACTCCAAGGCTGAGTAGCTCTCAGGGAACAGGTCATCTCACACATCCAGTGTGTACTGTGCTCCCTTATTAAGTGAGAGGCTATTTTCGTCCTGACCTTGAGCATTAATGAATTGTATTCTTTGGGAAGGAGTGATGCAAGCATGAAACTCACACTTCTTGTCACCACCAGTTAGGGATTTTTTTCCACTTTGTTAAACTGGTACAATTTTCCCTTAAATACACGGGCAGTGGTTCTGTCTTCATCCCTTGTGTCCTGGTGGCAGCTGGTGGAAACCAAGGGACAGATACACTCCTTGGAGGAATAGCTGCAGATTGCTTTTTTTGTGAAAGGAAGTCATTTAGACCATTTGCAGACCTTTTATTTGCTTAGTTTTGTGTGCTTACTGTAAATATCAAGAAGTTTTGCTCTGTAGTTTGGCCTGTTAAAATGTGGGGATATTATTTTACAATTATTGCTGCAATTCTGTTTTCTGTTGCTCACACATTCTTTTTCCTCTGACAAAAAAAAAAGTATCCTGGACTCATCCTTTTCTTCGTTCATTTGTGCTTAGTTTCTTGTTCCAGTTACCCCCAGGTAGCTTGGGTTTGCTCACATGCAGGGCTGATACTGCTGCTACAGAGGTTTTTGTATTTCCCAATCAGAATTTGCTGCCTTCAGATGAGCATCTTGCTGGTTTTAGACTTGCACTTTAAGTATCTCTCTGTGTATTTTTGCCCAGCCAAAATCTCCTCTGCTGTTTTCTTTCCTGCATACCTTGCTGGGTTTTATACAGAATACTGCAAATACTTCTGCTTTCTAAAAATGTTTCACTCTGATACAATTGGCCATAATACTGATCTATGGAAGTCTGAAATGCTACTGGAAGTGTCCAGTGGTCTGTAAATAACAAGTAAAAAGTTGTAAAGCAAGAAACAAATGTTTTGAAGCTGAAGTCTGCTATTTATCATCTCATTTAAATCATGTTATAAAGTGGAATCTTCAGTTCTTCATCTCATTTTTTATCATGTTTCAAGTAAAATAGATACTTGATTTTGAGATTTTTGTTTAGATTTTTTCTTCTACATGAATGGATAAGTCTTTCAACTTTTACTGTTGCTTAGAATGGGAAACCAGAATGCAGTTTTTTTGCTGATGAGAAGCTGTTTCATTGTAGAGACTTTTGCATCAAAAACAGATGAAGGAATCTGCCTGACAGAGCTGTAACTTGAAATGTGAATCCTCTGCTTGTGCTTCAGTGCCAGAAGCTAATTGCAGCAGTATGTGCAATACCTTGTGTGCCAGAAAGGCAGATGAAGCTTTCTTCAAAGCTTCATCTTTCATCTTTTCAACTTGAAAATCAGAGGTCATCTCACCTGATCTTCAGGATCAATTCTTTCAGATTAATGTAGCACCTGTCAGGAGATTACCAGAAAGCATCCAGGTTTCCTTTCATCCTCAGAGAAAACATTTCCTTGCTTATAAATGTGGGATAGATACTCTGTGTTTAGGGGCATAAACAGAGGGGGGGGCCACCAATACCTTGATGTTTTTGACAGATAAAAGCCATAAACAAGATGAGTTTGTAGGTTTATATTACTTTTTAGTCAAAGGTTATTCTTTTTCCCATAAAATGTTATTAAAATAATTCCATTAAAAGAAATCTTCCAAATAGTTGCCATAAATTCTACACAGAAAGATCCACAGGTAGCCAAAAGGTAAAAATGAGTGTTTAAAAAGAAAAACAAAGGGAGAAATATTAGCAATAAATCTTTCACACTGTCATACAAAGAAAATGATACACACTTTTAAAGTTATGGTTTTTCTCCTACCTCACAATTGCAGTTGCAGTGTTAGTACCTGCTAACTACTGACATCCATAACTGTGGAGGGGAATTGTGTCATCCAGTGAAGTCAGCACAGTTTCAAAATTTCAAAAAGCCCTAAATTTCAGTGCTCTCACACTCTTAGATTATTTTGGGGCTTGGAGTGATTTACCCTCTTGTCATATCTTCTTGACATAAAAGGAAGTAGAATGACTTTTTGGTAGTGTTGCAACAATTAGCCTAAAGTTAGTAAAATGCATCTGGAGATAAGAATTAAAAGTACAGATGATGCCTGCTTTGAGAATTAAAGGCAGTTTTATTGTAGTAGTTGTCATTGCATCGAAGGAGATCGAAATGGGAGAGACCAACTTAACCATAAAGAAATGCAGGGTTGCAGGAAGAGCAGGTGCCATTTCTGTCTAAATGTACAGAATCTTCCCCTCTCCTGAACAGGCTTGGAGTAATGATTGAGTTGGGATTAAAGGTGTAAGAAACTTTCCTGAATGTCAGTCTTTGAGGAGAAGCTGAAAGACCTTTCTCTGTAGCCTGATACTGCCATGCTCAGAAGCATTTGCTACAATTCCCTTTTATCAGTTCCTAACTAAGATTATTTACCTTCATCTCATCATCTTCATTTTAAGAAATAACTTCCTGTGTAGCATTACATCAGTACTTTACTAATTTCTTTGTAGATGGCAGCCCCTGCAGTTTTTTATATAACTTAAAATGACTTAATTCTGTCAAAGAAAAGTATCAGCCTGTATTAGCAGAGTCTCATTCTGACAAACATTTTTTTTCATGTATTTAATTTCCCATGGATTTCTGTATTGTATTTCCATCAAAGTCTATTTTAAAGTCTGTACATAGTTTATGTGAGTCACTGCCAGGATCATTTTCTTTCCCTTCACCATCTTTATTTGTGTAAGAGAAATACAAATGATATTGAATGAGGCTTTGATATACTGAGAGAAGGAATACAAGAAAAATCAGTGGCTGCAAAATTAAAGCTGAAAAGGTTGAGGTAAAGTGGATGTTTTTGGAGCAAAGGGGATGAGATCTTGCACCCTCCAGAGATGTGATGAGCTCTCCCAATCTGTTCTTCAAGGTGGAGTTTGCATCTGAAAGATATATTTTTTTTAAGTATAATGAAATATTTCTGCAAGGCTCTTCTAGGAAGAGTTGTCCTGACATGTGGTTCTAGGAATTCTAAAAGCTGTGGTGTTTGTATTGTAAATATATGAACATACTAGAAATTAGGACTATTCTTCAAAATTACGATTAAACCCAAGCTGGTTTTTTCTAGAAGCCCAGTTAACCTTGAGTTGTGTGTTCATCCCTTTCAGTATTAAAAAGCCCTGTATTTTTGTCAGTTGGCTGGATTTCATACTGCTTGAGAGAAAATTATCTAGAGATTTTAGGTGGTGGATTTTGAAAATAGTTTTCCCCCAAAGAAAGGAAAATGGTGAAGGTTTTATGTAGAAGAGGAATGTCTAAATGCCAGCTGGAGGTATCCCAAACAGATGCAATAATAGGTAATTGATAGACTTGGTGATATTTTGCAGGTATAGTTGGGAAAAAAATTTGAAGGGCAGTTCAGTGTGAAGGCATAATAAAAGAGCACAAGAATTTGCTTGTGAAAGAAAGTATTGTGGAGACAGGAACTGTCAAATAAACAAACCAGCACATTATGTAATTTTTATGCATGCTCTGTTTTGGAGAAATACTGCCTGGCAGCTGGGGCTCTTCTATTCCCCCAGTGTTTGATAATAGAGAGGGAAAGTGGGCCACTGACTGTCATTGCCATCTCAAGCATTATGTTGTCAGTCCTTCACAGGCAAAAAAATAATTGATACAAATTGAGTGTACAAACCTGAACTTCCACCTGCACAGTAAATGGCTGCATGTTTGTGTTCCAGCCAAGACACCCTTATTTGCTGGGAGCAAGTGTTGTGCAGGATTAACATAGTATTAGAGAATGAGAATCTTCTGGGCTGAAAATCCACGGTGTTAAGGGATTTAACTAAAAATAGAGTATTAGATAAGTTTCACAGGGATGCTGCTGCAGTTGTGTTGAACATTATTAAGCAGAAGATAATACGTTTGTCACGTTCTGAGTAATGAGTGCAGGCACTGCTTCACCCCAGCTCTCCAGAGAGCTGAAATGATGTGAACAGAACCTCGTCAGGCTGGGATTGGCTTGGCCAGGTTTTCCTGGGGAACTTTAACAGAGCTCCGTGACTGCCCTGGAACTGCAGTGCACACACAAGTGGCTTTGATAATGTTAGTGGGGAATGATTTGTTCATATCCATGTGCTGAGGGGAAATCCCTTTATCAGTGTACTTTAGGGGTGGGAGTGTGCACACATGTGAATGACAGGGTATTTTGGAGGTTGTTTAGATACTCACATTCAGGAAAGCTGCTGTGAATGAATTTGATGAGCATTAACATTTTTTTAAAAAGACCTTTACAGTGACCTCTTACTGATTTTACCATTTTTTGGTATTATATTTTTTGACTTTCTGTGATAAGGCTCAACTGGCAGCTGCAGGTAAGGATTACCTAGTGTGTTCTTATTTTAATCTTTTTCATTCGGTAAATAGATAGTCATTTTCATCTTTGCAGCTGCAGTTTTCAGATGTTGGTGCTGGGCCACAGATAACTTGTGTTTGATAGGCTTAATCAAAACAAAGTGTGAAACCATGACTTTCACAGTGCAGCATTAGAATTTGGTATTTGACATGAAACTGCATTGAAGAAGGAAAGGTGATCCCTTTTTTCCGTTGAAAACATCATTGATTTTAGCAAAGAACTGAGAATGTGGAAATTCCAGTTTGTCAGTAGGGTGTTTCAGTGACCATGCAGTGCTGCCAGGGCAAGTGAACAGGGCTGAACTATATTTTTGAGATATGATGGCTTAGGGATATCAATAAAGAAGGAAAACCCGATTAGGCAAAGTTTCAAAAAAGAATTACAGAGTTTGGAAACTTCTGGGTAAGGTTGAAAAGCACCGTGGTGAGCAAAGGTAGCTGAGCTTCCTCCAAACTGCTGGTTCTCCCTGGCTGTTGTTTTAAGCCAATTGCTCAGAAAGAGCCACTGGATTGCCTGGAGCCTTCTGTTATTGCTCCACACAATTACTCTGCAGTACCAGAGAGGTTTTTCTCAATAAAATTTTTCATTTGCCATCAGGAACAAGTCTGTGCAGAATGTTTCCCTCTCTGATTACAAAATTAAATTGACTTTTGCTTTTCTTTTATAGTTCATGACAGAAGGAGTGCCAAGGTAGTTCATGAGGGCACCTCTTCTGAAGTTGTTTTTTTTTCTTTAAGACTATCAAGAATTTCAATATAAAATGTCTAGAAGTGCAGTATCAAAGTTACATAAGACAAAAGCAAGAAAATGGTTAATTCATGTGTTGGGTTTTTTTCAAATTTACTCCTGATGTGTGTTTAGTGTAGCTTTTTATTGTAATGCTCAGAACTCTTTGTGCTTCAAAAACTGAAGATCTATGGAGCAAAACTTGGATTTTGTCACCTTTAAGGTTGTCTCATTCTGCAGTCTACACTTATTAATTAATCATTAACAGTTTTCATTTATTTGTCTGGATGTAGAATATCTTATTCTGTCTGCTACTCATGTGAAGCTGTGACCTGCTCTGCGTTCCTTACAGCTGAATTCCTTAACCAGTCATCTTTGCACTGGGATTCCTTTTTTTATCAGTTTAGATATTTGATTTGAACCAATATTATTTAATTAATTCTGTTCAGAGTAATTCAGAGTATTTTGTGTGTGTTACAAATACAGATTAAGATTATTGTTATTGTAGTTATTGTTTATTATGAAAAAAGATTATTTTGTTTATATAGTAATAAAATTGGGGGTGAAGTTTTATGAACACCAGGAATATCAAAGCAGCTTCCCAAGGCTCGGGATCTGTTGGCACATTGAACAGGGCTATTAATGGAACTTTTTCATTATGTGGTGAAGGATCTTACTCAAATACTGCAGCAGAGAATGAACTTTATTTGCCCGCTACATTTCCACGTACAAAATTAAGTTGTTTTGGGTACTGCACCAACATATTGGCCAAAAGCTTCCCCTGCATTAATTGCCAGAGCTCCTCTGAAGTCAGGGAACAAAAAGTAACAAGTTTGTTGAGGGATTTTTTTATACTGGTGTTAAATTTTCTTTAGAAGGGTTATGTGTTGAATGGTTAATGGTTGCAGTCAGACTGGAGTAGTCGAGTATCTCTGTGTCCCTGCCCTGGAGCAGGCACAGGCAGGAGGTGCTGGTGCCCATTCCTGTACCCCACTGACACTGCTCCTTCCTTCTCTTCCAGGCACTTGGGCCTTGACTTAGTTCCTCGGAAGGACTTTGAGGTTGTGGATTCAGATCAGATCAGTGTTTCAGACCTTTATAAAATGGTAAGAAATTCTGTGGGAGATTCCTCTGAGTTTTCACTGTGGGAGGGAAAGAAGGGAAAATGTTTTTATTCTTTACTCTTACATGTTTTCTTGTTTAAAATGGTGTTGTGAGCTAAATGTGCTCTTCATTTGCATCCTGACCACCAGAGCTGTGTCTCTGGTAGCCTGACTACCCTAAGTGGTGGCATGCTTTGATACATTTTAAGTTCAATTTACAAAGTAACATGGTGTTAACTCCTGGAAGGTTCTCTGAGCCCAGAAAGTCCATGAGAGCCACTTTCTGATTATTTTAGCAGATCTGTAGGTGAAGAATACGTGAGTGAAAAGTATGGGTTTAGTGGCTGCAGAGATAATAAACATCTTTGCCCTGTTAAAAAGACTTTTTGAGCTCACAAAAAAAGGGCAGAGAGGAGGGAGAGCAGAGCATAAGTTAATTTAAGCAAAACTAATCCTTGAACATTAAGACCATCCCTGTTGTACGTCAGTGCTCCTCAGAAAACGTGGAGTGCATTTGAATATTTGGATTTTCAGGTCAAGTAGTATAATTCCTTCACTGGAGTGAGTTCCAAGTTCTGTCATTGTTAGTCACTTGTACATGCCTGTTGGTACATAATGAAGTTGAATTTGTTTTGGAAATGTAAATTGTGCCATTAATGAACTGTAAAGTCACTGATGCATGTTACGACTTAACTGTGTTTGGATTCTCTGTTAGTAGGACTAACACGGATAATTTTGGTTTGGATTGTGATGTAACTGTAGAGGGAGAAAGAGCATGTAATGTTCAGCATGTAAGTAGCATGTAAAATTCAGGCAAGTGAGTGAAAACCCTTCCTCAGAGGCTGTTTTATCTAAAAAAAGCCCAAACAACCCAAATAAAAAACCTATAGCAATTATTTTATACAACTTCTTCACTGACTATCTTCCAAAGAAAATACAGTGTTTTCTACATAATGTTGTTACAGTGTCACTCACTTCTAGGAAGCTTTTGATTTCCTGTTTTATAACAATTTTGACTTCCAGCTATTTAAGATTAGGGGCAGAGAGGTCCATGGCTTGGTGATGGGTTTTGGTGTGCAAGATTTAACTTCTCCTTAAACCAAAGACATGTTTTGTAAACAGGCTGGGTGCTGTTGCTGGTTGGATTATTTGCACCATATAACAGTGGATTTCATGGAAAGAAATAAGAAGTGTTGCATAAGAAATATTAAAGTACACCAGTCTATAGTGCTAATTTTTAAAGTTCTTTGCTAATTTGCCATGGTCTGAGGAGAGTTTGGTGCCAGTACAGCAGAGTTTTCCTTCAGTACAGCATGGAAATAACTCAGTACCAAATTCAATCAGTGAAGACTCAGAGAGTGAGATTAGTTGCTAATTAAGGATTGGTTTATTACTCTGAGGTTTATTCTGGACATTTTTTTACTCTGAATATTTGGAGTACTGCAAATAGGCAATATTTATTCCAGAGCAGCCTGATTATGTCACCCCTTAGTCCTGTGACTGTCTCTGTGCTGCTCCATTCTGGGCAGGGCTCAGGACACCACCATTACTCACTTCACACTTCACTGCTGCCGGAGTCTGTAGATGCAGGAGGACAGTGCTGTCTGATCACATCTCTTCACAGTCAGGAGGCAATCTCAGGAACCAAAGCAGCTGAAAACCTGTTACTTTTTTTTAATTTGAATTTAGTAAAAAATGAAGGAAGGGTATGTTGGTGACTTAGGTTGTTTTAGGGTTATTTTTAGTGTGGTTTAGGGATTGTTTTTATTATTTAACAAAAACCCAGGGAGAGAATCCTCCTTACTTGTGATGAAATACTTAATGGATTCTCAAATGAGCAATGAGGTTTTACATTGTAAAATGATCTTGCAGGAATAGATGTGAGAGCCAAATTACTTTCTTGTATTTTCAGGATTGTAGGATGTTAAATATAACATAGAAAACACTCATTAGCAGAGCAATGGGTGAGGTAGCACATCAGACTTTTCTCTCTGTGACAACAGATTCCAGCATTTTTTACTCAGTCATCAGACTTAGCACTGCTCCTCTTGATAAATTGTAAGTTGTGAAATCCGAGCCTCTTTTTTAGCTCTCATGTTTCATTGCTAAGTGTGTTTGTGACTGCTGGGTGATGCTGTATTCATCTCTTTGGCAGAACCGTTGTGCTCCGAGGCCTTGCACATCCTGCTTCTCCACGTTACTCATTCTGAAGCTAAATGCCAGTGGCTGCAGGATGCACAGCATTTGTCAGGAATTGCTGCTTTGCTCCTGAAGGAAAGCAAATTGCCCTTTCCCTGTGACAATGTTTGTGACTTTAACCAGTATGACAGAATGCTTTTTCAAAATACATATTACTTTTGAATGGTGGGAAAATATGTTCTCAGGATTCTGCCACAGAGCTCAGTGCTGGAGTTGCTACTGGATTGAGGTTGTCATTTAGGAACACAAAGTCCTGCAGGATGTCAGGAACACTTGGATGGCACATTTTAGTGGAAGGGGTTACAAATTACAAATGTCTGAAGTCATTTCGCAAATCAGAAATGTTCAAAGCTGGTGATTTAATTAGATTTAGCTTTTCTATGAAGTTATTGAAGTGGGTATGTGTCTTCAGGACAAGTTCAGGAGGTGCATGAAAGGCACAGCTCTTGGCTGTGTAACTGCTGCAGCTTAGGCATTTCTTCCAACTGTGTGAGAGAAATGCCACAAGCTCACCAGAGCTCCTATTAAAAAAAAAAATAGAGTTCCTAAATAAATAGTTTCAAATTAATGCTGCCATCACCTCATAACTGCTTATTCTTTATTCAAATGGTAAATGTGGTTGGTAAGAAGGAATAGTCAAGAAAATAAGAATTCAGTTACCCAGAACTCTTATAAATAAGGAAAACAACTGGACACAAACTGGACAGGAAGATCATAAAATCCTTGTGGTTCTCTTGGTTGTTCTTTTTTAAACAAAGCAGATTGACAGAGAACAGGTTTGTGTAGGTTGGCTTCTAAAGCCCAGTGAGAAGTCAGATGGCTTTATGAAGGCAGAAAGCAGTTTAAGACTGACTTGGGAATGATGGGATTCACTTACCAGGCATTGCTAGGAAAGGAATGAGGAACAACAACACTGAAAACTGATATTGGTAGAGAAGATATCATGAGAAAGAGGTTTGATGGGGAAAAGGAGGTAAGGAGAATTGATAGCTCTTTCAGTAAATTAAGAACAAAACCACAAGATGCTCACTAACAGGCCAAGTTGGATAAATTTAGAATTCTTCATTTCCTCCAGGCATTAGAATGAAAGGGAAATTGAGATTACCAAGAGCAATTTACAAGAACAGAATTTTATAGAGAAGTATAATAGAATAGCACAAATGGGTAAATAGAAAAATTAGAAAGGCAATGCACAAATTCCAGTATAACAAGTAAATATGGTCAATTGTATCAAGAAACAGTTTTATATAAATAACCTGGTAGTACTGGGAAGCTAAAGCAAAGTTTTTATACTGGGGAAAACCAATTGGCAGGTGATGGAAGAAAGTACCGTGGCATTTAATGTCCTTCTTTCCCCACTAAACTCTGGTAAACTGTTACCTTTATCAAGAACTTTTTAGTTCCAGGGGATTTAGAACTGTGTACATTCCAGTTGGGATCTCTAGATAAGCCACATCAGACATGTTAGTGATAGTCATTAGGAAGATGGGTACAGTTCCAGAATACCAGCAAAGGGCAAGAAAACTTCACACCTTAAAAACAGGTGATGGAGGAGGAGCTAGTAATGGTTCTCTCTGTAAAAAATGCTGGAAAATAATAATAATAAAAGAAAATAATAATTACTTGCAGCAAGGACATGAGTAATAGTGAGTGTAAACTTGTCTAGAATCTGCAATTTTTTAAAATTTCAATGTATTTCCAGAGCACAGATATGTCTAGTGGATAGAGGAGAAGCAGCTGATGCCATATTTAGATTTCGATAAAGGTTTTAAATGTTTGTTTTAATTTAAATTCTCCAAAGGTCATTAGTTCTAGATGAAATTAGTGTAAACACAGAGCTAATTAGAAAACCCATACTGGAAAAAAAAAAAAGGAGAATTGTTGTCAATAACTTGATTAAATAGGAGGAGAAATGAATTGGCTGAATTTCTTGGGGTCATCCTCCATTTTGTAGTGCTTCAAGTTTAATTAAGGACTAGATGCTGAAGTAGGGAGTCTGCTTACTAAATATACAAAATCCACAAAGTTGGAAATGGTATTTCTGATTCTTTCAGTGGAGGGAAGGATTGGAATGCCAAATAATGTAGAGAAACTGAAGAAATTATATGAAAAGTGTAGTATACCAGGGAGAATCATAAATGTAAGGTTTGAACTCCTGCAGTCAGTTGTTGCCTCAGAAGTACAGATTGGGACACTACAAGCTTAGCTGGTTTTGTAGAGGAGATTTGAGGTTATAAAGGAATCACAAGCTGAATTAATTAATCTTTTCATCCTAATGATGGATAAGAAAAGAATCAATAGGCCTAGATTTCAATAGCAAGGAATCAGTTTAAGCATCACAAAACACTTTGATGTGGACAGATATACTGAATGTCGTATCTGTTAAAGTTTGCACAACCTTTACAGACAACTACCTTTTGGGGAAAATAAAGGTAAAACTGATTTTTTTTTTTAAAGGAAGATGGATAATTTCTTAACAGTCCTACTTTTTATATCACCTTGGAAGGCTTTTCAGGTTGGAAGGGGGCCTCAGGGAGATCTAGACAAACTTCCTACTCTCAATGCAAGGTCAATACTGAGCTCAGACCAGGCTGCTCAGAGCTTTGTCCACTTGGATGTTGAATTCTTCAAGGGAAAGGATTGGATCCCTGTTCTAATGCTTGGCTGCCCTGATGGAGTTATATTTTTCCTTGTTGGAATGTTGGGATATCCCATGTCGTAGTTGATGACCACGGTATTTTGGCCAAGCTGCTGTGCAGCTCTGTGGAGAGCCTGGCTGCCTCTTCATGCTGGGAACTTCATGGTTACAGGAGGGCTGCCACAAGTCACCTACAAACCTTCTCTTCTCCAGACTCAAAATGCTGCATTCCCTCCATCCTCCTCCAACACCTTGTGCTGCTTCACTGTCCTTTGCTGAATGCAGTGTTTCAGCTGTAGTTTCCTGAGTGCTGAGGAAAAGGAATAAATGTTATTCTCAGTGTACTGGCTCCATTCCTGATAAGAGAAACAGTAAATTGTTAAATGTCCCTGCTGCCAGAGTGCTCCCCTGACTTATGTTTGGCTTGCTTTAGTAGGACCCTGCTAGTCTGCTGCCCCCAGTTTAGGATCATCTCAGAATCTGAGGCCGTGTAGGTCTCAGGACAGACCCCTGAAGAATACACACCATCAGCCACTACCTTTGGAGCCCAAAAATCCTACTGTTAGCTGGGTTTTTTGATCAAATAGTTGAGTCTACCCATGCAGGTGTAACTTTACAGCTTGGGTACAGGAATGCTGTGGGAGACTGTGCTGAGGGCCTCGCTGAGCAGAGGAGAGACAACAGCCACTAATCTTCCTTCATCTACTGATTTGGTTGTTTTACCTCAGGGGAATCACTTGATCCAGCATAATGTACCCCTGATAAATCCATGTTGGCTATTTTCAGTCACCCTCCCATCCAAGTACCCAAAAATGGCACATACCCTCTGGGCACTTTGCCTGGCCAGAGGCAAGGGCACGGAAAATTATCTCAGTCAGTGATTGTATTGTTAGAATGTGGTCCTGAAGCATAAAAGCAGAGAGTTAGTAAAATCTTATCTTCTGATTGTGGAAAAATTTAAAACCTGAGTTTTTACCACTTACTGTCACAGATTTACCTCAGTGCACACTCTGTAAGCAGCAGTGTTTGCTGAGGAATCTCTTCAGACCGCCTTTCATATTTGTGTTGCTTGAGTGTCTCTCCCACTTTCATACTTGGATTTAGAGATTATTTTAATCAAAAGAAGTCAGGACACCTTGAGTAGCTTAAATAACTGGTCTTTTCTATGCCAGCTGATTCTGAGTGGTTGCAGGTGACAAAAAGATTAAATAGGCAACTCAGCCAACTTAAAGGCTTTTAACATTCAGAAGATGATGCAATATTTAGACAAACAATGGAGCTGGAGATCATTATTTTTCCACTGAGAGTGTGGAAGAGGGCATTTTTATAACTGTGAATGTAAACAGATGTTAAAATATGCCATTTAGAATTCATAGGATTGCTTAGGTTGGAGGAGACCTTTAAGATCCTTGAGCTCAACCATTCCCCCAGCACTGCCAAGGCCCCCACGTCCCCAAGTGGCACAGCTACACGTCTTTTAAATCCCTCCAGGGATGGGGACTCCACTACTGCCCTGAGCAGCCTGTTCCAATGCTTGCCAATGCTTTGGGTGACAAAATTTTCCCTAATAGCCAATCCAGCAGTGAGGGGCCCAGAACTGAACACAGGATTTGAGATGGGGCCTCACCAGTGTCAAATACAGGGGCGTCCTTGGCCAGCTGGGCCCACTGCTGGCTCACGTTCCACTGGGACTTCCCCAGTTAACCAGGACTGCTGGGGAGGGATTGAAAGGGGCTCAGTGAGCACTTCTGCCAGCTCCCTCAGTATCTCGGTATCTTCTTGGTTTATTCTCAATATCAAGAGTCTCTCTCCCTTTGTGGTTAAAAATCTGATTTGTGTTCTGTGTGAAAGATGGTGTCACAGTTCGAGAAGAGTATTGCCACATACATTTGGTGGACAATCTTTTACTTTCACCTCCTTTGAAGCTTCGTGGTTGTCAGCAGATCTGCTAATTCTGATACAGAGTGAAAATGTTTGGTCAGAGTAAGATGTTGGGTTTGTGACAGAAGAAGAGAGGTGGGGTGAATGAAGGAAGTATTTAATAATGTGTGGTAGTGTCAGTGTTAATATTTCAGTTTAAAATGCTAATATTAAGATATGCAGGGAAAGGCATGGTATAATCATTAATGGTGCTTTTTTAAAGCTCTCTGAAACCTTTTCAATTTAGGTTAGTATTTAAATCTCCCTTTGGAGATTAAATGGCTTCAGTGAGTCTTGCAGTCCATTTTCTGATTATAATATCTCCTTCTAGCATAAAAGGCTTTAAATACAGCATCATCCTCTGAGTTTTTAGACATGTAGCTCTTTACACTGATGCTTCTTTACAGGTGTTGGGCAGCTGAAATTGTAGAAGAGTCTTTAACCATTTTTCAGGATTTCATTTTCTTATTAGAGCAAAAAGTTTAAACAGTGTCTAAAATCCATCTTTCTTTCTAGATGCCTGTGTTTTTTGACAAATGCACCTTCTCACAGACAATATACCAGGAGATGAGGATTAGTGGTGAGGTATCATCACGTTTAGCAAGAGAAGACAGAGATTATACAGAATAATGAAATTTTCCAACACTACAATAGCATTTCTTTTTGAAATTCTGTCTAACTTGTGACAGCCATTTACTTTAAAAGCTAAGGTAAATACCCCTGTAAATTCAAGCAGTTAGGTAAAGAAGCAGCTTAACTGAGAAAAACCTTTAGGAAAGCAAGTGGTCTTGTGAGTGATGATACACTGTGGAAAAAAGGCCATGAAAAGTTGGTAATCATTCTGAAAGTCATATTTTAGAATGACTGTTCTAATGCTACATAAATATAATGTAAATATTTCTTACTTTCAAAAAGGTTTAAATTTTGCTCTTTTGTATCTCCACAGCATTTGTCGAGTAGACACAGTGTCCAGCAGAGCACATCGCAGGTAAATACCATCCACATTTGAATTTTTTGTTGTCTTTAAGTTTCTGGTAATGTAGGTAAAGGTGTGATGGAGATTACTGGGTAAGTCCTTACCCGTAGAACACTTCCTCAGAAGATTCCCAAGTATTTAAGTCACTAAGGTCCTTCTTCAAATTCCCTTTAGATCCCTTTTCCTGAGCTCGTAACTGTTGTTCTTAAAAGATCAACTTGTGTAGTGAGATCAAAAGCCTCACTCTGCCCCTGTGACTCCTCTCTACCTGCTAACACGTGGCTTAGTGGCTTCTGTTTCACACATCCTTTCTGTACTAATATAATCCAGTCCTGGTCATGGAATCTGCCTTTGATCTTTACAGAGATCTGTGCTTCCACAGGTACCTGTCTTTAAAGAATGAGGATTTCCTTGGGTTTAATTTAAAATCCAGAACAAAGTTCCTTTTAAACCAGTACAAATCTGAATCGTAAATCTGAAAATTTAAGATGTTCTTGGTTAGAATGTTCCTGTCTATGCATTCAGAGGAGATGAATGTAGTGAACTTAGGATATTCATGCAACGTGTTTATTAAGATCAGCATAAATGGATGTAAAGGGTTGTAAAACTGAAAGCATACATTTACTTACATTCTTTTTTCTTTGGCCACCCCAGCATTCACTGATGTAAATAGGTCTTGATATGTTGAGTCAAAATGTAAACCTTTCTAATATTTGGCTTGATTGATTTCTCATGTTATCAACCCTTATTAAGTTTTTTTATACCTGCAGGACAAACTGGCCTGTTAAGCCTGGTTCTAAGTCATGTATTGTTTTTGAGTGAAAAACGCCCTTAGGTCCGAATGTTCCCCCAGCACTGCCAAGCCTATCACTAAACTGTCCCTGAGCACCACATCTACACATCTTTTAAATCCCTCCAAGGATGGCGACTCCACCACTTCCCTGAACAGCCTGTTCCAGTGCTTGGCAACCCTTTCTGTGAAGAATTTTTCCCTAATATCCAATCTAAAGCTTCCTGGCACAACTTGAGACCATTTTCTCCTGTTGCTTGTTCCTTGAGGGAAGAGACCAACCTCCACCTGGCTACAACCTCCTTTCAGGGAGTTGCACAGGGCAATAAGGTCCCCTCTGAGCCTCCTTTTCTGCAGGCTGAGCCCCCCCTTCTCCCTCAGCTGCTCCTCATCTGACTTGTGCTCCAGACCCTTCCCCAGCTCTGTCCCCTTCTCTGGACATGCTCCATCACCTCAGTGTCTTCCTTGGAGTGAGGGGGCCAAACCTCAGGATTCAAAGTGTGGCCTCACCAGAGCCCAGTACAGGGGGCAGTCACTGCCCTGGTCCTACTGGTCACATAAATGACCTCTATAAATGAATTGCAGCTGCTGCAAAGAAATAACATAACAAATAATATTAAAAATGCTTTGAAGTCCATCTGCTTTAAATGGAAATAGTCAGGAACCACACCAGTACAGTCTTATAATTCATTTTCAGTACCAGAATCAAGGCAAAATTTGAGACATAGGCTTAACTTGGTTTACTTGATAAAATCAGATTTCCAATGCATAAACCATTTGTTTTGTATCTACTTGGTTATCACAGTTTCATCAATCTATTCAAATTAGAAGCCTTAAAAATAGAGGAAGTAAATCTTAATCTAGCACCTGTCTCTGAGGCTGAATATATTTGAGATTAAACTTTTACTTGATGGAGAGAGCAGAGGCAGCCTCTCAGTTAAAATGCCCAAGTTGGTCACATGTCCTTTATTTGTGAAGACGTGCCAATGCTTTTCCCTGGTTTGAATCAGGTGGATACGATCCGTCAGCGGCACGGGGAAGCCTGTCGGATGCCAGTGCCTCATCACTTCTTCCTCAGCCTGAAGAGCTTCACCTACAACACCATTGGAGAGGACACAGACGTCTTTTTCTCGTTGTACGATGTCCGGGAAGGCAAACAGATCAGGTAGGGATGTGTCAAATACCTAAAAAGCTTCCTAGGAAAAGAGTTGTGAACAGAGCAAATATAAACACGTGGTGTGCTCTTGTGGCCAGCTGGATGGATGGAGCTGGTAAATCATAAGTTGCTGGCCCTGCAATCCTTACGTGGGAATATCAGAAATGCTGGTCTTTGCACAGGAAATTTAGTGAAGCATTAGCAGCACAGAATGGTTGAATTTCTTGTTTTCTGACTTTGCCTCCAGACATTACTGAAGGTCTTGGTGTCTTGTAGCTTCCTCCTTAGGGCTGTTGGTTAAGAAGCACAAATAATGACAGGGCCAGGCTTTGGGGCTGGTTTGAGAAGGGACTGCTGTGTGCCTCTTTAACTCTCCTCCACTCCTTGCCTTCCAGGCCTGGCACAAAGTAGCTCATTCTCATCACTGTACTGCTCTCAACATAAACTCTTCCTATGTCTGTGCTCTCAGGACATTGAACTAATTGGTACCAGTGTTAGCAAACATGAGATGGGCTGGCTTTTCCTTTTACAAGCATGTGTTTTGAAAACATCAGAGAATGTAGAAGAGCATTTCTTTTATGTCTTGGAAGTTTAGCAAGTGCAGCTTGGTCTGATCTGAAGAACAGCATGTTTGTGGGGTGTTCTGAGTTTTGGTAAAATCATGTCCTGACAGTCACTTGCTGCCATAGTCAAAACTCTCCTAGTTTTCAGCAATTAGATTTAGATTTGTTTCAAAGTGAAGGAAAAGCCACAAAATGTTCTTTCCTCTCTTCGGAAGAAAGTTCAGAGCAGAGCGATAACAGTTTCGTATCTCTTCTGAGTGCATCCCACTAAAAACTGGTCTGTATTAGAAAGCTCTGATGACTTGATGGTATCTCCTGATATCCAGCTTAAACGTCCCCTGACACAGCTCCAGCCACTCCCTGCTGTCCCTGGTCACAGAGAGCAGAGATTGGCACCCTCCCCTCTGCTGCCCCTTGTGAGGATGCTGAAGGCTGCAGTGAGGTCTCCCCTCAGTCTCCTCCAGGCTGAACAAACCAAGTGCCCTCAGCTGCTCCTCATTTGGCTTCCCCTCCAGACCCTTCCCACCTTTGCAGCTCTGTGGACGCTCCAGTTGATGTAGTTGAGGAGGATGTGCCTGTGATTCCTCTCTTGAGAGAATTACCAGAAGACAGCAGTTAAGAGGGAAAGGTGAAAAATGGAAAACCAGGCCAAAAAAATATGCACAACTAGTTCCTACTGCAAAGCAGTAAAATATTAAATAATTTAGATGAGAAAAGCTGCCAGGAAGAGGAAGGGACAGGCAGACAACCTGCTGCCAGCAGAAATTGCTTTGAAAGGAGATGAATTGTCTTGGGCTGCAGTTTGTATGTAAACACTGAGTGGAGAGCCTTAAGGAAAGGGTTTTGTCAGTGATACAAAAAAAGTCAAGAAAATAATAGTTATAATGAAAAGAAGCACAGAGTGGTTCAGGCAAATTTAAATATATATAGTAATGCTTTTTTATGCAAACAGTTGTTATTACTTAGCTCTTTGCATTAAGCATCAGTGGTCTGCTGTAGTGAAAACAGCATTTTTTTTTGCATTTTCTTACATCCCAGAGAGTGCTGGGGAAGAAATGTGTAATGAGGCTGAGCTCTGTTTTGGAGAAGAAACCAGAAAACAGACAAACACATTGCTACAAATTTAGAATGATGTTTTTGTATCTCCTTTAAAACATTTTCTTTCCTCTCGGGAAATAATACATTAAGGTAAAAAACCCAAGCAAGGCTTCTGCACACTGCACTTTAAATGAAAGGGACAAATTGACTTCTGAAATGGTTTGGAGGTTGATAAATTTCTTACCCAAGCAGCTCACGCTGGAGGCTGAGTGGCTTTCAGCATTACTGCCTTGGACATGTGCTGGGTTACAAACCTCCCTGAACCTGCTGGTGCCAAGAGTTATTTCCCAGGGAGGTTAAGTGAGAAATTGGTGAAAGTTGCAGTGTTTTTCAAGGGCTGAAGTAACAGCATGCACCAGGTGTGGATTAGCAATCAGAAGGTTGGAGCAGCAGCAGAAGTACAGCTGGAGATGGTTCCCAGGTTCTGAATGCAGAAATGTTCCTGTGTTTAATGGTTGTCAGCAAGGGAGGAGCAGGCAAAGGATGACAGTGAGGAGCTGTGGACAGCAGGAATAGCAACACTGCCATCAGAGGGGTCAGACCTAGAGGCAAACACAAGGAAAAAGTTACTTCATTTTTAGTCTGACAGAAATATATAAAGTAATACTTGTGAGTAAATAGAACTTGGAGGCTCAGATAAAAAGGAATTAAAGTTTGTCTGTTTTAATGTATTTGGGATTTTTTTTTTCTTGCATACAAAAGCCACTAGTCTGGCAACAAAATCTTTGTGATTCATCTTTAATAGCTCAGTTTGTTTGCTACATGGAAGTTACTGGAAAATTATTTCATAAATGATCCAGTTTGGATTCTAGCCAATGATTATACCCCACTGTGAGACACCTTGGGAGGAATGATCATGGAATGACTGAGTTGAGAGTAACATCAAAAAAGCAGGAAAGAAAATGTTACTGTAATGGTGGTGAACTCAGTGAGGAAGGTGTCAATAAAGATCAAACAGAGATAGGCAAACTGATATGGAGAAAAGACATTTGAGAGTTGTCTGTTTCTTAACGATACTGTTGAAGAGCACAAAAGTAATTTTTTTCAGTATGAAGGGAAGATCATTCTGTGGTGAAATAGAGTCTGGAAAGCAGTATAAAAAAGGACAAACTAATGAAATTGCACAAACAGGGATGGGAAGAGACAGAAACTTGTAGAAAAAATAAAACAAAAATACAGCAAAAGGCATCAAGGACAAAAAAAAATAATAATTCTATAATGCTTTACCAGCAAAAAAAAATTTTACAAAATCAAGAAATAACTGAACAGATTAAAGGGGACATTAAGCCATGAGCAGATGTTTCCAAGATAGCTGGAGTATTTAATGGCTGTTTTGCCTCAGTCTCCCTAAGAAGGTCAGCTGCAATCCGATGACAAATGCAAAAAGTTGTGGAACAAATAAACTACTTGTTAGCACTAAGAAGCTAACAAGATGGTAAGTAAAAGTCACCATAGATTTGTCAAGCACAGATCACATCAGAGCCAACTAATTATGGTCTGTTCTACAGGAATGCACCTCCTGCCTCAACAGAAGAGAAATATTAAACTTTATATAATAAAGAAAGAGATACAGGCTGGATGAAACCTCTCTAAAGGAGCTGGAAGCCGGTAGACAAAGTGATCCAGAGTGTTAGTTGTGCTGAAAGGTGCAACAAATAAGAGACTTATTTAAATTTTTTGGTGTTTTTAGCATGATTTTGATGGGTGACAATAAACTAAATTCAGTAAAGCAGTGAGGTTTAGATACCTATACAATAACTATTTTTTTAGGAAATGCATGGAATTATGCATAACTTAGAAAAACTACACATTCAAAAGTATGATAGGAGTTTTTCTTCTGAAAATAAGTTTGAAAAGTCCACTAAATATCATAGAATCACAGAATGGTTTGGGTTAGAAGGGACCTTGAAGATCATCCAGTCCCACCCTCTGCCATGGGCACGGACACCTTCCACTATCCCAGGTTGCTCCAAGCCCTGTCTGACCTGGCTTTGGACACTCCCAGGGTTGGGGCAGCCACAGCTTCTCTGGGCACCCCGTGCCAGGGCCTCCCCACCCTCACATGGGAGAATTTTTTCCTAATTTCCCATCTAAAACCACTCTCAGTTTGAAACCTGTCCCCTGTCCTCTCACTCCAGCCCTTGCAAATAGTCTCTGTCCACCTTTCTTGTGAGCTTCTTTCAGGTACTGGAAGGGGCAGTTAGGTTCCCCTGAAGGCTTCTCTTTTCCAGGCTGAACGATCCTAATTCTCTCAGCCTTTTGAGTATGGAAAAGGATAAAAAAATTTCCATCTTACTTTTTCTTTATAAAGTTTATGTTTAAACATGTCAATGTTTTTCATTCTGCCTGCATCTTACCCTGTTTTACACACCACTGAGATTTAAAAATTTCTTGCCATCTAGAAATATCCTAATTATGGAGAGTGAATAGAACAAAAGAGAAACTCTGATGTGATTGAATTTGAAGATCTGGGGGCCTAAGCAGTAATTATGCATGGAAAATGGTGTTGTGCATATTTCTGCTGGTAACTCCTCCACCTGCCTCCTCCTACTTACTGAGCCTTTGCCATTCCCGTTATAGCAGCGACCTCCTCGTGACTGGAGGGTTCGGAAGATGTGCTGAGTGCCCGTGGTGGTGTTGGTAGGAGTGGCTGAGGATGTCCATGTGGGCATTTCTCATACAGAAAGTGCTCAAACCTTTTGTCAAGAGGCCAGGTGTTCTCTGCGGTGTGTGTTTTAAATATCTGCCACGTCTTTGGGGTGAGACAGGATTCTAACCACTGCAACACAAGGCTAGGAGTTGGAATGGGAAACATCTAATTCAGTGTTAAAATTTAAAAGCAGTAGTCAAAATGAGAAAAAACATAAGCTTGCTCTTTAAAGCTCTTGCTAATAGGTGATACGGAAAGATGTTTTTTGTGGAAATGTTCTCAGTTTGTGGGTGGATGATGGGGAAAATGTGAGCAGTACAGTCTGTCCCAAGTCTTGTCTTAAGGATTTAGCACCATTGACAAAGCAGTTCTCGGGAGAGAAGCATGGCTTGGAAACATAATTATGGACTGAAAAAACACTCTGGGTCTACATCGGGATAGTTGGATTCAGCAGCTCTAAAGTCATCTGACTCAAGATCATCTGCCCCTATTATTCAAGGTTGAGTCAAAAAATGCTCAGTGGCAATGTTTGGCTGTTAGTACTGCTCTGCAGTGGGGTTTGGTGGTGACTGCAGAGGTAATGGAAATAGTGATTTCCCATCTCTGGATCTTGGGACACTTTCCAACCAAATTATTTTCAGTGATAAAAATCAGCAGACAAATGTGTAAATAGTTCAAGATACTAAAGGGGTAAAAATATTAGAGAGCATCGTTATCAATTTAAATGTCTCCTTGTCCTTGTAAACAAGTTAACTTCTGGGGCATGACCACCCTGGTTTTGGGTTAACCAGTGTGTGTGTGTTTGAAGGGTTTTCTCCAGGTCCTACTCACTTGTACAACCTGGTCCTGTGGAAGTCATGGTACTGCACTTGAGTGGCAGGGGGAGGCTGTTAAAAGAAAATGCTTGTGACAGTGCTTATGTAGAGGAGAATGAAATGCACCACTTTGAAACACTGGATTTGGAAATGATGAATTTGTAGGGGATTTGATCTTCACTCTTTGTGTAGTAGGAGTTTCTGTGACACAGTATTCCCGAATCAGACGTCAGGATACAAATCTATACCAAGCTGCTGAAGGTTACCATGAAAAATTTGACAGGAGTCCCTCATCTCTGATGATGGCCATTAGCTCCATGGTTCAATCATCATTTAGTAATGATTTTTTGACTTTTAAACTGTCAATAGGAATGCAGATCAGCTGCTAGAAAATGTTAGCAGGAACACTGTAGCTAAAATTACATTGTGCTTACACATGTCATCTTGAATAATTTTCCTGTAGCACTTCCTATTGCAGACAATTACCACTGTCAGGAGCTTCCATTTCAAACACTGAGCCAACTTCTGCAAATGCAATGGCAAATTTCCCACAATCCTGTCCGAGAAGGGGTTTGAGTCCTCTCAAAGCTCTGACGTGCAGGATCAGCATCCTTAATGTGGGAACACCTGTTCAGAGCAACCCTACCTGCCCCAAACCAGGGATGTAGAACTTGTACACGTTCTACACACCAGATTCTGCTTGGGCAGAGGGAGGTTTGGCAGCTGAGGGTGGAGAGAGGGGGGCAGGTGAAATAAAAAAGAGTAAGACTGGCATTAATAAGGTCAGAAAAAGCAAAGAAGGGTCACTGGGTAGATAAATATGGTTGAAGTTGAATAGCTGAAAGAGAAATTGTTAATTAATGTGGAAGGATACACAGTAAAAACTGTGTCAAACCAGTCTGGCTGAATTCTCTCCCAGGATATGGGGCTGACCTGAAGATCCTTTTTCTGTATTGTTTCTCTCTCAAGTAATGGCTCTGGGAATGCTGGGACAATGTGTGGGCATTTATCCCCAGTTAATTGCTTTAAAATATTATCATATTCCTTTATTGCCAGTTGCTATGTAAGGAAGTAGAAAATTATATTTTACTTTTATTGTGCAATATGCGCTAAATTTTCCTTTTGTTGTGTTTTTAATAGCATTGCTATTTTAAAATAGAAAACTTATCTCATTCACTGTCAGTATAATGATTTGTCTGCTGGGAAAAAATAACTTTGTATCACTGAGAATTATTTCTTTAATATTCAGAGAATTTTCCTAGGGATTAACCTTACCAACTAATGAGTTTTTTCTTCTGCTTAGTCATGAAAAAAACCCAGCTTTCAATTTTTACCTCTCTTTTAGCAATCTGATCTGTTGGGATAGCTAATCTTCCATCAGCTCCTCCTGTACTTAAGTTTGGTGTGGCTTTAGTATTTCAAGGAAAGTATTTTTCTGAGTTTTGTGCAATAGATAATTCATAGCAATAGTAATGGTAATAGCATGAGTTTTTCATCCTGCTCAAGGTGAACTTCCTCAAAAACTAAACAAACATTAAGGAATATTGCTGCCCACAGCAATGGCCTTGTTCTGGTCACTGCAGTGACCATGGCAAATCTGTGTCTGTGGAGTCTGCTGCACACAGACAGCTGGGACAAAGAGCCTTTCTGATAGAATATAGAACTTCTGAAAATTACAGGTTTCATCAGCACTGGAGACAAAACCTGTGGAGTATTTTATAAGGTTTTTAGGTGGGTAGATTTTTAGAAAAGAGCACAGGAGGAGTGATGCATTTTCATTTTCTCTCTTGGTCGCTTCAGCTGACTTTCATTCCCTGGATCTCTCTCCAGAATCTGCATTTGCTTGGTTTTCCTATTTATCTTGTCTTGTTAATAGTATATGCAAAAGAAACTACTGCTGTCTGGATTTGTGTATGAAAGCTGCTGTAAGTGGTGTTATTGGAGATGTTAATTCTTTCCTATAAAATTACTATTTTTCCTAGTTCCTACAGAATTATTAATATGTAGCTATTCCAAAGCAGGAGCTTTTACAAATATCCATCTTATTTTGTATCTCTCACCTATCTATCTCCTATACCACCACCCTCCTTCCCCCAAAACAGGGGTTTCTTTGGGTTGGGGATCAAATATAACATACAAATAGGCAAGGATGTAGAGTTTTCCACAGGGTTATTTTGATTTTTTAGTTGTTAACAGGAAGAAATCAATGAGTTGCAGGCATTAGAACATTTTTTCCTTTTCCTGCTCAGGAGGAATGACGATGTGTTGTGAGCACACACAGCTGGAGGAGATTCTGCTCACTCCAGGGGCAGGGGGCGAATCTGCATTCTTAAAATGTGTGAGTGAGTTCAGAGAAAGCACTTCCAAGTAATTTTCTACAAGCCTGTAGGAAGGCCCAGTGTAAGGAATCTTCTCATTACATTTGAGCTCTTTCTGTGGCAAAATTCCCCCTCAAAACCCAGTTCTGTGTTCCTGACAGAAATCGTCGTGTGCGAAGCTCTTGTGGAGCAAGAATTAAATGTGACAGCTGCTGTATCAGACCTCAGAACCATTAGCTTCTCCCAGGGTAGAGGTGGTGATAAAATCCTTATTCTATAAAATACCTGTAATCTAAAATTAGAAGTCTTCCCTGCAAAGCTTTCCTCACCTGCCACCTGGCAGGGTCAGTCTGCCTTGCTTTTCATTAGTGAAAATCACCATCACTGGGGAATCGCAGTAGATGACTTAAGTCACTCTTTTTTGGTTGGGTTTGGTTTTTTTTTTTTGAAATAGAAACCTTTTCTAATTGACAGGATTCCTTTGAGGAACATAAACATGTACCTTTCATGAGGGAAATAACAGAAAAATCCTCATGACAGTGTCAAATGTTCAAATGTGGCAGAGTCATGAGAAGCCAAGGAGAATGTAATTGGTGCTTAGCTCCCTTTCTCCTGCAAGCCTCAATAACACTTTAACATTGTGGTGGTTTTCCCTTGAATGTGGCAAGAGAAATGACAGGTAGTTATTTTCACTATTTTCTGTTTCCATGGAAACCCAGTGTTTGCAGTAACAGTCTTACTGTAAGCTCTGTAATCCTCCCCCGGGGCTTCTTGCCAATGTGGTAATTTAATAATTCATGAGCATTAAGCCTGAATTTGCTGGGAAGCAAACTGTGTTGCTTGGAGCCGTTTTCTCAGGGCCAGATTCATTTCCCTCACAGATTTGGTGTTCTTTTCTCTAAGATGTCTTTATAAAATACACTCCATAAACCAAAGCAGTGTACTTTGCTTCACTTGTTTGTGAAAGCAGGGTTGTTGCAGAGCTGCGGGATAAGACAGCTCGGGAAAGAACTCTCCTGCCTCCCCCAACAAAAGAAAAGGGGGGAAAACCAAACACACTCGTGAGCACTCGCCTGGAAAGGAAGATATTTAAATGGTCCATGAGTCGCTGTTGAGACAGTGAGCAAACTGAAAGTTCAGCAGGGGTGTTGCTCCTGTCTCCGGGGCTCGGCAGGGACCGCTGTCGATGATGGATTGCTCAAACACTGCTGGGATCTGGGAGATGCTCTTGGTTTACACTGGGAGTGGGAATTGAGTTCTTCACAGACACGGCAGCGTTCTGTACATATGCTCTGTCAATGAGAATGAAGACTCACTCTGTGGAGCTCTGGGAGATTTTGTTATTAGGTCAGTCTTACAGCAGCTGTAAGGACCTAGATTTTTTCCCAAGAGGATGAGCAAAAATTAGCAACTCTAGAAGATAATCATGATGAACACAAAAGAAAATTGAAAAGCTTTTTAGTGAGGATACTCCTACTGCTTAAATGATCTTTCAGGAGAAAAACCCATCATTTTTGACAATGGGAAATTGCTAAAATGTCGATACAGGTGCGTGCTTTCTTCATGAACATGAGACTGTGCTCATGAAATAAAGTTCAGAAGGCCTGAAGTGAGGCTCGTTTCCTTTTTAGAAAGTTCCTACAGGGTGTTCTCAAAAGTATCAGGCTGAAGTGCTGTCCTGGAGTGACCGTTTTAATCACTGACCGTGGTAATGTTCTTGCAGTTGACAAACTCGAGAGATTTGGACAAATTTGGCCAACGGAATGAAAATAAAAGGCTATTTTCTTCTTGTGTGAAGTTGTGCAAGCCAATATGAGCAGCCTCATCTCGTTATCATTAACTGTCTTGCAGGATGCAGCTCAAGTGGAAAGCCAGGACAGTAGAGCCTGGTTTTCTCTCAGCCTCCAAAGGGGATGGTGGAGGGCAATAATTGCTTTCTGGAAAACTGGCTAATGCTGCTGCCCTGGGGCTTTAACTCTTCTGCTGTGCTGGGTCAGTGGACTTCCTCTCTGATACAGGAACAGCTTCCCAAGTTAATCCATGCAAATACTAGCTTGTCCAAACTGTAAGGTTTAGAGACTGTAGTTTCAGTTTTCTCTCCTCTTCCCACTCCCACCAAGCCCCAGGGATCTCTTTCATGGTGTTTCTCTCTTAACTTAATTAATGTTTTGAACCAAACTCCTTTTTTTGCAGCTTTAAGAAAATGCCTTGATTTTATACCAGTAACTCCTAACATAATTCCATTCATCTGGTCAACATATTGTCCTTGTAGAGCTTGTACACACAGGAGTAGAAGGAATGCAGTATTCATTGGCACTGATGAAGTAAACTGCCCAAAATGTTGTGTCCACAGCAAGACTGGGATATTTTGAAGGCAAATGTTGGCAGGGTTTAGTTCCCATGGATGGTGACCAGCTCATCCCGAGCTCTCTCCTGGATGGCCTGGAGTTTGTTCTTGTGTGGAGTTTGTTCTTGAGATTTATTGGGGACAAAATATGGTGCTTTTACAGTAGCATCTTAAAATGGTTATGATACTCATATGCCAGCTCAAATGTTACTCTAGAATTATTGCCAGGGATGTTAGCATTCATTAAAGAAAAGACTAGGGATTTTTTGGGGAGGGGTGCGGGGGAGAAATTAAATAGTATCATGCTTATTATTTATTTTTTAACCAGTAGGACTGAAAGGAGGTGAACTGTCCTGGCTAAGCAAGTGTTTGTAGCTTATTTCTGCAAACTTCTGGCTTCTGTGGCAGCAATTTCAGATTTTTGTTTCTGAGTTTGTATTTTGCATGCAGGTAAGGTTTTACATGATACCAAAAGTGTCAGAAAGAAACCTGGGGAGATACCAAGAGAAGATCAAAGTCTAAAATATGAGTTGTTATATGATCTTTTCTGCTACTACATGACCCTTTTCCCTGTGAACTTCTCCATGTGTCATGGACCAGTATGTATTTTTAAAATAGCTTGTATTCTTAGAAGGCATTGGCCACATGCTAAATTCTGAAAACCCAATTAAAATGCACCTTTTGAGGAAGGAATGATGTTTTTTAAATAATATTGGGGGTTTTCTATGTTCCCCCCGTTTTCTCTGGAAATGAGCACTGAGGAAAATAAGAAAAATTAGGGAGCAGTTTTACATTTGTACCTTTTCCCTTTCAGTGGCACATTGGAATGGAGAGGATGAAGGAGGTTTTGTTTCTGGGAGAAATAGCTGCTGAACCATTATTTAAGGCAAGGGAAGGGTACAAGATGTGAGGTTTCTGCCTAAGGAGGTTGAAGCCCTAATGTGCTGCTGTGCCTGCTTCAGAAAACCAATCTCCTATGCTTTGTTAAAGAATTAATTTTTTTAGTCCCTGGTCTTTATCACCAATCTCCAATTCCAACAGAAAATTGATCTGCAGCCTCTCTGCAGACCTCACAGCTTTGGCATTATGCATCTATTAATGCTGTGCCTGCATTCCCAAACTGATGCTCAGTCAGGATTTTTGCCTTGAAACACCCCCAGTAATGAAACGTGGCCCTGAATGAACACCAGGGGCTCACCAAGGGGCTCACCAGCCCAGCCCAAGCTCTTTGCCAGGCCTTTCCTTTTGTTGTCATCTCCACACGGTATGCGAAGAACATCACAAGCAAACCTCAACAACAAAAACTCCCCGTGGGCATAGTGCCACTCCTGCTCACCCAACAGTAAATTTCGTCCCTGTTTGCCCCCTTTTTCATGCTGAAAATGGAACATCCCAAACCATTGATGGCTTCCTTCCTTTTTGCAGAGTTCAGTATGGTCCTGCTTTTCAGTCAGTTTGGGGAAGCCAAGAAGTGAGACACTACATTCCTTTCATTTTTCCTCCTTTTCAAGTGAATGAACAAGAAGCTGTTTGACTTTGCTTGTCAGAGCAGTGGTTCTTATAGTTGAGTAGCTGTAGCAATTACTAATCATGAGAGTGATTGTAAAGCCTGGCTTGGTGCTGCACAAGAGGTGGTTTCACTGTGATGTGAATTAGCACAGGAGGGGATGGTGCAATTAGAGTAATTGGAGGTTGCTTATAGCATATAGGAGCAAGAGGAATAAATAGACTTTTGTTTAAGATACTGCTTCTGGTGTGGCACATCTTGGGTCTGAGCTCAGCAGGGTAAAATGTTAATTCTTTTCTCTGTTTTGATGCATTTAGCTCCAATTTTATGCAAAATAACTGATTTTTGTGTATATTCAGAGTAGCTGAAAGCTTTTATTGGGTTGTTGGTTTTGGGAGTGGGTGTTTCTGTGGGTTTTTTTGGTTTTGGACAGCAGTAGGATCAAGTAGTCAGATTGCATCTCAGTACTTCCCCATGCTTCATTTCCACCACTCACTTGGCAGTTGTAACTACTGGGGGTTTTAATTAATTTCCACATGGAGTTTATTCAGATTTGATATTTCAGTCTTACTAAACATGACTTAATGTTGTCTAGATTCTGTGCATGCTCTGGTCCTTGTGCAGAAGATAAGCTGGAGGAAAAGATGCACTGGAGACTCAACCTTTTCCAAGGATGTAACTCTTAAAAGAGGAAATCAAGTTAATAAATTCCCATTAAGTTTCTTGACCCTAAATGTGTGTATTTTTGTCTAAAAAGAGACCTGCAATGATAGATGAAGGCAGTGGATTTTCAGGTCATTGGAAACAGGGTTATTCTTCCACATTTGCTTTGACATAGAAATAAATTTGCAGTTGTAAAATAGGAAGCAGCTGACTAACTAGTTCATAATATGGGTCACCAGTGTAAAAAGGTTCCAGTCCCATTCCAGGGACATTCCAGGGATACTGAGAGTATCAGCACTGGTGAGACCATAGTAGAATAATAACAGAACAGTAGAATAATAGTAAACTGTTCTTGGTCAGTAATATCAATGATTAGAGGAATGCTGGAGATGAGAGACAAACCCACAAGTTTAGGAGAATTGATGTGCAAGGAAAGGAGGGAGAACTGGAAGTGGCTTGGTCCTTTGGGGTGGCCTCTTGGCACTGCTGCCCTGTCCTTCTCCAGGTCCTGTCCGTGGATCTCCCTTGGCCAAATGCCTCTTCCTGTCCCACAGTTCTCAAATGCTGCAGTTGACTCAAAGTCCAGTTCATTATTTATTCACAAAAGCTCAAGAAGACTCAAGGGAGGACTGGAAATTAAAGTAAGGAATGTAAAGGTTGTTACTGCAGCGGTGCTGGATAAGGGAACAGGTGATCAATAGGCAGGTGAGAGAGGTGGTGGCTGCTTCATTTCTTGAAAAGCTCTGGAATAGGGGGACAGGAACCAGATTTTCTCCATGGCTCTAATAAGGAAAAGAGGAATTGTAAATTTTAAAAGATTTCCACTTATTAATGGAGGAAAACCTTGCAAGAGACCATCAAGTGAGTCTCCAGAATATCCCTCTTTGGGTGCTGTCAAAGCAGACTAAGCAATCCAGCTTTTGTTAGTGAGTGAAATACATACAGAGAGCTCAGCTCAAAGGCTTGGCAGTGCCTTCCCTGCCATTGTCCGAGAGACAGCCTGCACAGGATTTTGTGGCACATGGGATTGCATTCAGCTCCTGTATGAAAATGAAATGCTCATTAGAGTGAAATAATAATTTTAAAAAAGCTAAAAAAAACCCCCTGTTTTGAAAGTTTGAGACTACATCTTATTGGGAATTTAAAATACAACATGTAACATTGATTTATGTATTAGGTGAATAGAGGTAGCTATGAAGATATAATATTGTTGTTGTGATGGGACTGTCAGTGTAATGTTCTGAAGTTCTAGTATTGCCCTGCTCTCCGCTTAACACATCACAAAATTCTTACTGAAAGAATGGATTGTACCTTGTCATTAAAGCATTTGGTAAAATGTTGTTAACTTACTGACATCTCAAAAGAATCATCAAATACCTGTTTCTTATATATTTCTTTGTGGCATTTCAGCCATAATCTCTGAGGTTATAAGCATTGGTAGCAAATTAATTAAAATTATAACTGAATGGGGTTGTTGAATACATGGAGATTGGAATAATAGTGAGTGACAGGGAGAGCAAAACAGCCAGAGAAGATGATCTGTGTTGCTGAGCATCATTAACTTACATAAATTATCATGCAAAGGTGTATAATGAGATGTATGGGTCATGCTTGAGAATTAAGGACCATTCCAACAAAAGTAATAATTCTGAAAATGTATCAGTGTTTATAATGGACAGGTCACATGAACTCACAGCATAAAGCTGTAGTGGAAGGGTCAGGAGGTGATATCTGATAAATCACAGTTGGGATGAGTAGGGACTTGGCTTCACCTGTGTGGAACCCCCAGATGTGTGTGTATTTATGGTGGAGGTGGTCTCAATACCAGACTGTTACAATCTTGCAGCTTTAAAACCGGTCATGAAATGCTGTTGAAAAATTGCACCCTGGGTGAGTTCTGCAAAACGATTCCAGCACTTTTTCTTGGATTTTTTAACAGTGTTAAATTGCTTATTTGTGTGTGGGGATACCACTGCTACACCTGCCCTGCAAGAAATGAGCTTCTCTAAAGGGCTCTGTAACACAGAAGGGCGACAAAAGCTGTGCACTGAAATCAGGCACTGCTGAGCTGCCTGTGGTCCATGTGCTCTAACAGCAGGGATGAGTGGCCTTTGGAGCCAGCTGCCAAAGGAGGTAGTGTGGACACTGTGCTTTCATTTTTTTCAGGCCAACAGTGGGTAATATGCTGGCAAATGTATCAAATGAAGGTTCCTGGAGTTGATGCAGTTACACGGAATAGGATTGAAAGGATGCGGGATTTCATGGAAGATTTAATGATGTGCCCTCACTTTATTTCTATGAAAATCTGGGAAGAAAACTGTGGTCAATACTCAGTGGGTTGTTGCACACTAGGGAAAAAGTTGCTCCTCAAACTTACTTGTACACATAAATTCTTTGTCTTGAGAAATAATACGAATGTCCATGTCTAACCATGCATTGTGAGGATTGTTCATTTTGCAGTGTGGCTAAACGTGCTGGTTTTATTCATCAAAGGGCTGCTTAATTTGATTGGTGAGAGTTACATCAATTGAATCTTAATGTATTTGAATTAGTATCTTGTTTCTATAAATGCTTTATGTTGAAGGAGATTGCTTAATTGGTATTCTTGTAACTTTTCGTTTGGAGTGGATTTTAATGAACTCAGTTTTACCAAAGGCACTGTACCCCTCAGCAAGTTTGCCTTAGCCTTTGCCTGGAGGAGTTGTAATGTGTACAGATTCTGTGCTTCTTATATTCACATTATTTTAATGTTATTGCATCATGAATATGCAGCATCACGATGTTTTCACATGCAGACTACTTACCATTAAAAATCTGTGCTATTCCTTGTCATTTTGTATAGACCAGTGAACACTGTTGCATATACTTTGGAATTATAGCAACCACTGCATCTTGTTTTAATAGAAACCCAAATCTACCTGTATTTTTCTGTTGACGTATGTACAGGAAAAGCTCATTGTTTTTTTACCATTGTTTGTTTTTCAGTGAGAGGTTCATGGTGAGGTTAAACAAGAATGGAGGCCCCAGGAATCCGGAGAAGATCGATCGAATGTGTGCACTTTTCACAGTACGTGTCTGTTCCCTTTCTTCTCCCCTCCCAGGAGTGGGGCTGGAGGTTTCCTGGGGGGAAAGAAACTCAGTTCTTCCTCTCCAATATAATCAGTAGAACAGAAACCATTTTTAAGTTTTGTTGTGCTTTTGACTAACTGGTAACGTAGAAAGTGAATGTACTTCTAAATTATTTTTATGGCTAAGTGAGTACTCTGAAGTACTTCCTTTTAGTGCATTTGTTCCTGCAGATAGTGTGAAATTTAGACTATTTTCATTGGATGTGCTGTGCTCTTAGAAAATGGAGCATAGGAAAAGGCTGTGATGGCCTGAACATAAGACAAGGCACTTTTTTCTGAATGAAAATCAGACAAGTGTTATCCTTTGTCCTGTCCCTACATGCCCTTGTAAGAAATCCCTTCTGCGCTGGTCTTAAGTTCTGTTTAAAATTCCTTTAGAACCAAGTGTCAGACCATGATTTTATCTGCTACTTTTCCTCAGCAAGAATCTGGAAATCTAAACACACTGAAACTTAACAGCTCCTCGCAGAATAGCTGTAAGGAATCTCAGATCCCAAGTGTGATAAACACCTTCCATCGTGACTCACCTTTAGTTAGTGCACATGCTGGAAGCTCTGTGACAGAAGTATTTTTACCTTCAGTGAAGAAAAAAGATGGCAGAGCTTTGGTTCTGGCAGTGACACCCTCTATGGTCAGGCAGGGCTGGACACTGAACCAGGCATGGTCCCCAGCACTGTTCCCTTCTCTCCCTTAGGAAGACCCCAGAATTTCTCCTCTTAGGGAACAGAATATCTCCAGCCAGGTATAAGGATGCTCAATTCTGTCTCCATCTGGATCTAGGAGATGCAGGTCAGTCCAAAAGTAGCACTGACCTGGATGCTGACATCAGTAGCAGTTCTGGTTTTGGTACCATCAGTGAAGTGCTGCCAGCTGATTAAACATCAGCAGAGGTGACAGTGTCACCCCACAGATGGTAACTCAAACCCAGAGTCTGTACCCGCTGGGAGAAGGTGGGCAGGCGTTAAGGTTCAGCACTGAGTCAGTAGTGCAGCACTAGGAGCTGCCCTAAGGAATATTCCCAAAAGGCAGCACAGACTGCTTTGTATCAACTTCGGCACTTTCTGGCCTCTGAGGTTCATCATTTTAGAAAAGATTTTTGGTATCCAGCTTCCCCACCCTCACCGACGCCACACAACTTGGGGTCATGGAACAACTGTCCTGTTTCTCTCTGTGTGGGGAACAGTGTGAAGCAGTTTTGCTCTAGTGATCTGCAAACCAGCCTTTACACCCTTTAAAAAATGATAAACTGCAGCCAGGGTCATAATACAGTTCCAGGAGAGACCTGCTGCATACTCTGAGTAGGGTCACTGTAGTCCAAGAGCAGCCAGCCCTGGGGTTGCAGACATGTGCCAGTGCAGCCCCAGTCCTGACCAGAGTTACCTCCTGAGCTCCCTTCCTTATCACTATGCAAAAATACCAAAGCTGCTGCAGTCTCAGCTCTCCAAGGTGCTCAGACTCCATCACAGGCTGGTGGAGGTGCTTAGACTCTCCCACTCATCTGCTGGAATGTGTACTCTACGTAAGAGGAATTGTAAAGAATGTATACTCTACATAACAGGAATTATAATTGGAAAAAATTATCTGTGCAAAAAATCTCACACTTCCAAACCAGTGTTTTTCATCAATGTGTTCAAAGGACTTTCCAAAGTGTCTAGTCAAAGAGCAACAAATAATTGCTTTTTTGAATAACCATTTTATCTGCACTGGTTCTATCTTACCATAATTTCTTAATCAACCAATGCTTCTAAGATAAGATAATTCTGTGATTTTCAGACCTGTTCCCAAGCTTGTGTTCATCTTGACTTTAAATCTATTTATTTATTTCCTTGCCCTCCCTCACCACACCACAGTATCTTTCTGAAACTCTCATCTTTCCCCAAGGCAAGCTGCCCATATCTTAGATAATTCCAGGGATCCCTGTCTTTTCCTGCTGTCTCTGTTACTTCTAAGGGTTCAGCTGTCTCCTTGTGTAAGATATCAAAACTACCCAGGGTTTGGTTTTACATGTGCTGTCATATCATAGCAAAGGTGAGAAACTGCTTGCTCTGGAGATCAAAGCTCACTCAAGCAAACCTCAGCCTGTGCACACCTTAGAAACGTTCCTGGGTCTGAGTTAAAATGTAACTACACTGTATAAGGTTGTTATTTTTTACAAATACCTTGTTCTCTGTGGCCTATGAGGTCGGCAGCTGAATTAAATAACTAATTAGTGGCAGACAGGTATCCTTGATTCCAGTGGTATGGGGGTGGTTGTGAGGGTGTTTGGGTTTTTTAACACACTAGCAGACCTTTCTAGAAACCAGCACTGTAAAGAAATAACCATTATTTAGAGTAGTTCTCTTCCATACCCAATACTGGGGGGAAAATTTAGGGGTGATTTTCTAAAAAGCCATTCAGTTAGAATGATAATGAAATTATGTTGTGTATCAGTCAGTATCATTTAAGGAGCTCAGAAGGATGTGGGAAATACCCACCCTGGGGCTGCAGTCCTAATAAAAACCGGTAAATGTAGTTTGTCCTCTCCTGGTCCTAGGAGATGTGCATGGATTCTCTGCCGAAGAATTATCTGCAAACTTCCTCGCAGGGCTTGGGGCTTTTGATTGTTTGGTTCATGTCACAGTACTGATTTCTTGCCTTGTGAAAAGCCTGTGCTGTACAAAGTGAAATACAAGGCCATCTGGGCCCACATTTTTCGTCTTTTGCCTGGGACACAGTAAATTTTTTTGTGAAATTGGAAAAGCGACTAAAGTGTGAACCCATCAATATGTTCATGCCCTGCCATTTTCTGATGTTTTGACAGCTGCCCTTTGAAAAAATAGTTCTTTAAATTTCTGTTAATTAGAAACTGGTAATCTGATGGTGTAATAAAATTCCCCCTGTCAAAGCACAGATATTTTCAGGAATCTATTGCTCTCTAGAGCATTAAGTATTACCTCCAAGGTTTTTTGCTTTTTGAAATGTCTTGTCAGGCATTACTGAGATTAAAACTATGTCAAATCCCTTTTAGTGTGGAACTTCATGTCTCCAAGACATGCAAGATAAAGGCTACCATATGTTACACTGGTATGTTGGGAGGTAGAGAAAGCCTAGAAAGTGTGTTCCCTTCTTGGTGCAGCAGCAGAATCGAGCCTGAGGAGGAAATGCTAAGGATGATTTATGTAGCTTAATTTTTTGGCTCTGGAGAGACAGATCTGCTGGTTAGCAGCATCCCAAACAGCAGCTCTGCAGCTCCCTGCATATGCTGCCCTGGGAAATGCAGTGCTGCTTATAGAGAGCAAGGAGGTACAGCCATGAATTTATTCCTTGCCTGCTGTAATTTAGCAATATAACACAATTGGGAAGGGATTGAAACTTCTCGTTAGGATAAATTCCCTTTATGCCTAGTTCTGAGTCACTGTGCCAGCTTTTGTTGTGCTGTGTGGCACCGTAATCTGGAGTTGCATTGCCATCACAATGTCACTGGTTGAGATTTGGGTTCTCAAGTCACATGGGAAAGAAATTCCCTGTGTGATTTAAGGTTCATGTTTTAGCTTTCAGCAAAGTGCAGTTTTTAATTCTAAACTGGGTCACATTAGGAATGACAGATCTTAGATGTCCACAGTTTAAATTTCCTCCCCTCTTTATATAAAAATAGCATTCGTTCCTTTTACAGTGGTTATAATACCACGTAGTTGAGGACCTTTTTAAAGAAAACCACGAGAATTTATCTGAATCAGGGATTGTTCCAGTTAACTTTTGTGTAAAGTAGTACCTGACAGTGAGATGACAGCACTTAGTAGAGAAAGAGGCAGCAGCTGCTGTTGTAGAGCACGAGGAGCCTTTTTGCAGCAGTCTAAAAGAGGGATGAATATTCTGCCAGTACACAGTATCTGCTTAAAATCTTCTCTGCGAGGTGAGTGGCATAGGGAAAACTGGTTTTTAGGAAGAAATGTTTCTTAGACCTTTCCTGTAACTAAAAAAAATAAAAATGCAAGAGGAATGTCTCAGAAGCTGATGTTTGTTTATGAAGTTATCAGTGAAAACTACAACATGCCAAGGAAATTGCAATGAAGCTGGCTTCTGACATGTGAATGCAAAATGCTGCAGTAATGAATTATTGAAAAGTGTCCTATGTGTATTTTCTTATTTTAAATTTTTTTAAATTATTATTTTCCTAATTTATTTACTAACTTTATTTTTAAAGTTTTCCCAGAGTCAGTAACACTTACTTGTCTTCATTAACTTCAGCTTCCCTCTCACTCTTCTGTAGGTTCTCCTTTTCCTGTTGTTTGGTTTTTCTTGAACCTCATTTTTAAAAGTCTTGACCTGCTTTTCTGTAACATGGGATTTCAGAGTTTTCATCCATGTTTTTAGTTGCAGGCACTTATGTTGGAATGTCTCTATTTTTCCAATCTTCCAGGATCTCAGCAGCAAGGACATGAAGAGGGATTTGTACATAGTTGCCCATGTAATCCGAATAGGTACAGTATGATCTAGTGCTTGAAATATATGTCAAAAACAGGGCTCTTTGGGTATTTTTAAATGTATGTTTTAATTAGATGACTTTAAAATGATTTATGCATTTAGAAAACTCAGTCATAGACTGATTGACATTCAGACCATATGGAGCTAAGTGTTAGAAAGTTACTGATGACTGTTTAACAGTGATTTTGTTTTTCTGAGTCTGAAACAGTTTTTCATTAAATGCCACATTTAGGGGAGGGGGACAAACTAAAAAGGCTTTTTGTTTAATGTTTAAAAATTTCAAGTGAGGTCTTTTTACTGGTAATAGTAGCTGGGTTACAGGGCAGCATGTCTGACCATCCACAGTGAATAAATCGGAGGCTGTTAGACAAATACATATCAAGATCTGTTTGCTGCTGTAGGAGTCTGTGGTGCAAGTACATATTTTACCTATGTTAAGTATAATTTATTTTAAATATTAGGCCTAAAATGTTAACAATGTAGTAGGAGTAGCAGAGGCAGTTTCCTCAGCTGTGTTATTGTAAACACGTGAGTAGTGCAGTGCCATTCACGTGTTCCAGGTTTTCAGGTGACTGAAGAATGGCCAGGCAGTGTTTGCAAGGAAAGGGTTTTTAAGCTGTTGCCAGCCCAGTCGCTGCTAACACCCATTACCAGCCACAGACACCTTTTCTGAGGTACAGCAGCTCTAAACAGAGCTTGGTGTGCTGTCCTGGGAATGGCAATGTGCCTTCAGAGCCACAGCTGTGTCACAGAGGTCGGGTTTTCATTATCTGACTTCACCGTGTCATAAGAGCCTACACATCAGAATTGCTCTGTTATCACTTGAGGTGATAAATGAAGCTTGTAGAAAGATGCTGTATTAACCTTGATGCAAGAAGTGCTGGACAAATTATTATGTGTAATGTTACAAGTTCACTTAGATTATCACAGTGATTTTTCTGGCCTTGGCATTTTTTGCTCTCTTTAAAAACTCCCTCAGTAATAGGAAGTTAATCACTGAGCAGCTTTGTACCTCAGAATTCTCCTTCCTGTGCTCCAAGAAGGATCCATCCAATAACCTATACATAATATTACATATGTTATATACAGTATATAATACATTCCCTTAAAGGAGTTGAATAAAATGGAAATTTGTGCAAATAGTGCACTCTAAGGAAGGAGCACAGTGAATCTCTGTGTGGGTCAGGCTGCTGAGTACAAGCCATATTCTTGGCTCATTCCACAGATGATTTGTAGTCAGCCCAGCTGGATGCAAATGTGTGTCATGGAGCTGCAAATCAAAGCTGGCCAGACATGATGCTGTTCACTTTGCCCTTGACTGTTCTTGGCTAAGTGAGGTGTAGGTTCAGATGGACCTCTGGGTTTGAAAAGTTTAAGAGTGAAAAGCTGTGGTGGGTTGAGCCCGGGTGGACACCAGGTGCTCTTCAAGCCACTCTGTCACTCCCCTTCTTAGCAGGATGGAGCAGCTAGAAAATAAGATGGAAGAAAATTCATGGGTGAAGATAAAGGCAGTCTGATAAAGCAAAGGCCATGTGCAGAAGCAAAGGAAAGCAAAAGATTCATTCTCTACTTTCCATCAGCCATCAATGTCCAGTCACTTCCCAGGAAGCCAGGCTGTACAGAGCCAAACTCGTAGTGACAAATGTCCCCCTCTCCTCCTTCCCCTTGTGCTGCTGAGCAGATGTCACGTGCTGTGGGACATCCCTCTGGCCAGTGGGGATCAGCTGTCCTGGCTGTGTCCCCTCCCAGCCCTGCCCCCCCAGGCTCCTGGAGAGGGGGATGTTGCAGAGGCAGCCCTGGTGCTGTGCCAGCCCTGCTCAGCATCCCTGGGCACCTCCCTGGGCACCAGCACAGCCCAGCACGTGGGGCTGGGGGAGAAGCAGCTGCAGCTCCTCCAGAGCCAGGGCAGCAGTCTCAGCCTGCAGCCTGGAGCTGGGTGTGTGTTCTCAGAGGGGTAATGAGCACAGCAGGCAGGATGTGGCTGCCCATCCATCCCTGATGTTTGGAATTCCCTTCACTTCAGGTCGCATGTTGCTCAACGACTCCAAGAAAGGGCCCCCCCACTTACACTACCGCCGCCCCTACGGCTGTGCAGTGCTCAGCATCATGGACGTGCTCCAGTCCATCTCAGAAATCAAGGAGGAGAAGGACTTTGTTCTCAAAGTTTACACGTGAGTAGCTCCTAGAAGGAAGTTTTTTGCTTCTTTATTATTCCAGCGGCTCATAGAAACTAATGAATATTGTCCACAGATGTTTCAGGTGTGTGAGATGCTTCAGAGGTTATTGAATGTTGCCCAAATCTGTGTGAATTGCAAAGCTGCTCTTTTATTAGTGTGAATTATTTAAAATCTTCTGAGCTCAAACACAAAGGGATGTGCTTTATTATCCGTTGAAGGGAATAATAACTCATGCCTCATCTGCTCTTCCTTACCACTCATGGTAACCAACAAAAGAAGTAGAAAACCACTGAATTCAACAGTGTGTGACCAAAATTCTCAGAAAAAATCAACATTTTTTGAGCACGAGTCTGTCTTCAGTTATTTGTGATTTTGAACTTTGAACTAACAAATTCTTATTAAGAATTGTGGTCTCACAGCTGTAATAAAAGGCCACAGACAAACTGTCTGGAGACTGCAGGGAATATTTAAATCCCTTGTCAGTGAGGATAAATACTGGCAAGATCTGCTTTGCAGATGGGCTGAGACACAGCTGACACTGCTTTGTGGTCTGTGGGCACTATTGAGTAATAATATAATTTGGTGGGTTATGGAACTTTGTTATTCTTTGAGAAGTGCATTCAGCAGCAGAAAATGTGACCTCCAAGGGAAACTAAATGAAAAAATGTCTTTTACTGTTCACTGAAGATTCTAGGATGTCTCTTCATACATTAGAAATCTCTTAAGTCCAAACAAAAGTCTCTCAGAGTCAGCTCTTTCATTCTTCCTTTGCCAAAAGTTATGAAAATTGTAGCAAAAATGTCAAATGTCAAAAAATTATAGGGAAGAAAATGGTCATCTTTATCCTCTCTGTCAGTAGAATCTGGCTAATCTTGGCCTTTTGTCACATTCAGTTTCAGCTTATCTCAAACCAGTGGGTTTTGGTTATAGAGTTCTATTGGCTTTGTAGATATGCTGTTAATGTATTGCAACTGCAACATTTTGAATGTTTACAGAAATGGAACATTCTGATTGTCAGATTTGTGTTTTGTTGCCCATTTAATGCTGCTTTAGCTTCTGAAAAACAGAACAGAAAAAACTTGTTGAAACACTGGACTTTGTCAGTGACAAGTGGAGTCATGCAGCCAGTTAGAGCAACCCAAAGCTGAAATAAAAATCACAGGACACAGAGCTTCCCTTTTCTTCCTGCTAATCTGCAGTGTTTTGTTTACGTGGATTCCCCTCACAGCAGCCAGGTTTTGCCCAAATTCCTCAGCAGATTTGCACCAGTCACTCCTCACGTGGGCAGGGAGAGCCCCTGGCTGAATTCAGCTCTGTAATCAGATGCTTGTAATTCTTTATCACTATTATCACGCTCTCGGGCTGTTATAAGGCTTGTACATCATTCTTTCATGTTGCTGCTGTTTGGAATGTTCTGTGTAAACCTCCAGCAGAAATATTCAGGAGGGAACATGGATATATCTGAAGGGCACCAGCTTATCCCCTTTGCAGCTTTGATAGCTGTTGGTCTTTCATGACAGAGTTTTCACAGGTTTCTCTCTTGCATCTTCTCTTTGCACATTCCTTTAGCTACCCTGCCTTTTTTTGTTCATAGGCTACAATTGAAATGACAGGGTTTTGTCCTTTGTAAGTTTAAAATTGAATATGAGTGCTTAAACAGCCCTGAACTGATTTTCTTACCTGCTGCTCTCGTTTGGATTACTGTTAAAATGCCTCGGGCCAACTCCGAAACATCCTAAAGATGAAATGAGGAGAGAGGTGTATTTGTATTTTTCAAGGAGCATTAAAAAGCATTCCTTTTATACACTCTGTGGCTAAAGCTTACAGCTGCCACAAATGAGACAGCCAGAAAAGGCTTTTCACAAGGAGAAGCTGGAAAAAATTTGAGACACTGAAAACCCAACAAAGGCTGAAACAAATACATGGTCTGTCAGTGGAGACTTCTGCTGAACCCACAAGACAATGCTTATGGGAGGAGAAAAAAAAATCAATTTACTTCATCAGTCTTTCTCAGCTTGCCTTATTATGGTTAAAGATTTATGTCTGAAAAATATTTTTTTCTCACAATTGAGATTTTCCTCTTTGTTAATCCCACAGTCATGTTAAAATCTCCCTAAGAGGATAGAGTACCACAGCTGTAGTTATAAGCTTATTATGTAAAAGCATAAGGGTTTACTTTTATAATTCTTTTTAATATATATGTAAAATAGTTTAAAAGTGAGATGGAAATTAAAGTCTCAGTCCACTTTTTCTGAAATCACTTGATTTAATATTTTATATTAATTTTTTATCTTTACTGAAATTTTTTGCTCATTGAACATTACTCTTTATGTCCATCTTACAATTCCCCTGGAAACTTCATGCATTTCTCTTCCATATTTGCTTTTTCTGTTTCTTTTTTTTTTGTCCTATTTTCTTTCAATCCTTTTTTTCCTCTTTCTCCAGCCCTAGATCTTAAAATTCTTACCCGTCAGTGCCTGAATCCTTTCCCTTTTGCTATTCCATGGTTGCTATTTGCCCAGCTGGACAAGAGCTCACATCCCATTGCTGTCCCCAGCTGCTGACACCGGGGGCTGCTGTGGGATGGAAAACATTCCAAATGTGCATTTGCTGCACAACCAGCCAGCCTCAAAGGTGATGGATGGCTCAGGAGAAAATTGTTATTTAAAGGAGAAATGGATTCTTTTATATACCTGGTATTTGGAAAAGTAAAATGTGAGCACAATAAGACACATTCCAAGCAAGTGTTTCCAGGCCAGCCTGTCAAAATTGGGAGAAGATCCTCCTTCCTGGCACTCAGGAAATGCAAAGTGCAGCTTCCACTGGTACTTGGTACAAAACTGGCTTTAGGCTGCTTTTACAGTTGATTTTGGGATAACTTTGTTCCAGGTTAATTGGCAGGCATAAGTTGTTGGAGGCTGAAATCTATTTTAACTTTCACTCCAGAGGCTTGTACAGCAACTAAAAATCACCACAGCTCAGACATTTGTTTGTACCTGTGAGGAGGGAGGATGGTACAGAATTTGTGTTCTAGGTTCTCTCTCTACTTTTAGGGGAATACTATTTGGAGTAGGATAAATGACTTTTAATGTGTTGACAATATGAAAATAACTTTTATTTTTTCTTGATGAGTTCCTGGCAGGGGGTTTGTACTGTCCATTAATGCCTTAGCTCTGCTGTGTTTTGGTTTTAAGGGATTGTTTTGGGGAACACAAATACAGTCAATTTACCATCCTGGGAAGTTCTGTAAGGTCGCTTCTGTGCTGATCTGCCTTGTGTGACTGTGTGGGTAACTGGTGCCTCCTCCCAGAAGGGATATAGTGCTTACAGGAGGTGTGCAGCAGAGCAAGTGAAACGTTTAAGGACACAGACATTTTCTATGTATTTAATTTGTTCCAAGTTGTCTCTGTTCCTTTGGCTGTTCTAAGAACATTTGGGGGTATCAGTAATTGTGCTCTCACAGGCTTTGGGGGTTACCTCATTAATCTTGGCAGCACATGGTTTTGCAGTACTGAAGCTGTAGGAAATTACCAGCCACTACTTGTAGATAGCCTGAATTCCTTCTGCCCTGCTGTTCTTCAGTTATATAAGGCAGCAAACCAAAACATCCCCACTGTCTTCACAGGAGCTGGTGTGTGTCTAACCCTGGTTGTGCTGACATGTTGTACTCTTGGGGGGAAGCAGAAAAGGGAAAGAATGGTAATATCCTTGGAAAAGTTTTACAAAGTGACTTATTTCTCAAAACTCCTAGGAGCTGAAAGCTTAGAGTATTAGCCTTTTTTTTTTTAACCTTTAAGTGTCAATAGGACAGAGGTTTAATTAAGTTGTTTAATTCAATTGCTTTTCAGGAGAAATGAGATTCACAACTGCTGCTGAGTTAAAAATTGCTGACTTCATGGGGAATCATTGCATCTTGCCGTTGTGATTTAAATAAAGCACAGTTGAATTAAAAATGCAGTTAGACTTGATCAACAGACTGCTTTTCCTTTCTTTTTTAACCAATAGCACTGTTTGTGGTAAAGGTGCCAGTTTTCTCACATGAGAGAAGATGATATGGCTCATCTTTCATGTAAACGCTTGATGAAGAGGGTCACTTCAGTCCTTTGCCTTTCTCTCCCCAGTCTGAGGTCTCTCCCATCACACATGGGACACTGGCCTGTGGGCTCAGAACGTGGGGCTGGGTTCCCTGATTCCTGGCTCAGTGGCACTGCAGTTCCTGCATGTTGTGCTTTGGATCCTGAACAGAAATGTAGCACTCATTTTCTACATGCACAAAATTTAGACAGAATGTCCAGAGCTTTCTTCATTCTGTCATAGTCTGAAGAGTGGAACGATGGCTTTGATGACAGAAGAGTCACCACCAGCTCCAGACTGTCCACTGAAAGGACATAACTATTAGGGAATATTTTGTTCCCTTCCACTTTTAAAAATAAGAGTTATGTGGGATTTCTCTCATTCATCCAAACCCTACAAGCTTTCATATTATCTCTACAGCAGAGTTGACTGTTCTGTTCTAAGATGGTTCAGCAGAAAGCATTTAACTTGAATTAGTGTTCTTTTATTTTAGGTGTAACAATGAAAACGAATGGTGCCAGATCCATGAAAATATCATCCGCAAGTCCAGCACCAAATACACAGCCCCCAGCTCCAACTATGGTAAATATTTCCTTGTGCTTTTTGTCAAAACAACTGCTGAACATCTCCTTTAGGAAACTGCTGATTATTTGTAGCAGAGAAATTCACTGAGATGTGAGGTTTTCCTTTCGTAACTAATGACAGATAAATAGGGAAAGTAAATCCTGTCTTATCTGTTTTACCTCATGTAATGATGTCTGTAGTTGCTAATTCAGAGATATCACTGCTCTCCCATTCCAAATGAAGCAGCTGATAGGATACAGTTCAGCTTCATTACAGCCAGTTCTGCATTCATTACCAAGTGCCTGAATCATGGTGATGTCCAAATACTGAATTTGTCTTAATTTCACTTGTTTCCATATTGAGCTGCTGTAGTGGAATATGCAATGCACACTCCCACAGAAGAGATTAAGCACAACAATAAGCAAATAAAACATTTTGCAGGTTTGGAATTTTACTGTGTGTAAAGCTGGTTTCATTCCCTGCTGCTCCTCCTGTTACAGTTAAAGTTATTCACTAGCCATCATTAAATGATTTTCCTAAACTGTTTAAAACTTTGAAAACTTGGGCAACATGTCTGAACTTCCAAATTTGCTCCAGTCCTTTGACGCTGGAATTTTTTGAATTTATTTTCATTGGTTTGTTTTTAATAGCAAACAAGGACACAAAATGAACAAGTTTTCCTGTAAGTGACAAAAATAGTCAAGACTGATTCCTAGTGAACATGTGTCTCTTGTGTGCTGTGAAACCTTCTGTACACACAGACACCCTCGTACATGGTATTCAAAGGGTTTGGATTCTTTCCATGGTTTCAAAGCCTGTGTTTCCCTGCAGTGCTCTCCTGCCTGCTCAGCTGGGCAGTTGCAAGTCCATGTTTTGGCAGCTTTTGAGTACATACATGCTGACTGTCCAGCTGGCTGGTTTGCCTCCCTTTTCCTTTATTGTAAGGCTTTATGCTTATTTTTTTCATCCCAACTCCCAGTATTCATTAAATTTATACAATCTTCATGTAATCGGGATTTCTACTTACTTGCCAAATTTGGCTGATGCCAAACAACAGGCTTGAAAATGATTTCAAGGGGAGAAGGCAGGAAGTGGGTGGGAGGTACACGATACTCCTGGTTTCGTTCCCCTGGTAACTTGTCTGACAAGATGGTGACTAAATATTGGTCACAAAGCCCAGATATTGAGCTTAGGAAAGAGCAGAACTTGGGATGGCTCATGCAAAAACGTGTGTCCAGGGCAGGGTTTGGGCTGGTGTGTGTTGTTCTGGGCAGTGAACAGAGAGGACACAAAGAACTCTTGACCAAGTGACACTGAAGGGGATAAAGAATGTGGAAAGTTGCTCTGTGCAGGTAATTCTGATGGATGCATGGAGCTGGTAGCGTGTGCTCAGCAGGTGAGGCGGGGCTTGAATGCCTGAGCTCAATGCTGGTATTTTTTGGCATGGTAATGCTGGACTTCGTATTTTTACCAATACACTCTCCTATGTTTCAAAAGCAACTAGAGAAAACAGCTGGACTGAGATTAAGTGTGTAGTTATTCCTAGTCCAGCTGTTCAGATGATGCACTGACCAATAGAGCTGGTTGCTGAAGTCAGTTTGGCCAGTTGGCACCCCTGAAACACGTTGAGGAACTGCTGGGAATTTCATTAAAATCAACATCCCTCTATGAAGCAGTTAAAGAAATGACAGGAACAGATGCACTTTGAGATTTAAGTTTTTTCATGGTATTAAACAAAATTAGAGGCACTTTGGAGATATTCTAGAGCTTTGTGTGGTTGGTGGTCCCTCAGACAGAGGTGGCACTGCTCATACATGTATTAACCTGCTGCATGTGAGGAATAGAAATAATGGAAGTACATTCTGTAGCCTGGGACATGTCTGCAAAATTAAGTCTTCTGATTGTTAAGAGTTGTATTTTAATATAATTTTGTGCTCTTAACTAATCCCTTATAGCAGTTTTGTTTCTTTCATTTTAATTTTCACCTACTCCAAGGGAGAAAAGAACTCTATGTTTACATATTGTGGTAAATTAACTGTGGAGCAAAACATTCATTTACCTGCATGCTTTGTACACACAGAATCTAATTCTTAGGTCAGAAACAATCAATCTCTTTGGGTTTTTTCCAGGACTTATAATATCTCTTCAGCTTCTTCGTGGTGACATGGAGCAGATCCGAAGGGAGAACCCCATGATCTTTAACAGAGGCGTTTCTGTCACCAGGAAGCTGGGATTCCCTGATGTTATAATGCCAGGTAAACAGAGCAGCTCCAAGCTGAAAATATTGGTCATTCTTTTCTCGTGCTCTCCCACTCAAGTGCAGCTGGGATGGGCACTTGACTTGAGTGAGATTCATAACAGGGTTGTCTTATTTATCAGTAAATGCCAGATTTGGGGAGGCAAGTGCTACCACGTGGTCAGCATTAGACATTATAGGGATAGAAGGTGTTAAAATCACATGGATAGAAGGGGATCTGGAAGGATTGCTCTGGTATTCCCCACGACCCCTGCCAGTTAATACCCTTCTTGTGCACTCAGCATAGAGATTTTTAAATGCATGACATTTCTTCTTCCCAACAATTCAAATCCTGGAAGAAAAGAGTTTCTACTTTGCAACCTTGATGGTTCTGAGTTTGTGTGATCCTTTTGTAATGAGGAGTTGAGAAGGTGCAGATCTGGTCAGATTTTCCCTCTGGCCTCCCAGAGCAGCTGGTCTGTGCAATGTTTTGGCTGCAGCACTGCTGTGCTTCCTCTGCTCCTCACCTCTGGAGCAGCACCTGGAGATGCTTCTTGGCTTGGCAGCCCCAGCATAGCCAAGAATTCATTTAGAGAAGAGCCCAGAACGTGGCCAGTCACGCAGCCACATATCACCTGGTGTTACCCTGGCTTGTGGTTACCTGCAGTGTGGTAAGAAATGGGTTTGCTAATTAGTAGCATTTGATTACCTCATTGCTGTGATAAGCAAGCCCAAGGATGACCTTACAGACATGGGAAATTTGGTGAAAGGATAATGGGAAAATCATCAGATTTTATTACTCAAAAGGCTGCAGTGACACATCAGTACCAGAAGTAATTGTAGCATGATTATGGAAGCTCTTCAGAAAGCACAATAAAATAGGGAGGAGGTGGGAAGCATTTCTAGAAACTAAAGTCAAAGGATTTAGAACGACGTGTTTATTTACTGATGAGCTTGAAAATGGTGGTAACAGAGCAGCAGAGGATGTGGGCTGTAAAGCCAATTATAAATTTTGGTTCTTAGTGACCTTATAGCAGTTCCAGGCATAACCCAAAGCACTCAATTAGGGAAAAGATGAATTATTGCAGGTTGATGTACAAACACAGCAGCTGCAAGGTGATCTGCTGTAATTGAGATCCCAGCTGGATGTGTCACATTTACACACCTGTGTAAGGGAATTGATTCTCCTGCAAGAACTGCTTGATCCTCCATTTCTGTGGATAGAGCTGAGCCTCAGGTGCTTCAGGCCACTGAACCTGAAGGAACAGTTTCATGTCCTCTCTGTTCCCTGAGGAATTTTTTCTGTTTTCCAGGCCCTGGCCCTCTCTGCAGAGTGCACAGTGTGTCCCCTGTATTTGATACTTTGGGCAAGGCTTTGTGCCAGGGCTTAAGCAAACAGATCAGCAGTGTTCATACAAAAAGTGCTCCTACCCTAAGCTTTTAAAATTCTCTGTTCATTGCAGCTAATTCAAATTTCCAGATTTTCTTTGTGAGAACCACAGTTCTTGGAGAAAACACTGAGGTTTTAAGAAGATAACCTGTTTGGAATTGGACTCATATACACATATACACACACACATACATATATATATATCTGCTCAAAAAGCTGATTGATAGAAAGAAATGTGTGAAAGTATCACCATTCTGCTATTAAATGCTTCCTGCCTCTCTAGAGGATCTGAGCACAGAACTTCTCCTTGATTCCAGATGTGCTGCAAGAGGTTTCCACACAGAGAGTTTAGATGCAAAGCTCTAGGCATTGTAAGAATAATGCTTCTGTTGTGAGGAAAGCCAGCTTGTGCATGTCTGTAAATACCAGGTAAGAAAAGAAAAGCAGATGAGGAAGTGAGAATGAACTTTCACTGTAATTATAAATGAGGACATTGCCAGAGTAGAGAAGAGCTGTGAAGAGAGGGATAGTCATGAATGGGGGTCTCAACAAAGGCTTTCACTATCTTGGGTATTCTCCAGAATAATGAAATGTCTGGAAAATGAGGAGATTGAAATGTAATGGAACTCCACTGGTGCAGCAAACAGTGCTCACTCTAATTACTAATCTTATTTTTTTTTGGAAATCAAAGTATGTTTGACATACTCAGGTGACAGCAGATATTTGCTTTTAAAACAACAGATCCAACTGGGGTTGGAGTTTGCCTGACATCCAGGATGGGACATTTGGGTTGTGTGACCTTTCAGGTGGATTAGCCCAGCTACATGAACAAGGAATGTCTGTCACTTGACTTGGTGCTTATGTTGCTACAGCCAGGATCAAACATTCTTCCTTAGCTTTATGAGTATTGTCTAAAGTTGAAAAATAATTTACTGGGGACACACATGACCAAAAAAAGGAAACAAAAAACCCCTAACCAAAGACTGAAGCCCATCATGCACATTAGCAGTTCTCAACCATGTCTGCTGCTTTAATAGTCTTTGTCAAACTACCTCTTCCTTGCTTTGCTTCAGAACTGTTTGTCATTAAACACGGGGTTTCCTCTTCCAGAAAACAGCACAGGAAGTTCATGACTTGTATTTTGCAAGTGGATACAGATTTTTCAAGACAGTGTGGTTTAAAAATGTTTTTTATGAATAAATTAATAAAGGCTACGTCACCTGGTACTGTTAAAATAAGCAGTGAACATTCAGCTGAACCAAGAAATCTATTTTTTACAAAGTAAATAGCTCTAGCATTTCGACCTATTTTTTTTGTCACAGGTTTGAATGTTTTCATTTTCTTTTTTAACAGGAAATCCTTCCACATGTGCATATCTTAACTATTAAAATTCTGTAGCTGTGTCTCATTACCATTTTTCTATCCCACTTTGTTTTCTAAACTGTAGCCCTAGCTCCCTGTATCAAGCCCTGTTTTTCTGTCCCTCAGATAGGAGCAACATCAGTGGCAGCTGATCATCATTAAGAAACAAAGTGAAACTGGTCTTCATGGGCTTGTACCTTGCATGGTTATGCAGAACAAGCTTAATATTCTACAAAACAACCCTTCCTGCCTTCTTTTGTAAAGATTAATTATTCTTTGTTTCCTACTGTGTTGTGATCTGACAAGAGCATCATAAGGACTTCAGTTATGTTTTTTGGCAAAGTCAGAAGGGATTCAGTCAAACCAGCCTCCTGAAGAAGTTATGGTGGGGTTTTGTTCATTTGTGGTTTGCTGGTTTGTTTATTTCTTTTATTCCTTTTCTAAATTGCTCCTGGGTTTAAGGCCATGCATCTGATCCTGCCAATTTTACCTTTCCCAGAGCTGGGAGCAGTGAGAGCTGTGCTGCTCCTTGGGGATTGCAGCTGGGCTTTGTGCAGGACTTGCTGAGCAGAATCTGTTGCATAGGCTTGGCGTTTGTCAGTCCCCCAAGGACATTCCTCCCCTTCCCCATGTGCTGATAAGTATTCTGTCTTTTCCTTTGATCCTCTGATGAAAAGTGCATGCTTCATCTCTGACTCGTGAGTGATGTTTATTTCTCTTTTTTCTCTCTCCTTGTCTTAATTTCCTGACTTCTCTCCTGTTCCTTTCCCTTTATTCTCTCCCCTTTGTTTCTGATGCAGAGATGAAGATTGTTGGGTGTAAGTTTCTGCTTTTCTGTGTAATGTCTGCTTTTTGCTTGCTTTTTTTCCATTTTCATATCTTCCATGGAATGTTGGGATTGGTAAAGACAGTGAATCATAACAACACAGGGAAACTTTGATAACAGGGAGGTGGAGACTTCGTCTCTCTTCATACCACAGGGTTTCAGGCAAATTTAGTAACTGTGACAGGTGAATCAGTGAGAAACAGGTGAGAAACATCTCAGCATCTGTTCAGTCAGTGAGCACAAAGTCATGGCAAAAATACATTAAGGAAAGGACTGGTAAAAACCATCAGCCATTCTCAGAATGTTCATGACAAGAGTGTTAATGAGACCAAAAGAATAATTATGTCATAATTATCACCAAAAAATGTCTACATGAAGAATAAAAAGTATTATTGTCATAAATAAACTTGTGGAAATGGAAAGTTGGAGGAAACAAAAAGCATTAAAAAACAACTTCCCACTACTGAAAGGCAACTATTCCAGGGAAATCACTGCATTTAAAAAGGGCATTGTATAAATTCTTTTCTATACATAGAAGTCAAACAATGGGTAGCAAATAACCTAATAAGTATTGCTTGTCCCTTTTCTTTGAAACAATTGTGTTCTGCTCAGTGAAAGCTGGAGAAGCACACGGAGTTAAACTTGCATAATGTTCTCTTTAGAGGAAAAAAAAGCTAATTTAATTTGCCATACAGGCAGTAGATAAAAGCTTTGTTTCCCCTTGCTGCTGTAATATTGCTCACAATTATGTTAATAGTTGCTCACTGTAACTATTTCAAGAATATAGGCCTTAAAAAAAACCCTGCTGCCTGGCTGGTGAGGGGACAGAGAAATGAGCTGCTGAAGTGGATGGAATGTGATCCCCGGGGTGTGGGACAGTGCCAGGAGCACAGTGGGAATAGAGAGGGGCTGTCAGAAGGGATGTCACTGCTAAAGCCAGGGAAAATCACACAGTGGGAGGATGAGATTGGGAACAAGTCCCAAGGGGCAGCCAGAAAGCAGGACAGGGGTGCTGGAGACCCTTCCCCCTGACCCTTGGCCAGTTTGTCCTTGTCCCTTTGGTTTGGAAGAGGGATGTGATGAGCACAAAGCTGCTTCTGTCAACCTCGGCTGTGCTGAAGTCCCTGCCCTTCCCAGGGAGATGTGTGTTGGCACTGGGAGGCAGCTGCAGCTCCAGGTGAGGGTGGAGTTTTGCTGTTTGAGATCAGGAACCCATCACTGGCCCCCTCTGAAGCAGCAGCTTCTGGGGAAGAGCCATCCAGAGAGGGAATGTCCAGGATAATGTGAGTCTCAGCCAGGAGGCAGAGCAGTTCCCCTGCGAGGAGCTCGAACAAATACAGCCAGAACATGTGACAACACTGCACATGGATAGAAATCCTCCACACTTTATACTTTGCTTCAGAGCTTTTCCTTGCTGGCCCAAGTCCTCTGTTTGAGCTGCTGTAACTTGGCTCCAGGCAGGGGGCTGATGCTGATGGGCTCTGGTTGTTCTTTGATAGATGGGACATAAATGCATGGGTTTGGGGTTTCTTCAGAAGCCATTGTGGAAGATAATCTGATTATCTTCCTTGCCCATCACTCTTCTGTGAACTGGCACTAGTTTTGAAGAGATGCCAAAGCAGGGGTGTTAGAGAGTCCAGCAGACAGTGCATCACTGTGTGGGGCCCTAAGCGAATAGGACCAGCTCAGCAATTTGTTAAGTACAGATCTAAGCAGTTATATTTAGATTTTTTTTTCTTTTGGCTGCCTAAATTGTAAAAGACTAAACTTTCAGCTTAAAAAATCCAATATTCTCTGGATAAACAGCTATTTTACTAAGTTAGTTGAAACTAGACCTACAAATGCAGACTGCTGGGAGCTGCCACTTTTCCCCAGCTTACAGGGGTACATTACATGTCCACAAAGTCACAAAACATTGACAGCTCAGGAAAAAAAAGTTGTTAGAATTGAACTAGGAGAAAATTGTGTCTCTTTCTCCTGTAGAAACTTCTGTGAATTATGTGCCCTTTTTTGATTCAGTATTCTCCTGCACAAAACAGGGACCATTCCTGTCCTCAGTGTCCAAAATCTCTAGGCTCCCTGAATAAAAAGTGTTTGATTGAATGCAGAGAGTTCCTGTAAATTGTTACTGCTTCGCAGTACAAGTAACAGGTCAATGTTCCAGTGAAAAACCTACACACCCTGTCAGGATAAACTCCCATTTCTTCTGCTGGAGACCAGACAAGGAGTGGCTGTTGGGCTGCCTCAGGTTGTTAAGTCTTGAAAATGATAAATAACTATTTGGCAGTCTTCCAGTACATTCCTTTCTACTGCAAATGCAAAATCAATATCTGGCTCATGTAGCATTTTCCACCACTCCCGTGTGCCCCCATTACCATTAAAATGGTTTCAGGTGATATGAGAAAGGATTTCCTTTCAATACAAGTGAACCTCCCCAAGCTGTACTTAATGATTTATAACTTAAACAACTGAACATTGGACATTAGGCTTTGTAAATAGGTTAAAACTGACAAACAGAACAAAACCCCAATAAAGGTGAAGGGAGTTGATAAAGGAAGAGCCCCATAACACATAAATCAGAAAATTATTTTTTATATTATTGTGGAAAGTACTTTCTTTCAAGGCATTTGATATGGAATTAATGACAGTAGCCATGTATATAAAAAGTGCATGGATTATGCTAAAAAGAAGTTTACTTCTGTTTTTAACTGGCAAACAATTGTAGAGAGATGGGCTTTGAAACAAATCCCGTTCTGGAAACTCTCGTGGGGTTTTCAGTTCATCCCTGACAGCCATCCAGCACAGAGACCTCAGCTTAAAATGACATCAGCAGGCTTTGCTCTATAAATACCCATGGCCCACTGGCCTTATAGCACTTTTTATTCCTGTTCTGATGGGAGGCCACAGCTCACCCAGTTTTTCACTCTGTGTTGCTGTTTGGGAAGGCCTGAGGCCTCTGTGGTCCAAGCTGAGGTACCAGCCTGGTTTTCCCCCAAAATGCAGGATTTGCTGTCACAAGCACAGGGCTGTTTGTGCAGTCATTTGCATGAACAGTCTGATGTCTTAAACAAGTTCATTTTTTATCTCTTTTTCTCTTTCTGATGGAATTAATACGGGCTAAGCCTTGTGTGCCCATATTCCTGCCCCGGCACGTCACTGTCAGGGCAGCTGGCACTGACCAGGCCACTCCTGCTGCTGCTGATGCCACCGTGGTGGAGCCCCTGGCAGCTGCCCCTGCGTGCCCAGCTCCACGGGGGCTGAGTGCTCTCTCTGGCCCTGCACACTCAGAGCAGAGATGGCAATAAACTGCTCTGTGCTCAAGCATTTGCTCCGGGTTCTGTGCAGCCCACTGGGGTATCAGAGCTCAAATCCCTCAAAACCACAAGCAAATGGAGAAAAAAAAAGGGCTTGTAAATCTTCAGGTCAAGTGATATTTTGGGAAAAGGAGATTGCTCCTTGTAGGAAGGTGATTTTCACCAAAATAATCACCATACCTTATCATTAAATGCTTTTTGTCTTTGTTAAATACATTTACTTCCTATTTTTAGTGTATGTAGTGACTTTTCTATTTTTTAAGATCCAGTAGGCTATTTTTACAAGAGAAGATGCACTGTTATACTTCACTTTAATACTTCTTCCCATCTTTTTCCTTAGTTTTTTATGCAAATCCACTGGTTTTAAGATCCCTCTACGCCCCACCCCAAAGGCATTTTTTTTAATTAGTGGAGTAATATCCCTCCTGTTAAGCTTAATAGAAGATAAGATGCTATACATAACCAAATGCTGCCTTTAATTTAGGCTGGAAAATGATTTGCTATCTGACATTAGACTTTGTGTAGCCAGACTGCCTTCCAGAAAAGAGGTCATAAGTAGGGTGCCCCAAAATGCTAATTATAGTGAGTACAATTAATTTCTATTAAGATTTACAGCATACAAATTGAAACTTTTTTCCTAATTGTGCAAACCACTGAGAAAGAGGGATGGAATCTGTTAAGCAGGAGGATTTTCCAAACAAAAGGCCCAACTTAAACCGTATTTTGCGATGAGTTTTGTATTTCCTTGCTATCCCTATAATCAGGACAGAGGTAGCTCAGCTTGATTTTGAACCCCAAGATAATTTTCTCTTATTGTGGCCCATGGATTGTTGCATTTGATGGCTGTGCTTTGATGAGCAAAACCACATTGAATATCCAGGGTCTTCCACCAGGCTCTTGCTGTCATCTTTTCTCTTTAATGACCCCTGGCAGCTCAGCCTCAGGCTGGGAGGTGTTCCCAGCACTGAACCACAGGAGAGGGAGGCTCGTGGCAAAAGGAGCAGGTTCTGCACACAGATTCCCATTCACAGAGAGCTCCTGGCGGGAAGCTCTGACTGGCAGCCCCAGAGCTGGATTTTCCATGCTGAAAGCCTTGTACTTATCTCCAGAAATAAAACTGAAAGTAAAGGCAGGACTGAAAGCTTCTATTGTTTGTCCCTACAGTTGATTAAGGAACAAGTTCTGTGGGGTTATAGACTTGAGGAAGAATTTGAAGCGCTGCTTTGAGGGGCACAAAAGGATGTCCCTCAGTGCCTGAAAGCAAATGCTGCCTTATTTCATTGTGCTTCTGATTAATACACAGATTTAACTGCATCAGCTGCTCCAAGTGGAAGAAGTCAGATATTGAAGGAGTCTCTGCTCTGCTGGATAACAATTCCATTACTTTTTTATTTAGTGTCTTGGGGCTGATTAACAAAATACTTGCCTTGAAAGGTTTTAAATTTTTATTTTAATTTTTTGGGTATTTTTATATATTGCCCTTTATTATGTTTGCCTTTCTGGCAAGTAGATAAAAAGAAATGTTAAGTGTAAACCATCCTAAAATGGTGACAGTAACTAAATCTTACAGAAAAATAGGTGTTACCTGCTGTCCTTCTGGTGTAGGCCTTAGAATTGACCACTTTCATTTTGAAAGCAGTTTCCCAAATCAGATTCTAAAATAAAACCAAACCACGTGAGCTAGAGTCTGTGAAATTCAGGATGACAAGATGCTGAGACACAAACATTTCTATTTCTGAATGTAGTCATTTGGTCTGAAAGCTCCTGAAAATGACGTAGTGAGAAGCTGGCAAGTGTCCACACTGCCTGCTTTCATATAGCCATGCATATGGATACCAGAGGCCAGCCAGAAATCTAGCAAAAATTACATTTATAATTCCTTCCTAATCCATCTGAACTGAATTGTGACCAGGTTCCCAAAAAGGCTGCTTTTATTTTGTTGTTATGATAAAAGGAAATTATGAAAATACAGAAAATCTTTGAAGGGCTAACTGAACCTAATGTTATGCTGATCGTCACAAAAATACTTATTTTTCTTAAAATATATCGGAAATAGGAAGTCTGAAGCTAAGGATGTTTTGTCAGGCTTAGCCTGACACTTCCAGCTCAGCTAACAAGGCAAAGTATGGGAGTAGGAGATTTTTTTCCCTTCCTCACTTACACAATTAAAGCCAGTATTGATCCTGAGCTCACATTATTAAAGGCATTACTAACAATGGTCTGATCTGATGCACCGATATTAAACTGTTCATCCTTATTAACAATTAACTTGCTGCTTGGAATGATTGGGGCATCAGCCATCGTCTCGCAGAACACAGAACACGATTTGCAGAACGGAACTGGGACGGCCCCGGTGTCCCTGTGGAGTTTAAGGCTGTGGCTCCGCTCTGTCCCTGCAGGTGACATCCGGAATGACCTGTACCTGACCCTGGAGAAGGGGGACTTCGAGAGGGGTGGCAAAAGTGTGCAGAAGAACATCGAGGTGACCATGTACGTGCTCTATGCCGATGGAGAGATCCTGAAGGTAAGTGCTGCTTTCCCTGAGAGCCCCAAGTGCTCCCTGCAGGGACACATCCTTGTTCCAGAGTGTCTGATGCAAGGGAAGAGCTAAAATAAAACCGGCTCTCTCTTTTTTTTTTATTGTGAAGTTTGTAAGCTCTATATTACGGTCGGTTATAAATTTGTAAGGATTTGGAGCACTTCCTTAGATGGGGATAGAAGACTTGGAGAAAATACTCATAAACTGAAAAGCCTGTGGGATTTCCAAATGTGATGTCAGTGGCAAAAGTAAAAAAATTTAGAGTAATGGTAATCAGAACTGAGGAGTTTATGGCATATCTAAAATTAAATAATGTGTGTCATACAACATGATGAAATGTGATTCCACGGGAGACTTCTAAATCTGAGTTAAGTTACAGTCCTGAATGTAGTTCTGGAAAATAACTTTGAATAAAATTTCACCCTGGGTTGACTCCATTCCAGCTGGGGATGGGGATTGTTTATGTTTCCTGTTTTACCTGCTCTGTTCTTTTAGTTTTATTGAGAAGAAGGAGGTGGGTGGGAGGTTTTGAATATAGAGAAGTAAACAGGAAGTATTTCAGCATGAGCAGCTATCAGAAATAACTTCCCCCTACCTTTTCTTTTACCTCCACTGCAATAAAATGGGCTTTGTAGCCATTACTGGGGAGAGTCTAAACACCTAAAAGTGTTTGTGTACCAAACTCATTGCCACAATCTTCTGGTTTTAATTGAAAGGAGAACTTTTATTGGTACAACTGCCTGTGTTTCATTAAAAGTAAAGTGGATTTCTTGTAAGGAACTCATTTGTGCTCGGAGCTGCTGCAGCAAAATCAGAGTCCTTTCTGTTCAACTGCTAAGCTTTTCAAACTGAGTGGCAAATTTTTAATCACCAGTTGATTCACAGAGTCTGCCGAGGACCAAGAGAGGTCCCTCAAACTGCAGTATCAGCATCTTCAAATGCTAACGTACACAGTGGTGGCCAGTTGTACTGTAACAGTGCCTAATGATTCCATACAGAAGTCAGATAATTTCAAGACACTATCAGTCTTAACTTCAGTGATTTTGGTTGGAATGGTCATTGACAGAGATGAAGTTGGTTTTTCTTGTCTTTGCCTGTTACTGATATTGTCAAGTACACCAGGGCTGTACAGGGGCGAGTGGGACAGGCATGGCACAAACACTGTAAAGGGTGGTCAGTCTGATTGGGAAAAATCAGGGGAACAGATTGTCCTGGGAAGTTGTGGCTGCCCCATCCCTGGACGTGCTCGAGGCCAGCTTGGATGGAACTCTGAGCAACTTGGTCTGGTGGAAGGTGTCCCTGCCCACAGCAGGGGGTTGGAACAATATGAGCTTTAAAGTCCTTTCCAACCCAAACCATTCTAGGATTTGCCATAAAGGAGAGACTTTACATACAAAGGATCTTTGTGGATTTTTAAAACTTAAAGCACATATTTAAAAGAAACTCTCTGTCCCAGCTTTTATGGTATTGCTCCTCTGTATGGTTGCAGTCATGGACATATTTGGTTGCTGGTGTTTCATGATGCCCCTGAATGTGGGCAGAACACTGAGAGTTCAGCTACTGACCCTGGAGCACTGCTGTTCCTGGCTGGAACCCTGATTGCTGTTCCTGGGTGCAATACCCTCCACCATTCCTGCCCCATGGCCTCTCAGGAGCAGAGCTGCCAACAGAGACAGCGGGTGCAGAGTTACACAGGACAGGGGGGAATGTGTAACCAGAGTTTTCATCTGGTATTAGAATAAAATCCCTAAACTTTTCCCAACCAGCAGCATGACCCAAATCTCAATTTTGCCTTTTTGAGGCCTTTAGCAAAACCATGCACAGCATTAATGAGAATTTTCTCAGCTCCTCATTGCTGCTGAACGTATCTTGATCCAGAAATAGTCCTATTGAAAGAAGTGAAATTACCTCCAGAATGTAGTGCTGTTCAAAATGAAAATGAGTATTTCATTTTCAAAATGGTCTTACTCAGTTGTTAGTACCTTTCAATATAGTCTGAAAAATTTCAAAGAAAAAATCCCTTGACACATTTCTCACTACTTCATTCTTTCTGTTCCAGTAGCAGCAATAGCCTATGAATTGCAAGGCACACCTTTAACAATGGATATTTCCTGAGAGTTTTTCTAGTTTAGCTTCCCTTCCCTGCCTCTGCCCTCTAATTCCCCTGCATATTTGGGTCTCAGGGTCACCAGGTGTCTGGAGATTTGTTTGATGTTTGTATTTTGCAGATCACAATTCAGAATTAAAGATTTGCCAGTCTGCCTTCCTCAGACTATAGATTGTAGTATAACTGCATGGGAACTAAGTTAACAACCAGAAAGAGAGACTATTCATTTATTTGGATTTCATACCATGAAACTGCATTCAAAGGTTGGCCATTTGTCAGTGGCTTCTTGGGGGGACAAAAAAGCTCACATTAAAATTTGAGTTTTTACTGTACCTTGTAGAGGAAACAGAAATATTGTTTTGTTTTCTCCTGAGAGCCTAATGCAGAATGAGGTTTTGGAATTGCTGTGTTGAAGCCCAACCAGTTAGCCTTGGTACAAAATAGAACTGGGCTCTTACAGGTGTTCTGGGTTGCAGTACTGGCACTGCTCCCTGCTAACGTGTTGTTATCTGCAACACTTAATTCTTGTTGCTGTATCAAAAAGTGTGGGGTTGTGGCTCATCCCATGTGGTTGCTGAGGATGATTTGAGAGGACTGAGTTGTGTGAGTTCAGCCTTCAGTCACTCAGTTTGGATCAGTGCCTTTGCAGGGAGTCTCTGTCCAGGTAGTCTGTCCTTGCACTGAATCCCAGAATTCCAGAGAGCTTTTCTTCCCTTCTGGGCTCCTTCACAAATTCTTAGACTTCTCAAAGCCAGCAAATTATTGCCAGAGGTTGAACTAACTGCGACTGGTTAATGGGATATTCTTGACTGGGAAGTCAGATGATGACAGATTTTTAAAAATTACCATTGTTGGTGTTTTCTTGGGATGGAATTTATAGATGCCTTGGAGAAATGACCAGTGGTGGTTCTTGTCCTCATACAGTTCCCTGGGGGGTTTCTACATCAGAATTTATATTACATGTGTTGTTCTGGGTCTGCTTAGCTTCTATTTCTTCTGGATTCATTATCACTGGAGATACTAAAAGTGAAGAATCTCCAAGCTGTCTTTTTTCTGCTTGGTTTTATGAGATGTTGTATCTCCTGGATCTCTTTGTAAGTGCTGGGTCTAGAGCCTGGGTTAGTGCTCATAAATAAAAAATGTGCTTCCTGCTCCATGTCTTCATCACAAAGGACCTTTTACTGTCCTTATTTCAGGACTTCAATATTTATCCTATTTTCCTTCACTTGTATTCTAAGCATTTTTTTATTTGCTAAACAATATCAGTTCATGTTTTTCTTCATCTGTCTTTTGTGAAGGCATAGATTGGGCAAGATCTTTGAGTTTGTTGTATCTGAAGGCAGAAATTTGGAATAATTAGATCCAATTATGTTTTTAGGTGATGACTATTACACAGAAATTCTTTGCTTACCACTGAGGAAGTAACTTGATCAGAATTTTTTGGGATACTTGGTGAGGTTGGGTGGTTGTAGTTTTGAAAATGAATATTTGTAAAGAGCTTGGAAAAGTCACTTATCATTTCTGAACTGAGATACTGAAGCAGAAATATGGCTAAAGGATCTTTTCAGAGAAGGCTAATATTGCAAGTGATGGTCCTACTGTGTCCTGTTTTTTGGACTCAATTTTATATATTTGGACTTAGGTGCTTATTGTATCTACTCAGTGCTTGATGGAAAACTTAGCTTAAATAATAACTTAAGCTACTGGGATTCATCTGGTGTCACAGGTCTCCTAGTTCCCCCTTTGACCCAAAACAAAGTTTCAAGATCTCCTAAAAAATTTCACATTTCATTGTGTCTGAATTCCTGCTTCTGACTCTTCTTTGATGTCTACAGAAAGCCATGAATTATATAAAGGTTATCACTGGGCAATAAAATGACTCATGGGCGGTGATGTGACACCTTTAATGTTGGATTGTTGTCTTTTGTGGCAGGACTGCATCAGCCTGGGCTCCGGGGAGCCGAGCAGGAGCGCCTACCACTCCTTCGTGCTGTACCACAACAACAGCCCTCGCTGGGGGGAGATCATCAAGCTGCCCATCCCCATCGACAGGTTCCGGGGCTCCCACCTGCGCTTCGAGTTCCGCCACTGCTCCAGTGAGTGCCCCCTGCCCAGGGCAAAGGCAAAAGGCCCCAGCTCCTTCCACTGCCAGTTTAAATCTGGGTGAGGCTGTCCCTGGGTGGAAAGCAGGAAAGAGAGGCCAGCCTGAAATACAGCGCAGGGGGCATTACTAAGCAGCCTTTTGCTGAGTTTATCACGCAGGGCACTAAAAACATGGTGAACAATCGGTGCAGGGCAAAGCACTTGGTAGATGTTTGTCCCTGCTGTTCTTTTGTTGTGTTTTTCTGTAGAACGTTTTCTCTGGAGGATAAACAGTTTAGATTTTGCTGTGTTTGGCATGTCTGTGTTTGATTTGAAGCTTGTCAGTCCTTTACATAGAATTAGAAAAAAGAAATTAGAATTAGAGAAGTTGTTTGTTCTGTAAGCTGCTTGTTTTCTTTTAGGCATGTGGAGAAGTTGGTGAGTAATCTTGCATATATTGACAGACAGGGTAGGTACAATACAATTCCTTCTTCTATCTCTTGCTGCAGCAAAAGACAAGGGAGAAAAGAAGCTCTTTGGTTTTGCATTCACCCCACTGATGAGAGATGATGGCACGACCTTGTCGGATGATATCCATGAGCTTTATGTTTATAAGGTACCAGTTCTCTGCAGACTTTCCACTGCTCATCTCCTCTCCATTACTCAAATGAGTAATGATCATTACATTATCCTTCTCCCCCCTTATTAGAAGTGTGTGAGGAACAGATTAATAGTAGCTTCAAAATTTTATACATTCAAAATCACATGGTTTGGATTGAGCCTTCTATTCTAGGTGCAGCTCACCTTTTCCATCCAGATGATGATGATTTATCTGCTGTTAATCCCATCCATTCTGACTTCAGACACGCTGGTGTTCATGAGCATTCAGCACTTCTGCCAGCCTAAGGCATTGCTCTGTGCCTTTGTAAGATGACATTGTGCTGGACCCAAATGCCTCGTGCTGCAGTGCCACAGCTTGGTAGCCCTGCAGCAAGAGATTTGGGCTTTGGGGGTTTTCCTTCCTGCTGATTCACCTGGGTTTATTTGTTCAGTACAATTTTCAGGCAGCAGCACTAAGTTTACAGCTGGAAGATCTGGTGAGTTCTAACAAGGCAGTGGTTGGAGACCACTCTGTAGAGCTGGGTCTGTTCTGGGCATGTCCAGGCCCCAAAGCACAGCTTTTCCTTAGAAGTGTTGGTGTACACCCACAAAAAATCCCAACACAAGCGCTGCTGGGCAACTGCTGACAGGCTGTGGGAGTGTGGGATGAGATGGGCAAGGTCCAAGTCCGTCCCTTGTGCTGTCCCCGCAGTGTGATGAGAACAGCACGTTCAACAACCACGCGCTGTACCTGGGGCTGCCCTGCTGCAAGGAGGATTACAACGGCTGCCCCAACATCCCCTCCAGCCTCATCTTCCAGCGCAGCACCAAAGAGACCTTCTCAGTCTCCACACAGCTCTCTTCTACCAAACTGACCCAGAATGGTGAGTTGTTGATCCCTCAGAACTGCCCAAGGCAGCAGGATTTAGGAAAGAGAGCAAAAAATTTCACTGTTAGCGCTTCTGCGCAATCCAAAGTTTGTTTTGTTTAGCTTTTACAGAGTTGGTAAGTAAATAAGATTTTTTTACAGCAACATCCCTAAAGCACAAGCAGACAGGAGTGGATTGTCCACACTGCAGTGTCAAGTCACTCAGTGCTTTTTAAAGCACTTTATCATTCCTCCATTCCTTTCTCTGTTAGCAGGATTGACTCACTCCATATTGTCCTTCTTGTTTTCCATTATATATATATATAAAAATATAAATATGTATGTGTACATATGTCATTTCCCAAGAAGTGTGGACTGCAACAAGAAGTGAAGTGCAACATGATGAATCTCTGGTGGGTCTGGGGTTGCCATTCTTCCCTCTGTGTGTGGTTCGAGCTCTTCCCCCCTCTCTCTGCAGTGGATCTGCTCGCCCTGCTCAAATGGAAGGCTTACCCAGATCGAGTGATGGATATTCTGGGACGACTGAGACATGTCAGTGGCGAGGAGATTGTTAAGGTACTACATGAAATATCAGCCTTTGGATGTATCTCTGATAGGCAGTGAGTTCAGACCTGCAGGCCACTTCTGAATGCTCCCTCTTGGCTGTGCCTTTTGGTTCACACTGTGAACTTCCACTAGGATTTATTTATGTAAATCTGGAAGTAAAAGCTGTTTTCTAACACAAACAACCAAGGAGAAGAAACTGAAGACAAATCCCATCACTTAATAAGTAGTTTATCATTAAAGCCACATCACTGTAAATCATTTGAGTGTTGCTGTATCTGGAATGTTACTCTTCATGATAACTTGGTAACATTAACAGGGGAGCACAAATCCCATTTATATTGGAATTCTTCAAGAATGTCATGTTTTATACACTTTGTTTGTAGGGTAGCACAAGTATCTGTTTTTTATAGAGAGAAAGAGCAAGATATGGATTGAATTATTTCATGGGGAGAAGTAATTGATTCTCCTCATAAATCAGCTGTCATTTGGCACTGAGATATGAAGAACAGAATGTAATAATTCAGAAAAAAAGGACATTTTATCATTTCAGAGACTTCATAAATTGTTATAATTTATTTCTTGTTGTCCACATCAGAAATTTAAGTAGAATAGATTAAAAAATCATGAGAGAATGTGCAGTTAATGATCTCCAGCATTCTCCCTCACACTCATCCTTTTGGAGACTGTGCTTTCAGAAAGAAGATCACTGAACTGTCAGTGCTCAACAAGCTCTGGAGTTAAGGGTGAAAGAAGCAATTGGCAACATGTAACTTGCCCCAATTAATGCTTGTTAGAAAAGCTTTCTTTCTGTCATACAACAAAAGTTTCAATATTAAACATAATTTAATGTACAGCCCAGCCTCAGATTTGATGCTGAACAGTACCTGAGACTCCAGTGGTTTGAGAATGAGAGCAAGTTGTTCTGCCACTGGTGTCAGGCAGCACTTCCAGTCAGCTTAAAGTGAGAGGAACACCCAGTCAAAATTACAAATCAGGCATTTAGTACATATTTCTTATTTCTTTTTTTTTCTGTAATTTTTGTTTGAAAATATTCCTTGCAAAGAGAAACATTTTTTTAGTAAAAACAAATTAAAATCTGTCACCTTATATAGGTGAACCTGAAGTGATTTGTCCTTGGCAAGTGTTTCACAAAGATATTAACATGTATGAACTAATTAAAGTAGGGGAGAAATAACTTTTTGAATACAATTTAAGTTGAAATTCTTTGTTCATGTCATTTTAGTTCCTACAAGATATTCTGGACACGTTGTTTGTAGTTTTGGATGACAACACAGAGAAGTATGGTCTGTTGGTCTTTCAGTCTCTGGTAAGCTGCTGGATTGTTATTTATCTTACACTCAGTGAGTTTTAAGTTTCTTATGACCGTGTTGCTCTTACTGTGCTTCCATCAAATATTAAATACTCAGCTGGATCCAGCCATGTGTTCTGTAATGATCTTGGGTGAGGAGGGCAGGCTGACCTCAGCACATCCAGGGGCAGCAGTATTTGCTTTCATGCGGGAGGAGCAAACAGTAACACCTGATAACACAACTGTGACTGTTTAAAGCAGCTCATGTATTTGAATGCTCCTTACCTTGGGTAACTGGTCTGTACACACTTGGCAGCAATGTGCAATTCCTTGAGATTGGGTTCCCTTTCCCATGTCCCCAGGTGTTCATCATCAACCTGCTCCGTGACAGCAAGTACTTCCACTTCCGCCCCGTGATGGACACCTACATCCAGAAGCACTTTGCAGGAGCTCTGGCTTACAAGTAGGTCTTGTGTCCCTCCCTTTGAGAGGTGGCATCACCAAGCTTGGGAATGGTGGCACCATCAGGATCACAACCTTCCTGGCAGCAGGGGTCCCCAAAAGTAGAGCTACTCACCTGGAAGTTTTCCAGCACAGCCATAGGGAAAAGCTGCCGAATATCACCAGTGGCTGAGCATGGCCACATTGGGCATTTCTCTTGCCCTTCTGGACTGGCATATATTTCTTTTTTAACTGAAGAGACACTCAGCAATAGCTCATTATCATTCTGTACTAATGAGCTACCAAGAGCATATTCATTCCTTGTCTTAAGGATGTTGGGATACACAACTTGTGTGAAAGCTTAGAGAACTAATAGTAACTTCCTTTTCCAAGCAGACAGGTATTCACATAAGATGTTCTATTTGGTTACAATTTGATTTCAGTAGATCAGAAATTCAAATTTCACTGTCACTTTGAAGATTCTGACTTATTTTCTAGTTCTCAAAAGAGTCTTGCATCAGAGAATGAGACAGACTTTTCGGAAGCAGTAACAGTTACCCTTCATGTGTTATTTTTTCTTTCTTTTTGATGATTGCTTTTGTATATTTGAGCACATTCTTTGGCCACAGTAAACTATTAAAAATAGCTAATTTCTTTTGATTCTTTTAAGCAACTCACATTTTTGTGTAATTAAAATATAAAAAACGCTCTATCAATTGCAGATAAAAACCCATAGATATTATACAACACTAGAAGGCATAGTGGTGTTCAGAGGGTAAAAAGGTGTTCTGCTTTGTGTTAATTAGCACCTCTTTCAGCCAAAACAAATGTTTTTTAGTAGTCTGATGTCTGAAATAAAACATGGGTTTAATACACCTTTGTAAGTTAGTCCAGATGGTATTGTGTACTTAGCAAAAACAGATGCAGGTATTTTCTTTGTGATCTCAGTTTCTAAAAGTTTCTTACTGAGATGAGAGCTGGGATTTCTCATTAAAACAGAAGTATATTTTGGTCTTAGAACCATGCCTTTATCAAAGCTATCTCTCTAATAACATCTTTTTTATGTTCTCATGGTGCTCCTCATGGTCCAAGTCAATTACAGAGAAAAAATTATTTTCTGGTTTTGAAACTTAAATAAATGTAAATACTATGTAAATTCAGTATCAAGGACAGCTGTAACTGACCACTGAAATAAAGTGAAATGAGACTGGTTTAGAGATCTCTCCCTAAAACTGAAATGTTTGATGACTGTCAAAACTGGTGCTGAAGATTCCTCTCCACTGCCTGTTCCCTCAGGGAGCTGATCCGGTGTCTGAAGTGGTACATGGACCGCTCGGCTGAGCTCGTGCGCCAGGACCACATCCAGGAGGCAATGAGAGTAGGTATCCAGTGGAAGCACTGGTGTCTGTTCCTCTGGGACCACAGAAGGGCTGGGGAAGCTGTAAATGGAATCAAGGGTACTGTGGCACTGGCTTCTTATAGTTGTCTAACCAGATTTTTTATATATCTACATATAGCCACAATTTTAGTTTTAGGGGGAGATTCACTCTTGTGCAGAAAAATTTGAAATAATTACATCCCGTTAAACCCTTTTGCAACCCTGTGGAGAACCTAAGTGGGACTTACATCCATGGCCAGTGCATAAATACTCCATTGATGTAGGCTACACCTTGGCCTCCAAGCAGCAGTAGCTTTGAATGTATCAGGCACAGGTGCTGTGGATCAAAGTTCTGCTCTTCATTTCTGGCTGTGACACAGCTCCATTGTGCCACGGGTTGAAGTTCTGGAGTACTTTAAGCAGCAGATAAATGAGTCTTTAACTGGATGGAAATCCTCTGAAGTAGCACAGGACCTGACCTATGGTTCTGTGATGGGAGCACGAGGTCCCAGGGAGGCACAGCTGTGAGAAACACCAGGAATGTTTTGGTGCTATTACAGAGAGATCAGAGAATAAATTTACCACATGTAAAGGTAAGCCAGGAAGTCAGTGTGCCAAGTGCATAAATACAAGATGCCAACACTTACAGAAAGATGTTTTTCTTTGAGTGAATGCCCACCTGCACCTTCTGCCTCCAAGGGGGCTGGTGTCCTAACACCCGAGCCTGGGCACTTGGAGAACTGGAAGCAGTGGCAGTGATCAGCACTTGGGTTTTGTCACCTGTCAGTACAAAGAGGTGAGACTTCTCCCGGGTGAAGGACACTGCCAATGCCATCCTCTCACTTTCCAGATCCCCTGCTAGGATTCAGATAATACAAGGGCATTACACCAGTGCTTGCTTTGTCTTTGTGGGTATTTACATGCTTAGAAACATCTTCTTTGTAATTTTTAACCACAGATTCATATGGAATGGTAAAAATAGGGCGAAGATGCCTTTTCAAGAAATTAGCAACTTTCTCATTCTTTTTTTTTTCTATCCTTATCCTTCCTTCTTTTTATTTTAATTGCAAAGAGAGCTATTAAAGTTATGAGATGAGAGGAAGATCTCTAGCTGGAATGACTTTAAGGAGGTTTTCTGGCCTCTCAAACCACTCATTAGTGCTTTATGCAGTGCAGCAAATAGAGATGTAGGATATTGTCCCTATGTGATCTGCATTTGTTGAACCTCATAGCAGTCCTGTTTGGAAATAGTAACAACAGGAATGCTGGAATGTCTTTCAGCAGCTGGGGTTAGTGGAGTCAGTTTGTGAATATCACGTTCTGTCTCAGGCTCCAAGGCAGCTCTTTGCTTACTGGGGCTCCCAAGTGCTGGCCTGGAACGTGGCTGTTCCCTCTGGGAGGGAGGTCACTTTGCAGATCTGACAGCCCAAGCCTTTCCAAGCACAGGAATTAAAATTACCACCAGAGTTTGTGCAGACCTGACAGCACCTCCTCTGCCACCCACACTGCTGTCACAGCTTATTCAGACAGTTGCCTTTGCAGGCATCTCTTGCAGGCCCAAATTCAGGTCTTCATCTTCTCCCATTACAGTGAAGTGATTGATTCCCTTCTTTTTTTCCAGATTTTATTTCAGGCATTTGGAGCAAGTTTGAACCAAAGCCATTATCATTGCTAATGTGACATTACTAGTACCAGATTCTACTGCTGGGGATTTCTGTGGTCTTTGATGTGTTCACCACACTCCTTGCACTAGAAGTTCTCTGACTGAGAAAACAGGATAGCTCTGCATCCCTTTTCCCTGAATTAGCTGTTCAGTGTAGTGCCCTAAAGCTGGTGCTGGAATACTCTGCACTCCTATGGCTCCTGGCTGCTCATGTACATTCATGATGGACATACAGACGCCCCAGAAGATTCTGATTTCCAACCCTGGCATTAGCAAACAGAGTACTAAAGCATTTCTAAAATTTCTTATCTCCCTCAAGACTGCTCTTAATTCTCAAAAACTCCTGTGCAGCTTGGAGGAGCTATAGCTGAAAGGACATTTCTACCTAGAACACAGCATCATGCTCCTTTATTGTACCCTATACCAAGCTCCACAAAAGCTGCATTCAGGAACAGCTGCCTGTGCCTCCTAGGGGACCTCTGTAACCAAGTGTCCATGAATGCCTCCACAGCCAGTTTTGTTGTCCCTGAGGAAATAAAAACTTAGGAAGTATGTCTAGGAAATGCCCGTCCAGCTTCAGTTATCTTCCAATAGTAGAACCATAGGAGGGTTTTGCCTAGATTGGGGAACCAACAGCAAGGGCTTTTCTCCCTCAGGAGGTTTTCCCTGAGTCTTTCTGCTGCTGGTCACAGAGCAGTGGTGCTCACCTGTTATGTGAACATGCACACAGACCATGTTTGTAAGGGACCTCCTTTAATTTGGCACTGATTTTTTATATCATGCCAAACATCACTGAAGGCTGGGATTTTATCCTTTAGGTACAAATGCACATCATTTTTGTGATGCCCTAGGTAGCAAGAGCCAAAGTTAGTCCAGGTGCTGACTTGTGCTACCAAGACTTGGTTTGTGTTTTTAGCATCCCAGCCATGTGTGCAAACACAGGGAACTCTTTGGTTCACTGCCTGTGTGGGCTCATTGTCTGTGCTAAGGAAGTGCAGTGTTTTGAGCTCCACTATCTCACCTTCCACAGGGAATTATGGACATTCACACATAAATGCTCTGATTCACTGCAAAATGTAATCCTCACACTGAAGTTATGAGCCTACAGATGAGCATTATGGTTGTGTGTACTGAAGCCCTAAAGCAGCTCATCCGAGCACTGCATGTGCTGGGTTTGGTGTTAGCACAGCGATGTCAGCCTTGGAGAGCAGACTGGGAACCAACTGGCCTTTGTCTGGAAACCAGGCAGGAACGCAGCTCTTATTTCCTGATCAAGTTCTTTGGTGTAAGGAAGCTTCACTGTCAGATAGTTTAGTACAGAAGTATAAATAATAACTGGTGAATTACCAAAGTTGCCATAATTTCTGGGGGGAAAAAAGGCTGTAAGAGTCAATGGCATTTGGAAATCCATGATGGCTTTATGAGGAATTTCACATTCCCATCCTATATCCGTAAAGCTGTGGCATTCTAAAACTTACAACACAGCATTGCATACTTGTGCATATTGTGTGGTGGTTCAGTGAGGGACTCTTAGGGGTGCAAAAATATCTCAAGGGCAAAACTTGTATTTGAATTAACCTCCAGTTCCCCAGCATTGAAGTGAGACGAGAATACTTTCCATGGAATACAGTGAAATGTCACTGAGGTTTCTGTACAGCCTATGATTGCTGAATCTCCAGCCTGTTGTTTTCCTGTGCTGAGTTTTGAGGATATCATCAAACTTTGCATTATGTCTTCCCTTAATGCTGCTTTGCTGGTGAATCCTGTTAAGCACTAAGGGAAGGAGTGAAGTGTGATGTCCCTGATACTTGGTGCATTCTGGTGCTGGCAGTTGTGCACAGCCAGTCTCAAGGAGGTGTGTGAAGTGTCACCTTGCTGGGCTGGTGTCTCAGAACTGTTGATGGGGCGGTGACTTGTTGCAGCTGCTCAGAACAATGTGTCTTCTTCATGGTCACTGCTGCCAAATAAATGCAGTTCTAAATAATGCCACGTACAAAATTTTGAAAGAAAACAGAACTGCTTCTTCAGACACTTCAGTCATTGTGCCAAGTCATGAGAAAGCCAGAAGTTTCTTACCTTGACTGAAAGTTTCCTCAAGTTACGTAACTCAGATTTGTCTCTTTGATGTAAATGCTTATTTTTTCTGTTAGTGGGACATGCAAGTAACAAAGATTATTGGTTGAGAATGGGTACTTGCCTCAGAGTAGCTCTTCCTGAACTGAATTATGTAACTTAAAAAACCTGTTTTTCATTCTCCTTTCTAAAGCTCAAGAATTTAGTTATTATGCATGTAGAGTCTTTCCTGGTTCTCTTTAAAGCTCCTTTATTTTTCTTTCTCTCTTTTTCTCTATCTTGGTCTCCTTCCTCTCGTGCTCCTTAAGGCCTTGGAATATCTTTTCAAGTTCATTGTCCAATCTCGGATCCTTTACTCCAGAGCTACTTGTGGAATGGAGGAGGAGCAGTTCCGCTCCAGCATCCAGGAGCTTTTCCAGTCCATCAGATTTGTGCTCAGCTTGGACAGCAGGAGCTCTGAGACTCTCATCTTCACACAGGTTTGCTATTTCCTACACTCCCACTGGCAAACCACGAGGCAGCTGTTCTTGCAGGGGTAGGAGGTGTGGGCACATGGGGATTAAATGCAGATCAGTGGAGTTCTCCCCCCTAACAAACTGGTGATGCTGGAAAATGAGACACCCATTAATGGTATTAGACAGTAGCTTTGCACAGGTGAGCTGCACTGGGGGCTCTCTAGGGGGAAGTGACTTCTCACATGAGAATATAATTTTTGCAGAAGTGAGCTGCATTTTCAAGTCTCTCTCATTCCTATGTCTTATGGCTGGCCTCAAGAATTTCTAAATCATTATAGTACTTCAAATCAATACTGACAGTCACAGCAGCAGCAGTGAGACGTTCAGCTGAGGTATCTGTACTCAGATAAACTTAATTCCAGCATATGCTAAAATTACACTCAGAATCATGTGCAGCGTGGCCACAAACATGTTGTGATGCCCATATTCATATTTAATGCATCACTTTATCATTTTGAATGTGGCCCAGGGGACTTCATGAAGATTCCATGTGGGCTGAAGACAATACTTGAAGTGAGTAAGGATGCTGCTGAGTTTTGGGCTCAGTTTTGAAGAACACTGTACTCCATTACATAGTCCTGCATTTAAGTTTTAAATTTCAAACATGCTGTGTTGTGCCTCTGCTCAGGGAATGTCAGAATGCAGCAGCACCCAGAGCTCCCTGGTAACATGAAGGTGCTTTGTAATCACTAATGCAGAATTACAGATGTTTGGAACACCTGCTGTATTTTGCCAAGAAGCAGCTGCTGTGAACATTGCAGCCAAGCAGTGACTCTGCTGGTTCAGGAAGCTGCCAGTGGAGTGATCTCTTTCTTAAGGAGCTGCTCTGAAAGATTTTGAGATCAGCTGCTCTAATGTTTTATTTAATCACCCGTTAGTGGGTATAATAAGATGAGCCAGGAACAAGAGAAATCAGTGCACAGAATTTTGCAGACAAAGCGGTGGTGAATGGAAACAGTATCTGCTGAATGTTTTCCAGTTGTGTAGGTCCCAAACACAGAGGGGGACTCACTTTGAGGACGGGGGATTTTCCCTTTTTCTCTTTGTTTCTCTTTTTAATTTTTTCTTCCTTTCTCTCCCTATGGTATTTCTTCCTTTGGACTTTTGTAATTTGTAAAGCCTGTCCTTGTTGAATCTTTGAAAAGTTTACTTTTTGTTTCCCCCTTGCCACTGTGTTGCCCCCTGATCCCATTGCCCCGTAGGCCTCCCAGCCTGGAGGGCAGGCGAGCGGAGCCGGGACAGGTGCCCCACAAAAATGTGGGGGCACAACAAGGCCGACATTTAATTCTGTAAGTAATGATCCCCAGGACTGCTCAAGTGTTTCATTGTGGATGTTCCCAGTTAATCTCTTTTCCCTACCCCAAGCACTCTTTTCCTGTATATAAATTGGAGTTTGATGTGTAAGTGGCTGGTACTTTAAAACTTGGAGATGTGGAATATTTCAGTTATTAATGGAGCAGTTTATGGCATCCACACACCAAAAAGATAGCACTGAGGGTGTACACAAGATTATATAAGTCAAACTGTTCAGGGGAGCCAAGTATTTGTTTCTTATTTGATTTTTAGTTCTGGAAATCTGGACAATTGTTAAATACCCACAGAAATGCTCGAGGCCCTGGCAAACCTAATTTCCCTCACACTTGTCCTCTTCTCCAGGATATTTGAGAGGTCTCAGTGTCTCAGTTCTTTCCAGCAATGAGAGTAAAACTGATTTCCTCCCTCCCAGGCAATTAGTTTGACATGAGTAATGTTCCAGCATATTTTAGAGCGTGGTGCAATAATGGACCCTTCAAGGAACTGTTGAAATGATGTTGCCTCAGGACAGCTCCAAACCTTCCTAAAGAGATTCCATGCCTTCCCTTGGATTGCTATGGGTTATAAAGAAATCCTTCTGCTTTAGAAGTAACAGAAAGTTTAGGAAAACTCCTGTAAGGATTTGTTGGGCCAATATTGTAATTTCACTTGGATTATCCCAAAGATAAAGACAGTGACTGGATTTGTGGCTATTACTGCCTTCCAAGAGTACCAGGAGCTATTGAAATTATTTATACTTATTTATGTTGTTAGTACATTGTAGGTATGTAGGAACAAATAGGTGACAACACCCAGGAGGCCTTGTGGGAGTTTGTGTAATCTGAGTTGATTGTAACAAAATTAGATTTTGAGAGAGAACGAGTGGAAGAAGAAGGAGGTAAAATTATATTCAGAATAATTTAATGAGCTCTGCAGTGTTAGTTGTAAAAATAACAGATTTTGCTCAAATACTATTAAAGAGATTTCACTGTTGAAGGAAAAAAGACTTGGCAAAGAGGGCGGCTGGGATTATATGGATTAGGAGAGTCATGTCAGTATGGAAGAGATACAGAAATGTTTATGCAATGAGAAAAAAAAATCTCTGAGGAAAAGGAAATACTGATAGTGGTGAGACTCTGGAAGGGCAAAGCTGAACAGAGATCTGCACTGAAGCCTGATAAAACTGAACTTGTGCAGGAAATCACTGGGGTTTGTGTGGAGAGCTTCAGGCAAGGGAGGTAGGAATGGCAGGAAGGGAAGAGTGGAGGGGAGGCTGGTTCAAGAAAGCAACCATCTAGGAATTTAAGTAGTTATAACGAGGAAGCAGGCATGGAGCTTGGCTAGGATGTAGAGGGAGAGAAGAATTTTAAAACATTAGAGGTGGTGGCAGTTGTTTGATAGGACACCAAGTGTGCAGACCTTGAGCATAGGGTGATGCATGGAATTTTCTAGTCTTGTGAAGAAATTAATTGAAAAATAGGAAATAAGACATGAAGAGTTTTTTGTTGCTGCACTTTAAGAAGCACTTTCAAGGATAGCTCCAGCTTACTGGAAATATCTGTTACTGCAAGAATCACATGCACACTCGCATGATGTGATGCCTCTTTCACATGGACTCACACCCCACCCCTGCTGCAGAAATCCTGGAATGTCACATGGCAGAGCTGGCTAAGGGTCTGTCAGCAGGTTCTTCACTTTAGAATATTTTCTGAAGAGTTTTAACTGTCTTAGGTAGTTGCTTAGTGCAAACAATTGGTATAGAACTCTCTAATCAGAAGTGTTGTATTAACCAAAAAAAGTAAATCAACAAAAATGGACTATTTTCTGCTCTCTGATATCTCAAATTTTTTGGGGTTTTATAAGCTGTATCCTAAAATACAGCTTTTTGAAGCTGTATCTATGTGCACAACTTATCCTAAGATTTACTCTTGCAGCAGCACTTGATTTCTCTATCCTACGTGTGACTTGTTCACTCTGAGCTCCAGGTACCACAAACCACGAGCACCAGCCATACATAGCACAGCCCGCAGTAGCTTTGTGCAGACCCTTCCTTCAGTGCTCCTGCTGTTCCCAGCTCCGTGCCCCGAGCTGCAGGTCGGGAATGGCAGGCGCTGAGCCCCCTCCTGTACCCGCAGGCCGCCCTGCTGAACTCGTTCCCCGCCATCTTCGACGAGCTGCTGCAGATGTTCACGGTGCAGGAGGTGGCGGAGTTCGTGCGGGGCACGCTGGGCAGCATGCCCAGCACGGTGCACATCGGCCAGTCCATGGACGTGGTGAAGCTCCAGTCCATCGCCCGCACGGTCGACAGCCGCCTCTTCTCCTTCTCAGGTGAGCCGGGCCCCGGGGCTCAGGCCTGCTGCTCGCTGGGGGCAGCAACATCTTGGGTTCTTTTGCAGTGGCTTTGTTGCAAATAATTCCCTGCTGCACGCCAATAATGGTAATTATTTCTCTTGGCAGCATCGTTGATAAATGTATTCATTAGCTCAGATGGTTGGAGCAAGGTGCTAATAATGCCAACACTGTGGGTTTGATCCCTCTTTTCACAAGGGCTTTCACTTCAGAGTTGGCCTCCATGATCCTTGTGTGTCCCAATTCAGAATATTCTGTAACTCTGCTAACTCTGTTTGACACAAATACAAGTTTCCCTATGGTAGGAAATGTTTTTAAATCCATCACAGATAAATTGTAGTTACTAAAGGTTGATAAACATACATTAAAAAATCAAGTCAGTTATTAAAACTGCCAAATCTCATTCACCCTTTGCATTGCTCTTACCATGGACAGAAAGAAAACCTCCTTTCCAGCCAGTTTATGCTTGAGAAACAGAGAGGATGTGAGAAACCCACCACATGCCTTTAAAGTATCTTTAATCTTTACATTTTAACTTCAGTAATTCTTTAGCTCAATACCTTAGTAATTATTTAACTTTTACTTAAATATACTTATATTATTGCTTACATATACTTTAAAAATCAAAATTAAAAAAAACTTCAACAACTCAGTGGAAAATGGGTGAAGATTGTGAGTGTATTTCATACATAAAGGTCTGAATAAAAGAAGTTATGAAGGTAACAGTGGAAGATAGAAAACACCATTGGATTTCTCTTTCTTGTAGTGAGGACCTCAAGTTAGTGCACTTAAATTATTGTACTCAGTACAAGGTGAGAATGATAACAACACAGAATTTTGTTGAAACCATCCATTGTAATTGTAAATATTTTCTTTCCTTAAATTTGAAATTATTTTCCTTCATTCAGAGTCCCGGCGCATCCTGCTGCCTGTAGTCCTTCACCACATTCACCTTCACCTGCGACAGCAGAAGGAGCTGCTTATCTGCTCTGGGATCCTCAGTAGTATCTTCTCCATAATCAAGACCAGTTCTTTGGTAAATCTGCTGCTTGATTTTAATTTTTTGTTTGCACCAATGATGTAGTAAAATGAAGAGTGAGAGATTTTTATAGGTTAATACAGGTTTTTCAGAGAACCTTTTAAAAACAAACTTGTGCTGTCGGCAGGAGAACATCTGAAATGAGGGTCTGGCTCTGTGTGTGTGACTCAGAGCATCCTGATTACACAGTGTTCTTGCTGTTAGGAGGGGGGAAACACACATGCCTTCAACAGCTTTGACACTGTTTAATTTTCTTCATGCAAGCCCAGAACTTCGATGTCAGTGGAGTTTAAAAGTTCTACCCAGCTCAAGGACTCATAGTTCTGCAAGAGACAGTAACTAGCACTTTGTGGTTCACATTAAAAGAATACTCTAAAATTATCCAATCAATGAAATCCCACTTACTTCTGGAAATTGCTGCTGAGTTTCAACACCCAGCTTTGACGGTCATAATACTCTGATCTCAAATGGTAACTACATCATTTAAAGCAGTGCTCACAAAGAGGGGGTGGTGAAGTTTCCCCACCTGACTAAAGTAGGAAGCTCATGGTGCTAAATATAATTCGTACCAATGTGTATTTCCAATTACAAGTCATGGTTCTGTGTGAAAGGAATGAGATGAAAGGTATCATGGAAATAAGCTAAAATCATACTGCCATGGAGTAAAGGTTCCTGAACATAATCTGCTCCTGTTGTGTTCTAGACCTTTGATTATAGACTAACCTTTATGGCTGACCCAAATGTTTCCATCAGAGACTGTCAAGGTAACACACAGACACACTGACAGAACAACAGGATCTGGTACCAGTGAGGAATTTGATTGTACTTCTTTGAACCTGTTACGGAGCCCTCTGTCCCAACGAGCCTTTGGTATGGCTGGCTCAGCAGAACTGTCTTTACCAGTTCCATCTCTCCAGTTTCTAACTGTTTGTTTGCTCACCACTTGCTGTAGGAGGGAGATGTCGTGGAGGAGGTTGAGATGATGGTGGAGAGCCTCCTGGATGTGCTGTTACAAACTCTGCTCACAATCATGAGTAAATCGCAGTCTCAGGAGGCGGTAAGAGGGCAGCGCTGCCCGCAGTGCACAGCAGAAATCACTGTTAGTAACTAACAATCAGTTTCTATTTCCTGCTTCTCTAACCTCTGGTTCAGTCCCTCACCACCACTGGCACCTCATCATCATCTCTGCTGCATGAATGCCCAGGGCTTTGTCTCTTTCCCTTAATAAGCCACAAACCCATTCCTTCCTCCCTGCACTAGTGAGGGCTGCAGGAAGCAGGGGAGCTCGGGAAGCTTTAGTGGATTTCCAGATTATTTTCTCGTTTGTCTTTGCAGCTGTGGTTGAGAGTTATTGCTTAAAACTTGAGGTACTGGGGAGCTGCCTGGGTCTTCATCCCTAAGGTGGTATCACCAAGGGCTATATGACTATCAGGCTGTGATCCCCAAAACTGAGGATATCACAGTGCTCTGTGGTTAAATCCCTTTGCTAAACGCCCTGGAGAGCTTCTGTCCTGGGTCATTGATTATTTCATGCAAATGAAACACAACATACTTTTTCAAAAGAAATTAGCAGATCCTAAGTCAAGTGAGCTGTTGAGCTTGGTGGGAGAAGCCACCACTTTACCCAGGCTGCCAGTGTTAGCCCCAGGAAAGAAATTTTTCTTTGACATGCAGTGGAAGAAAAAGAATAGAATTTTGCTGTTCAGCCTTCTTCTTTCCTGGATTTGTGCCCTTTTCTATTCTAGCCTATTTTAGTCTATTTTAGTCTATTTTTGTTTGTCAGAGTCTCTAATGCAGCTTTTGCACAATGTAGGATGTTAAGCTGCTGTTCGGAACATCTTTTTTTTAGACTTATTTTTTTAGCAAATGGCTGAAACCTCAGCGGTGCTGCTGGGGGCAGATGTGCACTAAGGTGCACGTCTCACACAGGAGAGAAGGTTGGATCTTTCCTTGTTAGATCAGATAACGAGATGTTCTTTGGTACAGGAACAGATAGGCACTGGCTTGCAAATGTCCAGTAATATCTCCGTTTCCTTTTTCTGCTGCCATTTGATTTACTGCTGTTTACCCCATGCCAGTCCACACAAAAGAGCACATCTTTCTTGCTACTGAAGTTCAGCCCTGGAAAGTTTATTGGAACAACCTGTGTCAAAGCTTCTGGGTAGATGCTTGAGCCAATTAGACCAACAATAAAATGGAAGGCACAGTCCCTTGTATTTGCTCCTCAGTTTACATTTCACAGCACAATGGTATATGGATTCCTATAAGATATGGCTTAGATTTATGTATTTTCCAAATCAGTTGCTCTTTGTTGCAGAAAAAAATAGTGTTGTGCAAGGGACTGGCAGTCAACAGACCCAGTCCTGATGTTCTTGGCACCACTTTGCTTGTTTTCTTGTACAGATTGCTTAACTTCTCTGTGCTTTGCTTTCAGATTGGTAAAATGGGGGAGCTCCTCTTTGGAAAACACTTTGGGATGCTGTGGTAACTGGTTAGGGTGCATCTGCTTTGCAGAATTACAGAAATGTAATTGTAGCTCATGTAGGCTTACCCAGACTGTGCTCAGGAAATCTGACTGCAGTCCTGTCAATACTGGAGCTTTGACAGCACAGAACTATGTGAACACTAATAAGCCATATATTTACAAGCTTCCAGACACCTTCTGCAGCCCAGCCTGATCCCAAGCTGTCACTGCTTTACTGGTCTGAGTCAATCAGTCCAAATAATTGCTGGTCTGTTGGCATGAGCTGCAGTCACACCTCTGACAGACACTGTACGTTAAGTACCTGAAAAGGTATTGTCAAAACCCACACGCTTGGAGGGTGATTTGTTAATGTCTGTATTAATAACTTTAAATTATTTTTAACTAGACTACAACTTTGATTAAAAGACCTTTAAAACTGGCATCTGTGGAGGAGCCTCCTGGAGGTGTATCCCTGTATTAACAGTAACTCAGGAACTGTTAACTTGCAGTACTTCAATCTCTGTGCATGTCAGCTGTCCCCTCATAGGCATCGGGGCCATTTCAGACCCCTCCCTTTATACCTTCCCCCGGGTTAAACTTTGTATCTATGAAATTTCAGATTGTCTGAATGAAAGAATTTCTCATTTGGTCAACAGGGAGAATATGTCTCCTGCCTTTTGTCTTTGCTTCGTCAGATGTCAGACACTCACTTCCAGCACTTACTGGACAACTTCCAAAGCAAGGATGAACTGAAGGTACAAAAGGATGTGATGTTTGTAGTGTGATTCCCCCAGAATGGGAGAGCAGAGGGGAATCCCTCGAGCATCACTTGCCCTGTTAATCATTCCCACCCACTGGCACTCTGTTCAGGGACCTTCCTTTCACGTTTATAATCGTTGGTGTAGTGTTGCAAAAAACCATTTGAGACCACGGGGCACCAAGTTATCTTTATAACAGCAAATAAAGTCCCTATGTTGTTAGACATAAAGGATATTGTAATTGTTACTTATAAAACACAGGCAGAGGAACAGGGTTTTTTTAATCCCATGAATGTGAAGTCAGTTGTTGTATAGCATTTTGCTACATGTTCAGTATGCACTGGAGCTTTCTTACAAAGGGTATTGATTTTATGCCAGAAGAGAATTTCAAGCCTTTTGGGGGATACAAATGTCTCTAGCAGATGAAACCTTTTTTGGGAAAGCTGTAACCTTACCACTCCACTTGCTGCATGCTTCTTTGTGAATATCAGCTTAAATTATGGCTCTCCATGAACAGCAGGGGTTGGTGAGGGGCACAGACCTCTGACATTTTAAAATGGCACATCTCACATCTCACACCAGCAGAACTTCTTACCTCAACTTCCATAGGGAAGAGGAGTATCTCTGACAACAGCCTGTTTAAAAGGCAGAATAATCCTATAAATAAAGACAAGCTTTTATATAAAATGATTTTGTTTAGCATGGCACTCAATAAAATATGCACAATAAGAACAATGTAATGTGGCAGGAACTTCTGTTACCTGAGCAAATGAAATGGAGAAGCAGTGAGAAGTCCTTTCTGGATAGACTTTCAGCTTTTAAATATTTTGTGTGCATACAGAGAAGCTGAATATATCAGGGAGATGAATTTGGGATGATAAAATTCTTATCTTTAGATTGCAGGGTTTAGTGTATCTCAGGTTGATAGTTATCTGAGATTGCTGCCTTTCTGGTAACTGGCAAATTGCTCACAGGAAAATGATTTGGTAAATTAATTCATAATAAATTTTAATAGATATTTTAAAAGCCATCTAAACTATAGTTCTTAGACTTGTGGAAAGGTCATTGAACTGAAATTTGTCTTTATGCCCGTAAGAACTGCTGTATCTCTATAATCTGTGTATATGTTCCAAGAGTATCACAAAGGCTGAAGATATTATATATTACTCTTTCTTTCCCCATCAAATACGGCCATAATAATATTTCCAATACGTATTTTGGCATGGAAAGGCGTTTATTCACTTATCACTGTTACACTTCGGGCAAAATGGGGCCAAAAGTCAAGGAGCTTCTAATGCTTTACTCTGAGCTCAGTTACACCAAGATATTAATCACAAGCCCCCCCATTAAGGCATAATGGTAGGATGGTTTTGAAGAAACCCTGCTCTGCCACTTTCCTGGCTATTTTGATTTTGTGTGGAAGGAAAACAAAACAATAAAATCATAGTTTGCAAGGCAAACAACTCGTCACGTTTGATCCTCGCTGATGTTCTGTACAGACAGGGAGGTGCAGGTAGTCAAAAACCAGAATTGTCTTCAGGTTTAGGGATTTTTTTTGAAAAGCAAACATTCAGGAGAATGTGTCTTAAGAGCTCTTTGCTGCTGTATGTTGCCAGAAATGGGGTTTTCTGTTACTATTTTAGAAAGCATGTGTAGGAGTTTTATTGGGCTTGGGGGTGTGGTTAGTTCTCAAATTGTGACATAAGTCCAAAGAAATTTGGACAGATAAATTAATAAAATGAATGCATAAAAAAGTGATTATGAGTCCAGTATATTTGAAAATAGCTGCAAATTGACACTGGAACTCTGTGTGATAATATAAGAAGTCATATACAATTACGCACATAGGGAAGATTTTCATCTCCCTGTAGAAGTGAAGATTTTAAAGAAGCTGCAAGTTGTACATTAGATGCAGACAAAAGGAATAGAGCCATATTCCAATGTATGTTGCTTCCATGTTTCCAGGTGAATGGCCTTGCAACACAAAACTCAAGTAGAGCACACTTAGCTTAATTGTCTTTCTTAGAACCAAGAAAACAGATTCACCTGCAACTGCTGCTGATTTTAATTTTTTTTTCCCTGTGTGACAGGAGTTCCTCTTGAAGATTTTCTGTGTGTTTCGGAACCTGATGAAGATGAGTGTCTTTCCTCGAGACTGGATGGTGATGAGGTTGCTCACCAGCAAGTAAGTAGAGAAGCAGGTGTAAAGTGTTGCCATTCTGTGGCAGTTAAAGCCTGGGGCACAGTGTTGTTCCTCAGACTGAGATGTGAGGATGAACACAGGAATCCTGGAGTGCTTGTCCTCATTCTGCTGTTGCTGTAACACTCTGGACCAAACCTGTGTTCATGGCTTTGTTAAACTCCACCAGTACTCTCAGAGCCAGGATTAAAAGCAGAGCTGAAGGAGCTGCCCTGAGCGTGAGGGGCCCAGCAGCTCCAGCACACGGGCAAGGCCCAGCTGCCCACACCCAGGGGTGTTAATGGGCCTCTCCCTCCCTTGCCAGGGAATCCCTGCTTTGAACACCAGTTTTTTCCCAGAAACATCCCTCCTTAGCCGAGCAAGGAGAGGCACTTGGGTATTTGGGAAAAGTGGGAGCAGACCCCAGCCATGACACCAAAGCATTACATTAAAAGTTCTTTCTCAATTCAGTTGCCATCTACCATTTTAATGCTCCATTTTATCTCAGTTTCTTGCTTCTGCTGGGTTAAGTACTGCACTCTTTGGATTGGCAGCAGTGTTGAACACAGGGTGGCTGGAATCATTCACTAGTTTCCTTAGCTAAACTGGCTGTGGAATTCCCACTGTCTGACTGACAGCTGGAGGGTTCCCACTCTGAGAAAACACCATGGAAATGCTCCTAAAGGCTGCCTGCTCAGCTGAGCTGAATGCTCTGCGAGTCCACCCTGCTAATGAGAAGTGAAAGAAGTGGATTTCAGTAGTTCAGGCGTAAAGATTCAGTGAAGTTCTGCAAGAGAAAAGAAATCCACCTGAAACAGTAGCTCCCTCAGATGCTGTAGGTTACCTGTTCCCTTGGGCATAATTTTGCCACAAACCTTTTCACTGACAGGTTTAGCAGTGCTGCTGGAGTATTGCTTGCATGTGAATCAGACGTGCTCTTCTTTTCATACTATTGCTGCCTTATCTACATGCCATTTATTAATGCCTCAATTTATCACATGCCTTTTTTGCCTTTCACTAAGGTGTATTTAGCCACCAACAAAAAATAGCACAAAAATCAAAAATTGGCAAAATACTCACAAATATCTTGAGTTGAATGAGAGTGAGATAAAGGACCATTGTATAGTCAAGAACAAGGACAGCTCAAAATTTTTGAGTTACTCTTCTCTGGGGAAAAAAATCTTTATGCTTAAAACAGGAGGAAAAGGAGTGTATTATTCCATTTCACTGGAGGTCATATGGCCCAGCCATGCAAAACAGACAGGATTTGAAATGCTCCTGTGTAAATGCTAAAAGTTACAATAATAGTGAAAGTTTATAATCTTGTATCAATTAGTACAAACTGTTCATTAAAGCATAGAAAGAACAGTGGCTTCTGTGTAAGTATCACAGTGATTACATAAAGAATGCTCGTCTCTGTAGCCATAGTAAAACCAGCACCACCAACCTCTTTAATATGTTGTATTCCAGATTCCAACATTCTCTGTTTGTTTTCTTCTCTTTGTTTTTGGCTGCAGTATCATAGTTACAACAGTTCAGTACTTGTCTTCTGCCCTGCATAAGAATTTCACGGAAACGGACTTCGATTTTAAAGTAAGAATCGATTGAGAAAATGTTCTGACATCTTTTCAAACCAGCAGTAACAAAGGAACAGGAGCTGCCCTCTGCATTAGCTGATGATATTTGCAGCATTTATTGGAGTGTCTGTCAGGAAGATGACCTAACTGATAAAGGACAGGAATGGAATCTGCTGGGGAATTGATGGGAAGTAGAACAGATACAGGGTGAGATCAAATCAGGAAAATTGAGTCCCTCATAAAGGAAACAAGTAATTCCATAAGCATGGGGCTAATGGAGCGTGCTACCTTCCAGAATGATGGATAATGCAATGTAAACTCAGGCAATGCTTTTCCTGAAGTTGGGGAATTCATGATCTTCCTCTCCCAGAGGTCTCTCTGGCTGATGACATAAATCCTGGAGGAACACAGTGTCCTAGGGAGTGTTGTCCCTGTGGCTGATGTAATTGGAGATGGACAGCAAGTTCAGTGTTAGGAAGGAAGAGCTGCCAGACATTGGCCTAGGGACACGTGCACACACCAAGTTGGCAAAAACCTCATTTTATATTATAGGGTTCTCATTCATGCTTTAAGGTGATCTCTGGGGATTCTTGACAGATAAAATCTGTTTAACCTACAGAAAAACCATTTAAAAGTTTGCTGAAGTCACCAAGTTTATTCATTTTTGAGCTCTGGTGCAAAGAGGAAAATCCAGTTGGCACTGCTTTGCTGGGGTTTTTAATTTCCTGCCAAGGTTTAAATAATCCATTTGTATCCTTAAGAGTTACTTTGTATCTCCATAGTAAGAGACATTGATGAATTTACACCTTGATTAGGACAAGGAGTCTGTGTCTTTCTACACTTCTTTAAAACTTCCTCTTGGAATGTAATGTTATAAAATTCCTTCCCTTGTCACAGGTGTGGAACTCTTATTTCAGCCTGGCAGTTTTGTTTATAAACCAGCCAAGTCTCCAACTAGAAAATGCCACACCACCTAAGAGGAAGAAGATTCTGGATAAGTAAGGACATATTTTGTTGGGTTTCCACCTCAAAAAAGAGACTTTTTTTCCTACCATAAGTCTCTGTGATTTATTATGAAACCTGGGATGTGGAAATGCCTGGGAAATGAATAAGTAGATCTCCCAATTCCATGTTCAGGGATTAGTCAAGTTGTTTGATATTCTTACGTTGACATAAATGTGAATTGACTTTTTTTTTAACAATTTGATTATTTTTTCACATCACTGCCTTGCTAGTGTTTGTTCTCTGGGCAGCTGTGTCTCTCTTCCCTCTCAGGTATGGCGATATGAGAGTGATGATGGCCTATGAGCTCTTCAGCATGTGGCAGAACCTGGGTAAGTCTCTCCCTCTCTCACCTGACAGCCAAAGCCAAATGAAACCCCGGTTTCTGTCAGATTTTTAAATTTTTTTTTAATGTTTTGTGGATCACAGAATCCTTTGTTTCTCTGAAGGGAAGCACTTCTCCCACCAAAACCCTCTTCTGCACTGTATTCTAGAGGAAAATAACAAAATGTTTGCTGATAGAGATCACAAATACAACGATATGAGAAGGGGTGAATCACTAAGAGAGCAAAGGAGTGACACAAGTCAGATTGGATAACTTGATAACATGGCTGCAAAATATTCACAAAGCCAAATACAAACATTTCATGTGTAGGAATATAGGTAGGAGTTGCTATTCAAGAAAACAAAGACTACAAATGTACCATGCTGATAATCAGCTGAAGGGGAGCTACCTGTAAAATGCCATGGGTAAAGGAGATTTTTGTAATCTTTGAGAAAATAGGTAAGAATCTGGAGTAAGAGGGACCATATTACTGTCTCAGTGTTTTCCATAAGTGCCCTTGATTCTAAATTAGTTTGCCCAGTCCTGTTTCTACAGCTAAAAGAAACAACAAAACACAAAAAAATATATACCCAAGACAAGTTGGGCAAAGTTCAGACAACAGTCAGGAACACTACAAAAGCAAGAAAACTGAAGAAGCCTGGTCTGTCTTGCACAACTGAAATGATACAGCCAGAACTGATCCAAGTTCAAAGGATCTGTGTGGAGAATAGAAAGCCTTCCAAGATAACGGAGATCCAATACCCAGAAAATGATGCTGGACAAACTCAACTGAGAAGTGAGAAGCCAGTTTTAGATGTGTAGATGCAGATATTTATCACTGGACGCTGTTCCAAATCAGGCTTTTTGAGTTTCTCTCTGCAACTGTGCAGTAACATGGCTCAGAAGAGATTGTCAGCAAAGTGCCTCAGGTCCCTCCTGGAGCAGATCCATTTAGTCCCAGTCAAGGGCACTTAGGTAATCGAGACAGCACTGAGGACCAAGAGCTCTGTGGTTCCTTGAAATCTAAATGTGCTCTATTAACTACCATTGTTCTCACCAATCCTTTCAAAATCTTCATAAATTAGAAGTAAGTACCCCTGGCCTCTTTTCCCCCAGTTGGTATGTTTTAGTTCGCTTCCTTTTGACAGTTTGAATTCCTTTGCAAGTAAAATGCACTGACAGTTTTTGCTGAAGGCTTTCAGAGTGAAATTAAAAATGCTCTTAGAGACTTTGCAAGAAATGGTGTAAAGCAAATACTGATTTTTCATTTCTTTCAGGAAAAGAATGTTTGTTTTTGTAATGCTCATGCCTACTACTTTGTACATGTCATTATTGCAAGGGTTCCCTATTTCCTCAGTGACAGATAGCAAAGGCTTTTATTTAATTACAGTTGTTTTGTGTTGTACAGGTGAGCACAAGATTCACTTTATTCCGGGAATGATTGGCCCCTTTCTGGGTGTTACACTTGTTCCGCAACCAGAAGTCCGGAATATCATGATCCCAATCTTCCATGACATGATGGACTGGGAGCAGAGAAAGAATGGCAACTTCAAACAGGTGAGGGCACTTCCCAAGCTTTCCTTTTCTTGCTCTGTCTGCAGTGTCCAGCTGGAAGCAAGGAGTTTGTATTTGCTGATCTGTTTCTGACTGTGAAGATGTCATGTAAATATATATAAAACAGAAACTTTGAGACCTAAGTTACAAAACTATCACAAGACCCCCAAGATTGTTTAACCAGTGCAAACTGCATTTCCCATGAACGTGGGGAAGAGGAGGAATGTGCTCAGCACATCACAGGGAAAAGAATTTTGTAAGTGCTGTGCTGTCACTGCTCCCACTGGTTTCACTTAGATTATTAGTCAGCCATTAAATGGGTCAGACTGAGAACCAAAAATGGGGATGTAAAGATTTAGCCAGTATTTGTGAAAACAGTGCTCTCTGCTTCTGTCTTCAATTTGCAGCTAGGAAGTGGTATTGTATAATTAAATCATTATACCATGCCTTGAAACAGACTTTGTAGCTGGTTTTATTTTCAGAAATTGCAGCAGCTCTCCTGGAAGGGTTAAGTCCAACAAGAGCTCTGCAGTTTCCACCTGCTGTGAGCTCTGATTGCAAATCAGGGAGAGAAATCTTCATCATTCTGTTTCCCAGTTGTGGTCAGAGAATTGCTTAGATTTTCCACTGCAAACCAGATCCCTGAAGTGCAGAGCATTGCTAATGAAGGATGGGTTTGGACTGGGTCCTCGGATGACAGTGTTTCATTGTCATTGTGCTGGGGCAATACTGGGGGCAAATATCTGCAGAGGAGTGCTCTGAAGGAGTAAATCACCATTAAATTATCATAATTCGTATGATTAATTATTCGCACAGTCATTAAAATGCCAGATCTAATCTATCATACCAGGAGAACAGCAGACCTTTCCCATAACCTGATCTATTAAAGGCTGTGTGGAAAAGTATTATCAGGAGCTTGTTTTTCTTCCTCTTCAACTCCCATGACTGCTATGATTGTTATTATTTACCAGTATTATTTGTTGCAGTAGCATTTTGATCATAGTCCTCTTTCCACCTGTTTTAGCATAACACTAGAACAGTCTTTCTCTGGAATTTACAGTATAAGCACCTACAGTCACCTTCGAGTTTCTGGGCCTATTTGTATTTTCTATATCAAAATGAACTCTTCATAATCTTCATTTAATATTTATATTCACTAATGTATTCTAAACTGCAGCTCCAGGAATATTTCTTAAATTACCTGTGGAGCAAATTTCCACACTGTTTTATGAAGCATATATTGTAACTTTCTAAGGTTAAAGATGAAATAATCATCTGTATTAGTGAGAATGAAATAAATAGTTAAATACCACAAGAGATAATAAACTTCATTAACATTATCTGCTGGAACCAGGGAGTTATTTGCTTTCCTGTATAATGCTGGGTAGCCAGACACAGGCATTACTGATTTCTGTTGTCACTTTAGATCACAAACAAGGGGAGGAGCTTTTTTAATTGTGAGCTTCTCTTGACCTTTTGAATATTCAGTTGTTTGTCAGAAAATTTTAAACCCCTGTAAATTCATTTTCAAGCCTTTTTTAATTCTCTTCAGTAGTTCATGTTTTAACAAGGTTGGTTTTCTAGCAAGGCTGGATAACAGTGCAGTCTGATTCAGGAATGAAATCAGGTCTCCCTTTAAAGATTTCAGCAGCAAGAGCACCAAGTCCATTTGTGCCACTGGCTGATGTGCTTTTCCTTCTTTACTTCCTTTGCAATTTGACAGCTGAAAAACGTAGAGAAGCTCAAACTATGCTTGTCTTTAAATCAAAGTAAGCCATATTTCTGCAAAGAGTTTCAGCCTTTAGGAGCCTCGCTCTTCGCTAGTAGGGAAACTGTTTTCTGCAAGATTTCAGACTGCATGAAATTGTTTTGTTTCATGTTACATACGTCGATTTCTGCACTTGAATCAATTTTATCAGACTATCTGATATCACACTGGATATTTAGGGTGGGAATTAATATGTATTCAAAATCTTCGTAAGAGAAACATAATGATGCTGGTGTGGCCTTTTATATAAGTGAAAGGAAAAAGCAAAAGTGTCATATAATCATACAGAGGCTTAAAAAGTGGGGTTTAATGAACAAATAATCTTTCAATATAATGATGCCTGGGTGACTGCAAATCAATTACCCACCAGCAGAACCACCACAGCAGAGTAGTGGTGCTAGATATTTTGTTGTAGTTCAGGACCCAGTTTACCTGATGTACTGGTTCACTGGAAGTGTCTGAGTGATGGATTTGGCCGCTTCTTCCTGCAGGTGGAAGCCGAGTTGATCGATAAGCTGGACAGCCTGGTGTCCGAAGGAAAAGGTGATGAGAACTACAGGGAACTCTTCAGCCTGCTGTAAGCTTTGCCAGTTCGTGCTCCTCGTGTTGTGCAGGGCCATTACGAGAGTCCAGGCACTGATCTGTGCAGCCACAAATCTTTGGGAAGGGCAGGAAAGGGCTTCCTGGCAGGTCCCTGTGGAATGGCTCAGCAAAGTAATGCTGAAAATAACATAGAGACCTAAATTCTTTTTTGTCTTCTCTCTGTGACACCTAATAAATGGCTGCACAGGTTATCATCCTCCTATCAAAAATTCATTTGCTGGAGGAGCCAGGGCCCCTCTCTTTGGATAACAGTGAGTGAGATCCTGGCTTCAGGATTGTTTAGAGAGACAGTGCACCATCTAGAGAGTCAGGCCTTGTTAGAGCAAACGAGATTTTCCTCAGCATTTTCCTTTGCTTCCTCCTATTTTTGAAGGCCATGTTTTGGTTGGCTCAACAGTTGCCAGTTGCTTCCTCCAGAGTCCATTGTGACCCTGTATTTCCACTTCCTTTCACACCAACAATTCGTACTTGGATAAACTTGAAGATTTTTTGTCTAACTTTACACTTCACTACCTTTGATTACTGATCTGTCTCCAAATTTCGAGTGTTCCTAGTTTATTTCAGAAGGAATTATTTTGAACCCCTGACAGTCCAGAGCAGTTAACCCAAATTTTTTAATACTCCAGTGAGTCAGAGAGATCATTAGCAGAATTTTAGCCATCTATTCCAGACATTTTTACGTGGCCCCCAATAGCAAACCGGCTGTTTGAGGCATAACCCTTTGTTTTGCTGGAACCAATAATTCTATTTGTGAATTTGCAATTGCACATTCATTCATTTCAAGTTAGATAAGCCTGCCCATGCCATGTGCTTATCCTCAGGAAGTATGGAAATGTATTCAGTTTGGATTTGTGTATATTCATCCTTGGGAAGTCTTGGATCTTATGTGTGCAGATAATGTAAGTCTATTTCAGGGATAAAGGAAAGGAAGTATCTATTCTTTTTTTTATTCACATGGCAAGAGGAATAGTGTGCCTTTGCTCCAGTTGAAGACATTTGTGACCTGAAACGTTAAGAATTCGAGGGCTGTAGCTTTTTACTCAGTTTTAGATGATAGTGATTGGATGTATTACCAAGAAACACAGCCTGGAATTCCAGCAACCATTTAGTTTATATGTGCCACTGACTTACCTGAGAACAATATGAGGAAACAGTTTGAGGAAAAAATTCCTTAAATTAGTAAATGCTGTGTGAAAAAAACAGTTGACCCCTAATTCTACTGTCTCAACTATACTGCTGAAAAGGGAATTGCCTCCCTCAGCTGTGAATCATCCCAGTACTGAAGAGTTCGCCTCTTCAAGGATATGACACCCAACAGAATTTCTTTCCCAAAGTGGCAAGTTCTTTGACTGGAAATCCAGTTTCAGGAAATTGGCATGTAAATTTGCTTTCTTTCTTCACTTTTTAAACACAATGTTTATTGTTCTCGTTCCAGCCTTCTCTCTTCCTTCACAATTGTGTGAGATGGGTGCTCACCGTATTGTCTATGCTAGGCAGGAACAGGTTGCTTTTATTTCCAGTTTAAATACATTGTGATTCAGGGTTGCTTGGTTGCTGATTAGAGAGGAAAGTTTATGGAGGGATGAGTAAAGAAGAAATACTTGCAGTAGGTTTGGACTCCTTTTCAGTTTCTGACTGCTGCTAGCAGTATTTAAGCTACAGTTAGTAACATGGGAGTCAGGTACTGCCATGAATGTTGCTCTTTTTCATATCTGTTAAATGGCAATTTGAGGGTATCTTCCTTTCTCCTGTCAATTCTGTAATTTCCTTGTCTTTGCTTCATGCTGCCTGGAGTAGAACCCAACTCTTTGGGCCTTATCCCAGGTAAGATGGTAATTCTTCTGGAATTTGTTTTCTGAGGGAGAAACCAAGTTGTCTGTATCAGTCTGCGTGCACTGTACCATTCCCCTGGAAGCCTCACCTGCTGTCTTTCCATCTCCAGTTTGCTGGAGAAGATTGAGCAGGAAACTTGGCGGGAGACTGGAATCTCCTTTGTCACATCGGTCACTCGTCTCATGGAGCGTCTGCTCGACTACAGGTATCTGGCACCAGCCATGGCATGTTCTAAGCATAAGAAGTCTGTGAAGACATGGTACCAAATTCCTACAGGGAATATTTTTATTGACTATCAAGCTGCATACATGAAAGCCAAATTTATCACTGCTGGGTTCTGAGCAAACATTCCAAATCCTCATCTCTAGAGCCCTTATTCTCATTCTTCTGTGCTCATTCCTGATAGTTTTGTACTAATGTTTATTCAGGTTGCTGAAACATTAATTCCTTCTGTCACTGAAATGATCTCACCTAATTCAGCAAAATGGATGTTAAATGCAAGAGTGATCCCCAAAGCCTCACTGAACCAAGGTGTGCTGAATGCCTCATGCAGGGCTGGAAAACTTCCATCTGGGAACTGTGACATGTCAGCTGGTGGCTCATGGGCAAGATTTCACTATCAATTAGGCAGCCTTGGTTTAGTTTTGAACTGAAGTTTGCAGAACTGTTGTGTCAATGCAGCTGAGCTTTGACTTCGTTAGAAGGAAATATTTTAACTTTAGATTTATATATACACATACACTCAGAGGGGTTTTTTTTAATAATAGACAATTTGAACCTATATAGAACTGCCCCAGATATTTCTATCTTTAGCCTACTGACAGGAGTTCAAATAGTTTTTTCTTCTGCTGCTGCTCATTAGAGGTGAAACCCTCTGACTAGGCTAGGTGTTCTGCAGTCCCAAATCCTTTTCTGTGCTTTTTAGTTTGCTCTTTTTGTTATCCCTACCACCTTGATCCAATCTCCTGGTTTTTTCCTGGCAACAACTGCTCTACAACTACTGTGCACAACCAGGTACTGGAGACACGTTTAAAGGGAATGCAGGGGAGCTGTTTGGGATTTTTAGGGGGGGCAAGGTGGGGGGTGTCATGTGGTTTTGGTTTCTGTTTTTTGGTTTTTTATGATAGGCAGCTGCCAGCAAAGCAGCTTTGACACACAGATACACATTTCCATGCTTAATTGAGAAAAACATAACAGTTTTTAAATTGATTTTCAATCTGCAGCAGATTTGTCATTCCCAGAGCAGAATAGGGAACTGGAATGTGGCATTTGGAATTTGGAAATACACAGGCATCTCTCACAGTCCAGCTGCCAGTTGGTAGCTGTAGTCATCTCAAGATAGTTTGCCGTGTCACTGCTTTAAAAATGTAATCTTTTGTACTGTTTGAATAGAAATAATTTCTAAAATATTCCAGAAACTAAAGATAAATTTTGTGATTTAACTTACCTATGCAAAAGTTAGAAATCTAGTCTAAATCCCTCAGGTAGTATCCTTGTGTGCCACACCACACTGCAGAGCTGCATTTATGGAAGCCAACCCTTTGACTAGGACTAAATGTTTACATCTGGATAAATAAGAGTTTTTTACTTTATAGTAGATCTTGCATTCAGATTATTTTTGATCACTATTATCTGATCTTTATTCAGATTCTTGTAAGAAATGAAGGAACAGTCATTTCAGGTGCTTGTTCTCAGATACAAATGTGTAAGGGGACACTCTGTTCTCACAGCATTTAAGCCATAATATGGAAATTTTTCTTAGAGGAACTTCATAAAATTAAGTATATGATTATCTGTTGTTTGTCATCCAGGGAAACTCTGGAAGATAACTTCAAATTTATTTTAAAAGGACTGTTTTTGCAGATGTTTGTTTCAACATTGCTCTGCTTTCTTAGGGACTGTATGAAAGGAGATGAAACAGAAAACAAGAAAATCGGCTGCACTGTTAACCTTATGGTAAAGATGGTTCCTTTATCCCTTTGTGATACTGTGCAATTTTGTTGAAACTGGGGTGGGAAAGGCTGGGATAGGAATCTGTGTCAGGCAAGTGTAGCTTCAGAATCCAAGCACTGGGATGACAGAAGATGAGGATTGTGAGGATCCTCTGGAGGCCTCTGGTCTGACTCTGCTTAAAGCAGGGCCAGATAGGGCAGGCTCCTCAGGTCCTCCTCAGGCAGGCTCCTGTGTCCAGCTGAGTTCTGTGTATCCCTGTGACAGAGGTTCTACAACCTCTCTCACATCTTCTTTCAGCTTTTGACTACCTTCATTTTGAAAAAAAATCATGCCACGATAAAATTAGTGGGTCAGATCCGTGTGAATGGGAAAAGAATTATTACTTTTCTTTCCCACTAAGAATGTGCTCTCTTTGCAATAACTTTGCACATGCACAATGCTGCTGAGTACTTGAATGAAGGGAGAGTCTCAGGAGTAACAACTCTGGTTTTTCTTTTACAGAATTTCTACAAATCTGAGATTAACAAGGAGGAGATGTACATCCGCTACATCCACAAGCTGTGTGACATGCACCTGCAGGCTGAGAACTACACAGGTGAGGGAGACATTCCACGGAGTCTGCTTGAAATCCTCATGACATTTTTTAACTCTCACAATGTTATATAATATCTGGTTCACTCTTCTGGAAAAAATTTGCATGAATCAGTTATGGCAGTTGGGAAGGCAGGAAGCTGAGGCCCAGCTCCTTCCCTCAAGTTAAATACTGTCTGTTTATGCCCACATGACCACATGATTATTGCATTACACTCCAAATTTTACATTAAAGTGTTCTTTGAAGAAGATGGATCCAAAAAAAAAATCACAACAGTGGAATGAAATTTAGAGCACAACCACCATTATATTATCACTTGTCATATTTCCTCGCATTGCAGTGCTGAGGGAGCACTTGGAACGTGTACGGACTCTAATGCTGTGTTGTCCAAGCTCTGTTTACAGCTGCAGGCCCCAAATCTAGTTACAGATCTGAACATCTGACTGTGCATTTCAATCAAGTAGCTGGTAAAAAGAAACTTGACAGATTTGTACCTAAAAATCGTGTGCTGCTATTTTAAGTAATTGAATAATTTAATGGTCCTCTAAGACTTAAGATTTTTTTCTCAAACTATAAATCAGAAATCGCAGACTGTTTCAGAAGCAGGTCTGTGACCTTTCAGTATTGGCTGTGTTGATTTGCTGTCATTGATTCAGTGTTCCATAACTGCCTTTCCTACAGAGGCTGCATTCACTTTGCTTTTGTACTGTGAGTTGCTTCAGTGGGAGGACAGACCTCTGAGAGAGTTCCTGCATTACCCATCTCAGTCAGAGTGGCAACGTAAGGAAGGTCTGTGCCGTAAGATTATCCATTACTTCAACAAAGGGAAGGTATGCCAACTTCTTCTCTCTTCCAGCAGCTTCCTTCCCTTTTCCTGACTGACTTAGGGCTTGCAAGCCATCATCTCAGTTCAGTAGTCTGGAAGTAAATTTGTATTGAAAGGGTTTATAACATGACAAATTGGCTCTCTGGACAAAAAAACAGATGAGAAAAGGTATTTCATTATGTATGGCATTTGGAATGGGTTAGGGAGGCAAACAGGACAAACAACAAAACATTTTTAAACCTTTAAACCAAGCCTTGGAGCAGCTGATGTGGCAGAATGCCAGCTCCTCAGCTTTTGGGGGGTGGGATTGCATTTGGTAGCTGTCTATGCAAACTGCTGTGCTATGAATCACTTGAGGACTTGTTTTGTGCTTAACCTACACAAGGAAATGGCAGGCAAAGTGCTATAGGGGTCTCTTTATTGAAAAATATTTAAGTCCTTTCAGTGTCACTTATTTTAAAGTGATTTTCAATTAAAGTGCAGTTCCATCCACTGCACAAGAAGAAAATCAATTCATTTCAATTTCATATATTGAGTATGGGTTTTCTACAGTTAATTATTTTTTTTTTCAATTACTGCAGAGGTAGATGTTTTAGTCCCTTGTGTCATGGCATTTTGGGAACATTTCAGAGGTGAAACCTTAAAAGTGACAGCACCTGTTAGAGTATTTTCAAATTTTTCCCTTCTTGAGGAAAATTCCTACAGCTTATGTTCTTGGGAGATAACATCTGTATTTGTGCCTCAAGGTCAATTTTGCCTGTGATGGCAATGACAGTGGCATTAAATACAAATGTGAGTTGGTTCATATGGGGTTTCCGTTGCAGATAATTCTTTCCTAGTCCTGGTAATAGGGAGTTTCATATGGCAGAAACATTCTCTACTGAACCTGGAAAAGTCAGATTCCTGTGTGAAGGAAGAAATGGTCCATTTATGAGGAAGTGATTAAGATTTTTTTTGTGTCTGCCAGAGTTGCTCTTTTGTGACAACACTGCATATGGTTCTCTCATTTCAGAAATTTTCAGGGGCTTTCAGACTGCACTTAAAAATAAATTACTGGCTTGTGCAAATATTGCAGCACTGTACTGTCTGACTACACAAAGATGACAGAGATACTATGGAAAGAAAGTGAGCCTTTATTTTTGACAAAACCAGGGAATCCATATACACAGTGAAGGAGAGTAAAAACTGACTGATGTAATTAGGCTGTAAAACTCATAAAAGATTATACAGAATTTTAACCTCTTGAGGTTTTCTCCCCACTGGATGTTTTTGGAGTTCCTTGATTTGTGTTTTAATCCTCCTTTATTACAAATGGTAGCTGAATGATTAAATAATCCACTTAAGCAGTGTGTATGTCACTCAGACTGTGGAAGTGAAAGATGCTGAGAAGCCAAATCCTCCTTTTCAGCTCTCTTGCTGTGTGACAGGGAGCAGCTCAGGGAATGGAAGAAACCTGCTTCCCTCTGCTTGTGTCTGACAGCTTCTTTCTGCACTATCCTGAGATGGTCCCTCCTCAGGTTCTGCAGAGTGGGATTTGTTGTTGCCCCTCGGTTGCATTTCCAGAGTTCCATTTCTCGTGCTGCTCCTGGCATCTTCCATCAAGTGAGGGTGTCAAGGAAGAGTGTAAAGGGTGGAAAATTCTGCATTTGTTTATAGGAAAATTTTCTCAGCACAGGAATGGGAGGAAAACTGGCCACGAGGGTGTCTTGTGACACGCCAGTGGCACAGCCCCTGGCAGGCCTGGGGTGCTGCAGTGGGTGCAGAACTGAGTGACTCCCACCCTCAGCAGCGTCAGCAGCAGCCCTGTGCTGGGAAGGAACATGGTGTTCCAAAGCCCTTTTGGCCTTCACTGGTCATGTGCCCCTTCCTGCTGATTTCTGCTAGGCTGTGAATTGGTTTATAGCTCAGCATGTGCAAGCACATAACTTGAAATGAAGATATTTTTAACCCGCAGTTACAGTTTTGTCCATTAAAACTCAGAAGTTCTCCAGTTAAAGACATCTGTGAATGGAACAGCTGGAACCTGACCGATCGTGTTTTCGCACAGCAATAGCTCCAAAACAACACAACCCTTTTCTGTCCAGTTCACTGCTTGATTTATTAACTGATAATTCTGACCAGCTCCCACCATGGCACTGCAGGGTCTGTTCTCCTTAGTGCCAGCCAAGTGCGCCCAGAGACCCAAAGCAGTGTTCCTAAAGCACTTAGTTTTTGATCATGTGCTCCATACCCAACACTTGAAATCATTTTTCTTGTGTACCCTCATGGGAATCACTTCCAAAAGAAATCTGCACACTGAGATGTAAATAAATAATGGCTGGCATTCAGAAGGGTTGATTGTCTCTACCTGTGCCCCCTTGTGTGCAGTCAGCTGAGAGTTGCTGATGCCATAGGAGAAAGCTGCAATAAACGTCCTGTGAATGTGGCTTTCAAGTAACACACAACATGCAAACACATCAGAGGTCAGCAGAACAGAAAGCACTAATGAGGGAAATTACCAGTGGAGACATCAGGAAGTTATTTGAAGAGGGAAGTGACACTTGCTTGTCAAATGGAATTACTTATTAAATATCTATACTGTGAAGATGTTACTTGTTAAGATCACAGATTTTAAAACTGAAGTTCCAGTGACTTTGATACCCATTCATTCCTTTTCCTTTCAAATATCTACAAACCCCTTTCTCTTTAGGAAGCTACCTGTGTATTGTTTTTCTTCACTTCTCTAGCTCGTCTTGTATCCGCAGAATACTCAGGTAGCACAGTGGAATTTCTTGGTGTGGAAACTGAAACAAAAAGAGAGCCTGGGTTAGGATGACAGGAATGGTATCAGGGTACATGTAGAAGAGGTAGTATAAAGAGAAATCAGATGTGGTTACATGTTGTTCATTTAACTGACATCAGAAAAGGAGCATGAAAAGGTTACACCCCTCAGATCACCTGGAGGGAATACAGCCAGCGAGCTTTCTGCTTCTGTCCAGAACACAGATTAGAGAGTTAGGTAGGCTTTAGTCACAGCATCCCTTTTGGAAGTAAGACTGCTCACACTGCGGAAAAAAAGCCATTTATTCCTGGCCAGATGTTTTAGAAGAGACTTTTCTTTTCTATCCTTTCAAGTGAACATAGCTCAGCTGAGGACTGGAAATCTGTATATAATGTCTCTGTGAAGAACATCGCAACCTCTAAAAAACGCAGCAGTGTTTGAGTTTGCAAATACAAACACTTAGCTGACTATTGTTGATCCCAGTTCAGTGGATCAGTTTGTGTGTCATGGACTTTGACAACCCATGGCAAAAATCCTGTTAATTTGAGATCACAAATACCTCAGTAATTTTCGGAGCAGTGAAGAAACTGGTCTTTCAGTTCCCTTCCTTTTGTATCTATTGTTTTGATCTAAATAAATCTCAGGCCTCCCATTCTCCCAAACTACAAATACTATCAGAATATCCAAATTTATTCTGATACAATTTTTTATTTAGCAAGTTTTTATCGAAGTTTTTGTAATTAACTGAAGCCAAAGAGTTGCAGTAAGGAAGTGGTAGGAAGGATGAGAGAACAGACACTACAAATGTGGGCTTAAAAGGAAACACTGTAAAGTACCTCATACATTAAACCAGTGTAGAGATTCACTTTTTTATGTGAAGGTACATGTAACCAGAAAAACTGTTTCCATATTAAGAGCTAATATTTTACATAATTGCTGTTAATGCCTTACCAATAATTTACAATATTTCTATTAATGTTCTTTAAAACTTAAGGTGATAGTCTAACTCACACATTAATTTTGTTTTCACTACAGCAGGGTCCCATTTAAAACAACTGGCAAATTAGCCCAGTAATGCATAATAAAAATTAATCCAGTAAAGGTTCAACTGAGACCTTGGTGTTCTAAATCCTTTACCATAAGCTTGGTAAGAAACAGGCACTCCCCCAAAAGGCTTCCAGTCTGTGCAGGTAAAAGGTGATGGAAGAGGAGATTTCAGTGTAAAACAAGCTCCCAAAAAGCCCCTGGAGGTAACAGGAGAGTCTTTCTCTGTGTGCGTGTGCCCAAAGTGGGTCTCTCCCTCCTGATCTCTGGGACGACGAGTATGGTGTGCTAGGAGAGATTTATTGTGTGGGATTGGGAGCTTAAGAAATGAGTGTGGCTTTCTGAATATGGATATTGACTCACTGCAGTAATGCAGGTCAGTTCTGAGGATGTTTTGTCTGCGTATTGCAGTGTTCCCACTGCCTGTCAGTTTGTGCTTTCAGTGGGAAAGAACAGCCTGGGAAGGGGAGCGCTTTGCTGGGGAGCCAAGCCCTAATTCTGTACTCCAGGGAGTTCTAGTGCAGGAAGCAAAGGAGCTGTTGGGGGTGGGTTGAAGGGGTGTCTAGCAAGAAAAAAAAAAGTTAGTTTTATTATCTTTCTCCAGATAAGTTCCCAGTCTCATAAATGAACTGTCAGAACAAGCAGTATGCGTGTGTAATTTCCACGGAACATATGCTTCTGTTCCCATCTTTTAGAAGGAATTGATCTGCTATTTAATGGAAATGGTTTCATCGCGTTGCATTTTCACATCTAATCTCTGCCATTTCATACCAAATGAATTCCCAGACCTGAGTTTCCATATTCCTCTCAGCTGAGCTGGCAGTAGCATTGTGTTTGCTGTGAGTGTGATTTGCTTTGGCCCCGCAGAGCTGGGAGTTCGGCATCCCGCTGTGCCGAGAGCTGGCCATCCAGTACGAGAGTCTCTATGATTACCAGAGCCTCAGCTGGATCCGGGTAAGTGGCAGCACCTTCTCTCCTTGCAGTCTCTTATATCATTCCCCAGAGCGTTTTGCTCTCCTGTCAGAGCATTCTGAATTTAAAAAACAACCATATTCCTCATAGAGCTCCATGCATTCACAGTGACTCCTTGCCATTGATGCATATTGATGACTTTGTAGGTCCACTGAAATAATTCCAAAGTCCAGTAGCAGTAAAATCCTGTGAGTATACAGAGACAGCACACACAGAGAGGAGCTGGGTTTGCTATTGCAATGGCATATTTACATATATTTTTTCATAAAGTATTCTAATTTTTAATACATATTTCATTTTAATTCTAAAAGAATCAAGGACAGCTTGTGCCAAAGTGAGGTACAATGAACAACAGAGAAAGAATGAAGAAGGCAAATGTTTATGGCATTCTTATCAGTTTACAAGGATCTGGTCCTCTGGTACAACCAAACACGTGATGAAATCAGGGTACATTTGCAGCATCGTGCTTTAATCAGAAAAAGCTGAAGATCCTGTTGTTATTTAAAAACTTCCTGAATGTGAAAATAGTTCATCTCATCCTGTCCCCTGGGGTAGCATACATGTATCCAAATTTGAGATTTATGCTGCATGGATAAACACAGTGGTTTAAATTCTCCTTTTAAAAAGTCCAGTTTATTTTTATCTGAAGACACCTGTCTAACAAGGTCTGATAAACTGCACTTCTGAAGAATCTGTTTTCTCCAAAGTGGCTCCAAAGAGAGCACGTGACCGGCTTGGCTGTGCACTCCCTGTGCCATTCACATCACCACCATGTCCTTTGATGCTTCCTGCAATGACTTTGGGACCTTCTCCTTTCTAGAAAAGGAGTTCATGTGTGTGGGAACTGAGCACAAACCAGGATGCAATATTGCAAGTTAGGGTTCTTTGCAGTGGAAGCAGTGGTGTCAAACTGGTTTTTCTCCTTGAAGAGCCATCTTTTTGCTACAGTGAAATTCCTGTGAGCCTTTCAACTGAGACACAAAACTAGTTATTGGAACTAGAGAAAAGTCCTTTTCCTCTTTCCAACTGCCTTTTTCTTCCATGTTAAATCTTCTAGTGCACAGAGCTGTAGAAGATTTAATTTTGTTTTATCCTTTTTCATGCCCCTCAACTCAATTAAGGCAAACTCAATTAGATGTAATTTTCCAGGCAGTGGTATGGATTTTGATCTGTAGGAGAGACTAGGACACTGTGAGCCAGGCAACATGGATCTTAATCTCAGCTTTGCCATTAATTCTGCAATGCAAAGAAAATTACATGCAAGACCTGTTTAATTTAAAATAAGATAAACCAAGAAAAATTCATATGTCATCTCCCAAAATGTAAAATGAGTATGGTGATATCCTAGTCTGTTCCACCACATAGACTGGTTTAATTAATAATTTTTATCTTTCACAGAATTTTGGTCTTTTCATAAAAAATTGTGGGGGTAAAAGAGTAATGTGATATTTTAATGAGTCTTGAGATGTTAATGTTTGAAGTGCAGCTTTAAGGGTCTGATAGCAGCTATCTCTTTCCTCCACAGAAAATGGAAGCTACCTATTATGACAATATCATGGAACAGCAGCGCTTAGAACCGGAGTTTTTCAGAGTTGGTTTTTACGGTCGAAAATTCCCATTTTTCCTGCGGGTAAGCCAAACTTACACAGAATGTGAAAAGTGACCAGGCTCAGAGAAGCTGTTATGGCTTTGTATTTTTGTTTTGAAGATACGATGTTTACCATTCAGCATATTTTTTTATGCCTGCACAAATAAAAACAGTTTTCTGGCTGAACTGAAGGATGCGGTCCACTGGGAATGTTCTTGGGAACAGAGATCAGAAATTTGACTCACGCCGCTGTGAATTTTTGATGATCTGCAGATGCAGCACAAATTGCCTCTATATTAAGCAAAATGCTGTATTGCAGCAATGTTGGGTCATTACAACTAATTTTCATCATCTCAAATTATCACACTTTTAAAAAAGTCTCACTTGACAGAATTCTAATCCCAGCCTGATGACTCTTATGCTATGTGCAAGTGAAAATTTCCTCTCTTCAACAAAAAGCCAAACAGCTTCTTTGGATATGTCCTCGCTTGGAGCTCATTGTCTGCTGGTGTACCAATCCATTTAAAAAGTGAAATTTTCTTCTTTTCCTAATGAGGAATCAAACTTTAAATGGGTATTTGTTTATACAATGTCTTGTTGCTAGTTTAGAGCAAGGAAGGAATATAATCTGACAACTGCTCCAAGAGCTGCCTGCAAATTGATGGCAGATGCCATTGAATGTGACAGGGCAAGGTAAGTGGAAGCTTTCAAGGACTGGAGGTGCATGGTTTGTGTTCTCTTCGAAGGAATGGTTTGACAAAAGGTGGCACCAATCGAGGTACACAGGATGAAGCCATACAAAGCCAAGCCATTTTGAAAGCTGCCCTCCTACACTTCCCTCTGATTATGAAGTTGTTTGTTGTTTTTTTTTAACAAGGATTTCAGCATTGGGGTTTAATTACAGGCTTTTAATGGAAACACAGGCAGGGGTAATAAAGGCAAGTTGAAATTAGTCAAGGAGAAGAAATACCAGTGGATAAAGGATGGTGGCTTCATGTTACTAGAAGATGAACAGTGCCAAAATCAGAGAATCACAGACTCATTTAGGCTGGAAAAGACCTCCAAGATCATTGAGTCCAACCTTTGACCAATCATCACTTTGTGGCACCAAGTGCCACATCCAGTTGTTTCTTGAACACCTCCTGGGATGGTGACTTCATCACCCCCCTGGGCAGCCCCTTCCAATGCCTGACAACCCTTTCCATGAAGAAATTCTTCCTGGTGTGTCCAGCCTGAATGTCCCTGGTGCAGCGTGAGGCTGTTTCCTCTCCTCCTGTCCCTTGTTCCCTGGGAGCAGAGCCCGATGCCCACCTGGCTACCACTTCCTGTCAGGGAGTTGTAGAGGGTGAGAAGTTCCCCCTGAGCCTCCTTTTCTCCAGTCTGAGCCCCTCCTCCCTCATCTGCTCCTCATAGAATTTAGAATGCAGCAGCCTGAAGCACTGTGTACAACACCCCTGCAGAGGAATCCAAGGAAAGGACAGGTGCTGCAGTGTGAGCCAGGAGCTGCCCTTTCATGAAGATCTCCACAGAAAACTGACAATTCCTTTTTTTATATCTAACAACAAATGTTTCAGCAAGTGAGTGACAACAAAGTCACCATGGCACACGAGCATTCCTAACATCTGAACCACTGTCAGTGACTTGAGCTTATCTTTTTATCCTGTGGATCCTCACTTTTACCTGGGATCCTGCATGGCCAAGGTGTTTGACACTGCTTGAGTTTCCCGTGCTCAGCCCTGACTCTGCAAAGTGCTGTAACAACGTGGATCCTTGGCTGGAGACATTACCAGCGAACACGAGCGTACATAATTATAATCCTTGTTAATTCTGCAATTATATTTGGTAGCAGTACTTCTGATAGCAGATTACTAATGTAGCAATCTCATTAAAAGTCATCCTCCTCCTTTCTCTCCCTAATGATCCATACAGCACACACATTGTGGAGCGCAGACTAAGCCCATTAGCAGTCACATCAGCATGGATCACACTGTAAAGAGATTGGAAGCAGCTATTCTAGAGAAGAAAAAGATTAACATGTATTTAAAATCTTCAAATGGATATGGGAGTGATTTAATGTGATCAAGTAACTCCAAGACCTTTTCTCATGTATTTTTCTATTGCTGTATAGTTTAAGACAGAAAATAACCACTTCTACATCTTTGATTTTTAAAGACCCTTTGTCTAGAAAAGTCATTGTTCGTGTTTCTATGAATTCTGCTTCTATTTCTAGCCTTCCTGCATAAGTAAATTTAAATTAAAACTGTCCATATCTTCCATGTACCAGAAGTTCAAGTAAGGCCTGACAAGGCATGTTTTGAGATCTTGTGTTGGCATCTGTCTGAAAAGTCTTATTAAATTTAGCTTTGAGATGTTTTCAGGGCATTATTTTTAGAATCACAATAACTTTATTTTTAGGCTTACAGTTCCCTAGATTGCTGAAATCAAAAGCTAAAATGGAGAAAACAGTAAGTGTCATGAAGAGATTCACCTTCAAACATGGGCTCACTCCAAATTTAATAATAGCTGCAAAGTTTGAGTATGACAAACTGAACTGTCAAGATTCATCATGTGATTCTTCTCCCAGTCCATTGGTTGCTGTGACTGATGCATACAAAGTGACACATGTCACAGCCAGAACATGAGATCCTTTCCAGAAAGTTGAAATGCAAAGCCAAAGATAACTGAGCTCCTTGGCTGTGTTTTATGATCTGATTTTGCTACTTTCCCTTTGATTGTGCTACAAGATCAAGAACTGCTTGGCCACATCCCTTTTCCAGAGCAATTAAAACACATTCTTGAATACACTGCAGCTTCTAAATGCAAGAAATAAAGGGCTGTTCTTGTTTGTTAGATTTTTAAATTGTTTTATAAAGGTGAAAAACCTCCCTGTTGTTCTAGTTATTACATGTATGAGAGTTTAAACTACTAGAATTAAGAGAATTTGCCTGCCTTTATTGGTCTTGCACCAGGAGATATTAACACTGACGAAAACTGTGGTTTGTGAGGGTTAAGACACTGGAATACAATTTTCCATGACACTGAGGACTTTAGAAATCTTGTATCATGCTGTTCAGAGTTAGAGATGGCTTAAAAAGCATTCAAGAACCCTGCACAAGTGGTTTAATGCCTCAAGAGTCGTATCTAATGTGGCTTTCCATTATTAGCAGAAATGAAATTTTGTTCATCAAGAGGAAAGTGCTTTTAGGGCCGAAGGGGAATTTGTTAAGTGGCCACTGAGAATTCTTGGTAAAGCTTTTCTGTATTACTGTACTATAGACAGGGGAGTTCCTGAGCATGTATTGTTCAGCATGATCAGGGCTGGGTTGTATGGCTGTGATAATACAGCAGTGATTAAGCAGTGATTTTTGTGAACAGTTTGTTGCAACTTCTCTCTAAGGAGAACTGATAAAATGATAAACATGTATCTCCCTCTGTTGTATGAGATCCTCAGGATTTTTATCCATCTGGTGTAAATTACATTCGACAGCAGCTTTCCCAGCATAGAACAGCCAAGCTGGTGACTTAAGTTTTAGTTGATAACATTTCAGTATAGGCCAATTAAAAATAGTGCCTTTTCTGAAAAGCAGGTAAGAAGGGACCACAAGACTGAATGCTGGGTGTGCCTGAATCCTAGGCATTGTGCTGTTCAGAGATCAGTGGAATAGTCTCATTCATCACTTCTTCATGAAATACATTGTGAAGAAAAAGGAAGCTATGAAATACATCAACTGTATTAAATGCACATTTTACTCTCACAATAGCATATTGCCACTGTCATTTATCTTTGGTTTTGAAGTAAGATTTAAAGTGAGATAAACATCAGTAGAATTAACTTACTTTTAAGGACCCTAATTTATGCTTGTCCTTCTTGTAGAACAAAGAATATGTGTGTCGGGGCCACGACTATGAGAGGCTGGAAGCCTTCCAGCAGAGGATGCTGAGCGAGTTCCCCCAAGCCATCGCAATGCAGCACCCAAACCACCCCGATGACTCCATATTGCAGTGTGATGCCCAGTGTATCCTTCTGTGAAAGGGCAAACTCTCCCTGGAGCTGGGGCAGAGCACAGAGGTAGAGCTGGATATGGACAAAACCAGACACTGTTTGCAGCAGACAGTGACTGGTTCATTGTGGGACTTGGTGTTGGAGAGAGCAGTCCCTTTTTATTCAGGGAGTAATGCAGGTCATGTTCCATGGAGAAGGGAAAGGGTCACATCCATATTTTAAAGCTTTACCAACATCACTGGCATCACGCACAGTTTGTGTTCTTAAGAGTGTTCCTGATACCTTCTCTTGGCCAGTATTTTGTTGGGAACAGATACTAGTTCCAAAGCACTATTTTCCATTCTGCTTATTTTTTTAACATCAGTATTTTATTTTTTTGCAGTTTCCCTTTCTTTAAAACTGCTGAACCCTTTTATACCCAAGGCTTTGATCTCATTCTTCTCACTGGTCACCTGTACTGGGATTTGGTACAACCAGTACAATGTTCAGTGCATTTAAGGACTGAGCCACATCACATTTAAGGGGACTGCAGGGACTTTGGAGAGCTTAGTCATGGAACCTGCACTCTCTGGCTTCTGGAAGAACAGCAAGGATACGGTGCAGGACTTGAACCGTAAGGACACTGTCAGCAAGTGGAGCCTCCTACCATGGGTTACTGTTTCCTACCTGTCTTTCCTAACACATGGATAAAGCTTTCTTTGACTGCAGAATTACCAGATTTACAGATCTATGCAGTGACTCCCATCCCAGACAATATAGACGTGCTGCAAATGGACCGTGTCCCTGATCGCATCAAGAGCTTTTACCGCGTCAACAACATCCGCAAGTTCCGCTATGACAGACCCTTCCACAAGGGCCCCAAGGACAAGGAGAACGAATTTAAGGTAGAAGTAGCAAATCAGCAGTGTTTAAGTGGTAATCTCTTCAAGGTGAATACTGTCTTGTTATTTGATGCTGATAGAGCCTCTCAGGTAATCCTGATTTGATAACCAAAGATACCACAGTAATTCAAGTAACAGGTTAAGTCCATGGTCTGATTGAATACTCTTGAGTCCTGACCTGATTAAAGCATTGTCCAGTTTAAAGGTGAGTGTTTTTAGTGCCAGGAGAAATACATTTGGAAGCAAGGATGGGGTTTTTTTGTTTGGCTGGACTTTTTTTTTATTACTGACACATAAGTCTACAATGTCTTTTTGGGTCCCATGACACAACTGGTGGTCAAGTTTTAAAAATTAACAGAAATGTTGAATGTGTTGTTTTGAGCATACTGAATTCCTGGTTTGTTGTTTCAGTGACTTTCAGGAAGACCTTCTACAGAATTAGTGCTCAGGAGGTTAATGTATTCTTTTCTGAACTTCACCCCCTTCGCACCTGTAGTAAGAGTACAGAGGATTTGGTTGTGATTCACTGTGTTCCTCACAGCCTCAATTACTCCTTGCAGAGCTTGTGGATTGAACGTACCACTCTGACCCTGACTCACAGTTTGCCTGGGATCTCTCGTTGGTTTGAAGTGGAGAGAAGAGAACTGGTAACATTCGTAGTTCCTGTAATGGGGGGTTGAAATGATGAGTTACTGAGGACATGGGATAGGCAGCTTAAAACTCATCGGGCCGAAATCTTGCGGTTTAAAATGGTGTTTACCAAGGATTAAATACATCCTTTTTCTACTACTTTATCTAAATAATTGCTGAATGTAACCAGGGGAATTATATGAGGTAATAGTATAATGCAGACAGTGCCAAAAGGATGGAATAATTGCATTGCTGTCATGTCTTCCGTGTATAGAAAGACATCTATTGCAATCAAGTGACCTGAAATCCAGCACTGCCAACAGTGGAGTTTGTTAATGTAGCTAATTTTCTACAAAGCAGTAAAAGCGAAGGGAGCTCACTGAATGGTCCTGGAGTATCATTTTATTATAAGGAAGAGAATAAATCTCAGTGAAGGGTCCACAGAATTAAAGTATATTTTATTGCCTTTGAGGTTGAAGTAAGTCCTTTGGAAAATGCCATTCAAGTGGTTGAGAACAAAAACCAGGAGCTGAGGACACTGATAAGCCAGTACCAGCATAAACAAATGCATGGCAACATTAATCTTCTCAGCATGTGTCTGAACGGAGTGATTGATGCGGCTGTTAACGGGGGAATTGCGCGGTACCAGGAGGTGAGCCGGGCTCTGCTTCCCATTGAGTATCACCCTTCTCCAGTTTTCTTTGCATTTCTGTTTCAATGACAGTATGGCTTAATAAGATATGAAATTCTCATTAACATTATCTAAAGATGGGGTTACACCCCCTACGTGGTTATTCTGCATCAGTACTTGCATAGCCACACACAAGGAGGCTCCAGGGGTGGAGCTGGGATCTCACGTGGAAGTAGGTGCAGGTGACAGTGGGGTTTCTCAAAGATGATATTTGGCTTACCTGGAAATCCTCATTTGGCAGGTAAAACAGTGAAGCAGCTTTTTTTATACTGCTTACATTATAAGTTCATTTTGAAGTAGAGGCTGTGGGAATGGTGGTAACTGACTGATTGGGTCTGGAATCAGGAAAGACCACTAATTCGTGCTATTGAACCATTATCTTTGCTGATGGCCTAATTTCAGACTCGCTGTAGAACTAAAATGATCTTAAATACAATATGTTATCTAGCATAATCTCTGGCAAGCTGTTACTTAAACTGAGTATTGCAAAAGGTAGGTTTAGGGTAAAATACTGAGCAATGGCAGCAGTGGTTCAGGGGTGTGGCATGTGTCTTCCCAATGGAGCCGTGGAGAGAATGCTCTTCAGGCTTTATATTAGCTGCCAGTTTGCTCACAAAATTCCTTTAGCTTTAGGCAGTTATGTGAAGGAAACTATAAAATTCAAATAACTGGAAGATACAAGGCTTAGTGGTATTGCTCATCACTGTCAGGGGGGAAACTTGGTCAGAGTCATGATTCCACAGGATCATTTCACTGCCAAGACCATTTTCTCTGCATCCCAGAGTGCTAAAAACCAATAAAATTAAACTCTGCTGTTATCTTAATATACTTAGTTTTCCTAAGATTTTTGGACCTTCTCCTCTCATCCTTTGACTCCAAGTTGAGGAAACACCTTCCAGTAAGCAAAAGGCACTTTTTTTTTTCCTTTTCCTGCAGGCCTTTTTTGACAAGGATTATATCACAAAGCACCCCGGAGACGCAGAGAAGATCGCCCAGCTCAAGGAACTCATGCAGGAACAGGTACTATTTTTCAGGTGCAGAAGAAAATTGCTACATTATCTGGATTCACCAGCAGTCAGTGTAAACATCAGACCCAACTGATTCATTCAGAAGCAGAGATTTTTTGGTACAGGAGACCTAAATACATTCAAACAAAAAATAAGAGGGAGGTGGGCAAGGAGATTATGACAAGTCATTCACCTTATGGGATGTGAGGTGAAACTCAGCTGAAAGTACATTAATTTTGTTTTCTCCATTTATTATCCAACAGACATCTTGCTGCAGACATTTCAAGCCTGCCATTCATTTTTGGCATTTTGAATTATGTCTTCCCAGCAAATTTCAAAGATAATCAGAGGCAAGACAGGTCAGGCTTGAGATTAAAGTGGGAGAGCCATATATGAAAACTTAATTCCTATTTATATTATCTGCAGTTTTATTTTTCCATAGTGTCTCCATTAAACATCTTGGTAGATAAAGCTGTGGCATGCTTTGATGGGAATGAAATCAGATAATCACATCGCTCTTAACTGAAAGTTTGGCAAGATACACCCCATTAAACAATGTGCCCAAATCTGAATAGAGCTACTAGGCCTCTTTCTTCAACAAATCACTGAACTGCATTTCAGATTCCCCATCTGTAAAATAATGCTTATCTCCCTTCAATCCTCAGGAGATGTTTGAAGATTAATTAGTTATTGTTTGTACAGACTTTGGATCATGTAGGGAATTACATACATCTTAAGCCTCCTATCATTGCTATTTTCTTTCATCTGAGATCTTATATAATCTCATTCAATCATTAATATTATATGTTTGACCTTTGAAAAAGTGACCTTTAGAAGTAACTAATGAGGAACAGAGGAGTGACTGCATGTGCCACACTGCTGCTGTTCAGCTCAATTACCAGAAACTCCTTTTAGAAGTCTGTGTTGGCAGCTCAGACCCCGTCCCTGGCACAGGGAGGAGGCGTTTCTTTGTCGCAGGGCATTATCTGTGTGAGGGCATAATGCTGTTCACTCTGCAGAGAGAATCTAGCTGGTATTTTTTTGCAGTTATCTCCTAAGAAAAGCAACATGACACAAATGTATTTGTCTTACACTAAAGTATGTGTTGGAGTAGTATGAACTTGCCAGGACTCCAAGGCTTGCTTAATTACCAGCAGTCTTGTAATGGACAGTGGCATATTCCTTGCACGTTGCCAGAACTGCAGGACAGGCTTCTATTCTCTCTCTTAGACACAGTTTATTTGGGTTTCTGATGCTGCATTTTCTTCTTCACAGGTACATGTCCTAGGAGTGGGTCTGGCAGTCCATGAGAAATTTGTACACCCTGAAATGCGTCCCTTGCATAAAAAACTGATAGATCAGTTCCAGATGATGCGATCCAGCCTGTACCATGTAAGCCAACAGTCACTTCTCCCATTTTTTAATTTTATGATTAAACATCTGTCAGTTGCAGTAAGTTTCACAAAAGAACTGGGCTGATACAGCACTGATTGAATCTACTGGACTGCCAAATTACCAAAGGAATTCTTGATTTTTGTGCAAGAAGGCAGTCGTAGAAAATATGTTAACTCGGCCTTTAAACAAGAATTGTTAATATTTGTATGTTCTTTGTTGTATCACAGAGCAACTGTAAAGCTTAATTTTCAGTTGCTGTCTCACATAGCAGAAAATTGTGTAAGACAGAGGAAGATTAACAGGAGGTGTTGGATGTTGAGCTCTTCAAAAGAAGTGCCATAATTGGAAGTAGCATGACATGAAGAAAACTTGCAGTTTTCCATGAGTGACTTAGCTGAAGTGTGTTTGCTCTGCAGGAGTTACCTGGTTTGGATAAGCTGAGCCCGGCCTGTTCCGGCTCCAGCACCCCCCGCAGCAATGTGCTGGTGTCACACGGCCCCATGAGCCCAGAGAGCATAAAGCTGGTGCATCGACACAGGTATTCTCCTCTTCTTCCCACAGATCCAGGGGCTCTGCACGCTGTTCCACCATGGTGCTTAACAGTGCTGCAGGAGGGACAGCATGAGTTTAGGCAGAAGTGCCTTTTGTCTTCATTCAGTGCTAATTATTGAAGTTTGAGAATTGGAATAAGAAAGTTGAGAAATCCAACTTGCAGCAAATGCTGAACACCTCCAGGTGTGACTCCATCACTTTACTTACTGTAGAGGCAGAAACACAAACCTGCCACTCGGTTCTCCACACTCAATCTGACTTTGGAGGTCCCAACCTCTCCTACTTGTGTTATGCCAACAGCAAATAACTGGGTTCTTATCTACCATAAAAGGAAAATTGTATGGCTTGTTTTAGAACCCAACTCAATATGTACCCATTTTGAAGGATCAAATTGTTAACATCATTATTTTTATCATTCTGACCAAATCAGAAGCCAAATACAAGAAAGGCTGCCAAGGTGCTTTGATTAGAACATCAAAAAATGACCCTGTGGGTGCTTTTTCCAGCTGAATGCCCATATATTAAATCTGAGATAATGACAGAGGATAAAAATTGGGATTATAAGGACAAAACAGTGGTTTTTTTGTATCCAGCCAACACTGCTTATTTGAAAATGCTAATTGCTCTTCTGTGTATATTTTTCTTTTTGGGTCGCTATAGTTTAGCTTGTTTTAAAGCCTGGCATGAAAAGCTGTGGAAAGTTGGTCCATGAATCCAGGACAGTGACGTTCTTTATGCTATTAAAACTGAGTAGCTTATACTGCTCCCATGGCTTAGCAGTAGACCAACAGTGTCTAGGTGATAACATTTTTTTTCCTCAAAATTCCTCCCTTTGTAAAGGCTTTTTTAGTTTTTAGGACAAACTAGGGAAATTTTATAGTGTACAATGTATTTGTGTGTACGGTTCAGAGCGACAAAGAAAAGTTCATTCCCTGAGGGAGATCAGGGTGCAGCCTGCACACCAGCTGGGCTGTATTGTTTTACTGTCAGCTAAAAAATTGCCTTCAACTGTAATGCTGAGACCCAATACATGCCATAAGGAAAACTGGATTTTGACCTGTGTGTCTTGTGCTTGGATTCCTTTGGAATGTTTTTTTTCAAGCTGCTCCCACTCATCTTAGCATTAAAAATGAGAGTGGTTTCAGTGTGTTCTGCTATAAACAAATATGCACCCACGGTCATGATGTGACATTACCCTGGGTTGGGGTTCTGAAATTCGACATCCTATGTACTATTCTGTTTTACCTGTAATCTTCTTGTCACTTCTTTCATACTTTCTCCCATTTATGGATTTGTTTGAGCTTATTTGGCCTGATTTTTCAAAAGTGTTTGACATCTAGAGGTGACCTAAAGCAGCAGGTAACTGCAGGTATTTACTAGTTTGGAAAAAAATCAGACTTCACAAACAGGTTCAAAAAATAATTATGCCCTTGCTCTGTCTTTTTTCCAGCCCACTGAACTTGCTTGGTTCAGTCCGACACTCCTCATCCTCTCTGTCGTCCCACACCTCCAGTGAAACAGGGAACCTGGTTATCCTGACAGACAGTTCTGTGGGGGAGACTCCTGAGGATATGTACCACATGCAGGTACAGCTCCAGCGAGCCAGGAGCGGTTGCTGGGAACAGCAGGGAACATGTTCCAGAGGGCTATGCTTAGGAGCAGTACACTTCACCTGTGCACATGCTTCCATCTGTCTGTGATTTTTTTTTTTTCAAAGAACTGAAGAGGTAGAATCTAATAGTGTTCAAGAAAGATGACAGTAACTCACTAGATTAACTTTGGGAAGAAATCTCCTGTGTTTGTACAGTGACTGTGATACTGCAGTCCAAGGTCACCCTGCTGCTTTCAGAAAGTGAGATTTTTGACCCACGTTGTTCACCAACCCCACTGAACATGTGCAGTTAGTGTTGCTCTTGGTTTGGGGGAGGTGGAACAAGTCCCACAGTCCTGAGTGCAGGTTAACAGTGGCCTGCACTGAAGCTGGGCAGAGGCTGCCCTGGCTCATCCAAGACAGGTAAATCCCTAAGGCACTGATCCGCTCGGGTCTCTGGATGGTTTCTCTGCCTCCTGCAGCTTGTTTACCCTAAACCCAGGTACCAAGGCTCAGTCACCAATGTCTCTGTTTTATTCTCGTACCAGGCTAGTCCTTCCACCTCCAGCCTGAGCTCCACTCACTCGGCACCATCCCAGATGATTAACTCTGCCCCTTCCAGTGCCAGAGGTAAGCATGGACAGGCCCTGATGGGAGGGCACTTGCAGGTGTTCCCTAAACCTGGCAACCTTGCTGACTTATGGGTGAAACACCACCTACACTGACATGTAACACTTTCTCTTTTGGAGATGTAAATGCCTCTTCAATACTTCTTCTTTACAAATGGTTTTTTCTCCATTTAAGCATTTTTTCATCAGTACTTGAAATGTATCTCTAATACATGCTGGTTTCAGGCAGTTGAATTTCATAATGATTTCCATTGTTCCAGCACAAAATTGTGGTAGGCGGTCTAGAGGAAAACAAGAATAGTCCTTGGTATAATACTTAAAAGAGAGATCATGAAGACAAAGACAAAGAAATCATTTTACAAGTTTAAAGAAATTATGACAAAAAAGGACTTGAGGCAGTTCAGCAGAAACATATGTATACACAAGTAGATGTATAGGATGAATGTTGAAAGATACGAATTTTAAATACTGGAGATAAAGAAGGGCTCCCCTGCTGGGAAATTCTTGAAGAAAGGAAAAATATAAAAGCAGACTCTGGAGGTACTCATATTGCCTTTGTGTTACAGTAGCTGGTCTTGATATTGCTAATCATTTTCTTCCCCAGCAGAAGCAAAACCACTCCATGTGATCTCCTGACTTTCACAACTCCTCTTCAAGGTTTTGGGGTTTTTTCCTCTCATTTTGGATTCTCAGTTGCAGGTTCTACACCTCTTTTCACAGGCATCTGAGGAAGGTGTCCAGGATATAGTCAGAGGTAGAGGCTGATATTTAAATCTTACCCCTTTTTCCATATAGGGGAATTCTGTGTCTCCTGATGGACAGGGAATATGGAGAAGAGCCCTTTCCTCAAGCCATCTTGGGGCTTTTTTGCTCAATCTGCCAGTAAAATCCTAATTGACTGGCTGTTGTTATGACACAGATGCAGCAAAGTGATTTAACTGAGGGATCAGATGGAGTAGGAAGGTGAGACGTGAACATCTTCAAATAAGGGCAAATAGCTGCACTAATTACCAAGGGCTGAAAGGAAAATAATGACAAACAGTAACCAGGTGAAACTGGCATAACAGGAAAGGGAAGATGGAACCAAGGAGAGGGCTATCATGTCAGGAAGACGTCCCTAAGTGGATGTGCCTCAGCTGGCATGTGAATCTTTTGGGGGATCTGAAAGGTTTGGTGCTCGTACTGTTTCACGCTGTTTTCCACTTTAGAAGTCCAGTGACAGGCTCACAGTGACAGGCTGTGACAGGCTGTGACAGTCTTTCTGAGCCTCATGACTGCACAGCATCACCAGCTTCCGTCTTTACGGTATTATTCACTGTTGCTTAGAAACCAACGTGATGAATGCTCCAAAAGGGTCTGGGCTTCTGGGTGAGCCAACAGCACCTCCCAGGGATGGGATGCAGACAGATTTCAAATGGGAAACCATAAGAGAAGTAATGAGTTTGAAAAATATTTATATGGCCTGTGATACAATGTTTCTTCTCTGCTGTTCTGTTCACTTTTAAATTAGGTGAGCACAGCATTCAGACATTACCCACTCGTGGGATTTTCACTTCTAGTAAGGTCCCAGATGCAATCTGTGTTTCCCAGTGTGTCCATCATTGTTCTGGTTATTGCAACGCTGCTGTTGGGAATGGAGCTGTTCCTAATGAGAAAAAGCCCTTACACTTAAATTCCACTGTGGTAATGCAGCTGTGTTCTTCTCCTTGGTGATTTTTCCTTTTGTTTTGTTTCTTAACTGGGTGAATTTGATGCTTGTGAAAATGAGACCAGTATCACTGGCTGGAGCAAGGTACTTCACAGACATGACATGTGCAGCTCTGCCAATGCACCTCTATCCTTTTTTTTTTCCTTTTTTTTGGTATTTATTTATATTCTTTTTAATTTAGCGCTGGTGAAAGGTGCTGGATTGACACCACTGGAGGCTGAAGCCCTCTATTTACCCACAGAGCAGATACAGCATGGGCGGCAGCCGTGCAAGTTCCCCCACGCTGCCCCCACCCATGTGCCTCATCTCTGTCCTGGAGGGACCACCTCTAGAGGTGAGAGGATAGTTCAGTCTCCATGACCCATCCAACCCTTGGCCTTTCTGCTGAGACTGCCAACAAAGCTACGAGAGTCATGATGCTGCAGCTGAACACTTGTCAGATGGGAAGTGGACGAAGGCTAACAATTAATTTCATGAAGGCCACCTAAATTTATCAACTTAACATCTTTGTCACCTGTGACTTTAACCTGAGCATGGTTGGGTAGGATTTCTAGGGTTTAGCCTGATTTTTAAATGCTTCTCTCATTTATTCAAATGATAATGCAGGTGCTTAGATCACCTTCTCTGTTTTACTGCAGAGTCCTGTCCTGAGGAAATGGTTATAACATAAATTAGTTCCATCAGTGACCAAAGGAAGCCATGGCCTTTTGTAATAAGAATCCAGCAGGAGTTTAAATTGTTCTCCACTTCCAAAAAAATTACCGTTTTATGGACCTTTAAAATAGCAACACAGGTGATTGTTTGGCTTGTCCAAAGAAAATAACAAAGCTATTAATCTAAAAAGAATATTTAAAGGATAGTCATCAGGAAAGTTGATCAATGATTTGATTTGGTAACTGAACTGCAGATTAACGCATCAAAATTTACACTGGTTATAATATACACAAGTTACAGCAGCAGTCTAAACAGAACTGAAATCAGCATACTGCAAGAATTTGCTAATTCTGTGCTAACAACAAAGATATTAGTAGTTACTCATTATTACAAGTATGTATCTCTCAGTTTTCACCTGGCTTGACCCTCAAGTAGCTTCTTCCCTTTCAGGGGAGCACCACTGTTGTGTAAAAGGTCATCAGTAAGAAATTCAGTTCAGTTTGGCTTCATTTGAGGTGGCTCATGAGGCACTGCTGAACTTTACTGGAGTTAAAAGATTACACCAGGGCTCAGAAAGCAAGAAACTGTAACTCAAAAAGGCCCGGAAAGAGCTAGGAGTGAGTTAGGGTTTTTTAGTAATTTCATTTAAAATACAGTTGGGACTTCTCCAATGCAGTCAAAAAGCAACTCCCACTTGACACTTGACTGGCCTCTAAAGGCATCCCTACTGCTTCCTCAAGACTACCCCTTGTTAAGGTGTAGAAAATGAGTCCTGGTGTCTTACTCAGCACTTTGCAAGAATCCATATACTTACATTAAAACTTCCTTTTTAAATCAAAAACGTTACAATTTTGTGCACGAGCAAACTTCGTAACAGTAATAAAAATGATGAATCTGGAGAAGAGATTCAATGAGTTTGGAGTTTACATTAATGTTCAGTTACATTCCTTAAAATTAATACTTGTCACAAGTGGATTAACATATTTCTAATTAAAAAAGCAAAACTACCTCTGGGTTTAGCACAGGTTTTCCTTTCTCAATAGGAAGTATCTACAGTGCTGCACACATCAAGTGCACCAACCTACATGCTAAAAAGAATAAGCCCTGGCACATGCTGCAGCGTTTTATTATGGCCACTGGCTGCTCTGGAAGCTTTAAAAGCTTTTTTTGACTTTGCTTTGTAAGTTTTGGCAGTCCCGAAAAGGAGACGTGGTTATTGTGCTCTCTATCTGTCCAAAGCAGCCATACGTAATTTTGTTTGCAGATTGGAGTCTTGGCATAATCTGTTACCATTTTTATAGCTATAGTTAATGACAAATTTAGGGTACCAAACAGCAGAGCTGGTTTTTAAACTGCACTCTGCCAGCACATGTGGGATTTTTCAGGTCCTGCAGTGCAAGGTCTTTTGAAGCTGTAATCCCATATAAACTGACAGCACGTAGAGGTGGTTTGCATCTTTGACATAAAAGAGCAAGGATGACAAGATAAATAAAAAGGGAAAAGTCTGCAGTGTAGGTTGTGCTGTGCTGTAGTTCTGGGCACACCTAGAAGTTCAGCATCTTTCCATTTGTCCTGCCGAACAGGACCTTCTGTGACCTGTGAGGAAAAGACTCAGCACAAAGCGTTAACACTGTGTTCTCCAAGCTGATGTTGTACATGAGAGCAAAGAATGTCGTCTAATTATGTTTCTGTTCTATGTCTGGGGAGAAAATGAGTTCGGGACTAGAATGCAGATACTCTGCCACTGTTCATGTCAGAGTGGGGGTGTAGATTAATCTGGCATCTGCCCCCCCAATGGAATTGTTGCAATTGTAGGACTTTATCCTGCATTCTGCTGGACACATTGTTCCTTCCACTGTGTGCTGAATATTAGTCCCCAAAACTGCATGTTTGCTTTTGCTGGGGTAAAAGCTGCATCAACCAGCACCAATGCCTTTGCTCATATGTTGGAGTGCTGTCCAGGTAATGTGTGTGGTTGTGGAAGTTTGCCAAAGGGGGCATGTATTCCCCAAAAGCCGGCATGGCTCTGTAATGCGCTGTGTGCTGCCATCTGTTCAGTGCGTGTTCGTGACGCAATCAAACAATCAGTGCAAATTACAGCTCACTTCAGCAGCTTCACAACATCAATTCCTGCCTAATATTGTGCATCCCAAGGGTTGCGTGTATCAGTAGTGTCAGACTTCAGGAAGTCACTAATGGGAATCATTCTTCTGGCAAATCCATTGTCAGCTGTTGCACATCAGAAGGCGTATTGTTATGTGGCACTCATCCTGAAGGACATGAGTCCCAAGTAATTCCACCTGCCAGGAAGCTGTTACATGAAATACCCCAATATCTTAAATGACAACTGTACAGATAACTAATAGATAAATCAAGCTTATTATTCCTACTATAAAACTCTAAGCATTGGTAAATGCCTGGTGTCATCAAAGGGCTCAGTATAGCAACACAGTAGTAATCATCATTACAGCAGCATTGTAAGCAAAGTGCCTCTCACATTTATAGCATATGCTGTTTATTACTGGGGTTGGTTTAACAAGAGGAAGCTGACCAAGATAGCACCAATTAAATGGCAACACTTATCTCTATCCAGAATCAAGGAATGAAGTATTTTCCCATAGATTTCTGCTTTAACTGAATGGTGTATTTCATTATCCCTTTCTCCCATATTCAGTCCTAAAATGCACAATTTTATGGCATTTCTGTAACTCTACAATAATTTACAGGGCAAGGGAGCATTAGGCACAGCCACAGCTGATTCCACACAGATGCCCACTTTTTTTATGTTTAAAAGGAAGCACTTTGCAACATACAACTAGGGACACATACATCTTACACACCCTGCGTGGTACGTCCTTAATTGTATACAACAAGCCAGTTCTGACTCCATCCTCGTGCTATGCACCCCACCAACAGTCAGCTGCTTAGTGGGCTCGGCACCATGTTTCCTTGAGTCCTGTGAGCTCGTACATCCGAGCCAAGTGCACAGGAGGACTGAGATCCCTGGGCATGCGGAGACATGGCTGTTGTTTGTCCCGTGTACGTGATTTTTCTCACTTGTTTACAGGCTCTCCCTCTCTACCAGATAAGTACCGCCACTCTCGGGAGATGATGATGTTGCTGCCAGCCCACCGGGACCGACCGAGCAGCGCCATGTATCCCGCAGCTATCATGGAAAATGGACAGGTAGCAGCTCTAATTTCTTCTATGTCAGTTCAGCAACCTGAAACTGTGGCTGTATTTTTGCTGGCTTTGACCACCTTAAAGCTTTGTTTTTTATTTTTGGGAAGCACAGCAACTTAGGATCGTTTTCAGAGGTGATGCAGAACTTTTCCTATTAATCCATCCCTGGAGGCACCCACTGTGGTAGTTGGGTGATACAAATTATAGTGACTCTTTAAAGTGCAGATATGTCCTGTGAAAATGGACTCACTTCCCAACTTTATCCTGTGAGCCCTGGTCCATTGCAAGTAGTCACACCATTTTCTTTATTTGTTTAGAACCATGGCCATCCATCCTGCAGTCTAGCCTCCAAGTTGATTCTAAATAACTTTATGGTGATTTCCAGAGGTATCAAAAACCATGGGAGGCTGAAATAATATACAAGGTCTCCAAAAAATCTGTGCCCTAATTTCTGTGGACAAATTGAAAAGTGTGCCTACATCTCGCCCTGGCCTGCACTTTTGAAGGGAATCTCCTGATCCTGCCCACTTATCACACTTCAGTTTGCATTGGAGAGCTGTCTCAAAGCATGCAAATCAATGCTCAAACAAAACCAAAGATAAGCTTCAGAGGGCAAACTATGTATTCCAGCTGATAATGAGCACAAGGCCAGGGTAGAGCTAGTGTGAAATAATTCCTCCAGAGAGCAGGAACTGTGGGCCCTCAGCACTGTTACACCCTAGAGATCCACTCGCATTGCACTGGAGTACCTGCCAATGTAGGCACAGCCTAAGGTTCCCAGGAAACCTTTAGTTTAAAAACTTCTTTGCTTAAAAAAAAGGAACAGAAAGTCCCCATGTTGCCCCAGCTGGTCTGTAACTTTTTTTTTAACTCTTCTTTGCTGACTTTCTTCTCCCTTAGCCTCCAAATTTCCAGCGCGCCTTGATCCAGCAGATGATTGGACCATGCAAACCTTGCAGTGATCCCAACCTGTCTGTGGCTGAGAAAGGTACTCCTTTTCCTGTTCAGCATGCATGCTTGCTAAAATATTATTCCTCTGGTCATGCTACAGCAAGTAATGAATGGGCTTCTACATTTCCTGGCAGAGTGCATTTCTCTCACACTTTTCTAATTAACAATTTAATTAACTGGGCCTTCTGCCAACCTACCATCATTTCAGAGCCTTCACAGAAGGGTGGGCTTGCACAAACCTCTCTATTTCAGAAAGTTTCCATTAAGTTTAGCATTTTATTACTGAAACAATTCCTGCAGCCTTTGTCAAGCAAACTTGCAAAGCAGCAAATGAGAAGTTAGCTAAGAAGAGCCCATTTGGACCATATTTTTTATTAGTAGATATACTGGTTTTTAATACACATTTATTGCTCAAAATACAAACATTCCTTGTAATTCCTCTCTGAGGTAATTTTATGTTTATTTACCATTAGGAATATATGCTTTTTTAACTCATTGCTTGGAAAAAACAGGCTGAGACCCTAGGGGGGAAAAAAGAACCTGAAAGAGGAGAAAGAATTTGTTTGGTGTAAGAGAAAAGGAGCAGCTTGTGAAAGAGGTGCCATGGACAAAGCGATGGGCTCAAAAATTATCTGAAAGGCAGCATTCTGAAAAAGCGGAAGAGGGCAAAACTCTCCTGAATCAAAATCTGAGACAAGGAGGCTGCCTAAGCAAGCAACAGTCATGTATGGCTGGGAAAAAAATGGTATCTTAAAAGATTTTTAAGGCCAGGAAAGACCACTGCAACGCTCTAGTCTGACCTACATCATACACTCAGATTTTTATCTTTTTGTTTCAGTAACTGTGCCAGAACTAAACTGTACCTTAAAAAAAAAAAAATCCAAATTTTATTTTAGAATTTCTAATAAATCAGAATCCCCTACTTCAAGATGAACGGTCCAAATTGAAACAAAACACCAACATCCAGTTCTGAATAAATGGTAGAATGATGACTTGATGGCAATAATGAGTGATGACAAGAGACTTGAGACTAGGGGTGAGGGATTGAGAGCTCCAGCTTCGCCATGTTAGTTTGAACCAAACAAAAGACAGAGATGGTGAGATCTCTGTACTGGACAGGAGAAAGATCTGGAAAAGGAAGGTAGATAAATATTTGTGGTCTGTCTAGGAAAAAAATACTTGAATTTGTATTTGTGGGTAATATTATGCAGGGGTTTGGTATTCAGTGCCAAGAGATCAAAGACAGAATCCCAAAGAAGCCATGAAAGACACCAAGTGATGTTCAGTGGGAATGGTGAGGCAGGAATCCCAGCTCTTGTGCCTGGCTGGTGGCAAAAATGCAGTTACAGGTGCTCTTGGCAGGCCCTGAACCCTCACCATTCTTTGAAGTCGGGATGTCATCTGCCTTGGATTTTGTTAGCAGTCAGGGCCCTGACTTCCTCCACCCCCTCCTCGCCGTGTCAGAAGTTCCGCTCGGTAATTCCCAGTGACAGTGGTGACATCAGTCGCCGGGAGCAGAATGGTTCAAGTGCAGCTTCCCCGCTAATTAAACCTGGCCACCGAGCCACTGAATAGTCACAGAGAGAGACATGGGCTCAGTCAGAGCACTGGGAGCTCCCTGCTTAGGTTCTTCCCTGAAGCATTTTGGCTAAAACACTGGTTTTAACAGGCAGCAGCCACTCTTCAAAATCATCTGACCTTCTTCCAGCACTCCTAAATACTCAAAAGGCTGTGAAGGAGGGAACACTGAGAAAGCATAAATGCATTTTTCACTGGCGTACCATGTGTTCTTCACGTTCTCGCTCTGCATCTCAGTGTTAAAAAAAAAAAACCAACAAGCACAACAATAGTTTTATAGGCCAAGCAAATCAGTTTTCTGTCCTTTTCACTTGATGCTGGGACATGGCAGGAGAGATGAGCAAGGCTGGCACTGCTGTGCATCTTGTCCCTCTGTTTTAGCCCTTTGATACCAATTGCAGTAGTGCAAATAAGAGCGCTGTGGCATGTGTACAGGGAAAATCCATCTGGAGCCACTTTAGCTGTATTTGGTTTGAACCTGTTCTCTGTCAAGATTCTTAGTGTCTCCTCCATATGCCTTTCTCAGATTCTCAGGCTGAGAGTCTCTCTTTAAAAAAAAAAACTTCTATATTTTTATGGGGTTTGTTCTGTCTTATGAAGCTGTCACTTTGTGATCTTTTTTACTTTAGGGAATTTAGGCCTTGGGGAGCCTGTGCTCATGCTAACTCATGAACTAGGTAGACAAAAAAAAAAAAAAAAAAAAAGGAAAACTTTTTCATCACNAAAAAAAAAAGAGAAACCTTTCAAAGTCATTTTAGAAAGAAATGCACCAAAAATGGCTGCAGGCATTTTAATTAAGGAGAAATCCTCTTCAGATGTCAAACTCCATGTTTATTCCTCCAGGCTTCCATTTTCCAAACTGAAGATGGAAAAAGCTATTTTTATCTCAGTTTTCTTTGACAGGCTCAATTAATTACTTTTATTTTTTCTTTCTTTGCTAATCTGAAGAAACTGTAGTTTCTTATTCATTTTTAAATAAACATAAAATTATTGCATGTCTCTTCTCAGAATAAATCAAGTCTTGTTTGGAAGGAAGGTGCATTTTAATAATGTTCACGGCTGACAGAATTCTCAAGATCTTGAAAAAGGTTCATGTCAAAAAGCAGCTTTTATTTCTATGAAAAACAAGTCCACGAAGATCACATTCACCCTCTGTTAAATGCAGCAAGCATTGCTCTCTCTGTACTTCCTGATTCACAAAGATTTGATCTCTTCAGGAGACTTTCTAACACACAGAGGCCAAACTGTTGTCTTTAAATATTTTGTGATCAAAGTTCTTGATCAACTCTGTAGCTTAGTAAATTGGAGCTCTGAAGTAATTTCTTTTACAACAGACTGAGGTAGAATTTCCTTCATGTCCTTTATTTAGTCCTCACTGAGCCTGTAGTGCAGCCACAGGCCATCCTGTGTTTCCAGAGGGTTTTGCCATGTTCCCTTGTCACCACTCCCCACCAAGCAGGACAGCTCACACCTGAGATCCAGCCACCATTCCATTGGTGGGATTTCATTTTTACCTCCACACTGATTTGCAAAAAAAACCTACCAGAGTCCTACTGCTCTTCAGATTTGCTAGAAATGAGCCCAGGGATGGAGGGGAGCTGGGCAGACTAACCCTGCAATCACCTAACTCTCACTTCCTTAACAAAGCATCTCTAAACTTAACACACTGTAGCCTAGATGGTTCCTTTCTGTGCTTTCAATCCTGCCATTCACTGAGTCCCTGGAATCTGTCTCTGCTGCTGAAGAGCACGCTGGAAAGCCGGTGCTGGCCCCACAAACTCCCTGTCCTGTTACCCGAGTTACATCTGTTTCAATCCTTCAGCTGTGCCAGCAGCACCCAGTAGCTGGAGCCTGGACAGCGGAAGCCGAGAGGCGCTGCCATTCCTGTCTGCCCACGCTGGGAGCATCCTGGCCCCACCAGTGCCTCCCCGAAGCCTGCCCCATGGTAAGGACATGCCCAGCAGGCCTGCTGCAAATGCCTGCAGTCACACACACACAAAGCCAGACCACCTAAAAGCTGACCTTAGCCTTTCCCCCCACCCCTGAAAAAACAACCAGAAACAAAAACCCCATACTCTTTCCTGGTCTGCTAGGTTTTCAGGTTTTTTTTCCCCAAATCTTCAAATTCTTGCAATGTGGACTTGTGTGTACTTTGGGACTAGAATTAAGTGTGAGAGTGCTGAAGCTTGGCCTGGCTTCTTACCAATGACCAACTTCAGCAGTAATTTAAGCTTACAAAGCTATTAAATGAAACTTCAAATGTTCGTTGTTTAAGAGCCTGTTGCCTTGCCATGAGATCCTTGATACTGGAGCAGTGAAAAAATATCTCTGCATTTAATTTCTCCTTAGCAGCCTGTGTGTGACAGATGCACTCCACAGTATTCATCAGACAGGCAGCCCTAGGCTGGAGCATTTGGAGCTGTTGCCTGGCATTCTGCATTTCTGACCCTTGTCTCGTTCCAGGACACTACTCACTGCACTTTGATGCCTTCCACCACCAGCTCAGTGATGCTCCTCCGGCGCTGCCCGCACGAACACTGCGCAAGGTAATGGCAGGAGAGCAGAGAGGGATGTAGGACAACAAAGGGCTCCTGAAAGGAATCCCCCCTTCTCTGCTCCCTCCAAGCAGCTTCCAAATACAGAAACACTATTTTTAACATGTTAGTAACTTGCACATGAGAAAACCCACTGAAAGCTCTTAATCTATCCCAGAGGTCAATGCTATAGAAATAACTCACGGGTCCTTCCCTTTTCCTTTTTTGCACCATATGCTGTGATTTCAGCACCCTGATCATCACCTCAGCTACTGCTTCTCTAACAGCTCTGGTACTGTTGAGTGCACTTGTCTGCCCACAAGTGTAAACCAATAATCCTTGACATTTTGAACACAAATGGAACTGCGCCGTTGTTAACAACACTGTCAAAAGCTGAAATGGGGATCAACACACAAGATGCAGCATTACCTCCTTTGTCAATTTTAACCTGGTTTTGTTTCTCTCCAAACAGTCCCCTCTTCATCCTATCCCTGCATCGCCCACCAGTCCGCAGTCTGGTCTAGATGGCAGTAACTCCACTTTATCCGGCAGTGCCAGCAGTGGTGTCTCTTCCTTGAGCGAGAGCAATTTTGGACATTCTTCTGAACCACCTCCTCGCACAGACACCATGGATTCTGTGCCCAGCCAGGCCTGGAACACTGATGAAGATCTAGAGACACCCTACCTCCCTGTCAGGTACAGTCTCTCTGAGCCTGATGTCCTGGAGTCGCTCAAATCCCAGCCATGCCGAAGCCACTCTGCTCCATCTGGAGTCATTCCTCAGGACACCATGGACCCTCCTGCTTTACCCCCCAAACCTTACCACTCCCGGCTGCCAAACATGGAGAACGAGGAGGGGATGATAATTGAAGATGATGACAAACACCGCCCATTGCATCGTAAAGTGTCCCAACCCGTGAGTGGTGGAAAGGAAGAGCAGGCCAGGGTGGCATGGGAGCATGGCATCAGCGAGCAGTAGGGACAGCTCCTGGTACACAGCTGGCATCGGCATTCCAGGTCTGGATACGACAGAGAGAGAGCAGGACTCGGAGAACAGCAAACCGATTTTCTACTGCCGCAAGGTTATGTCTGAAGCCCACAAAAGCAATTGGGCCAGCATGGCAGGTTGCTGCTTTCCTTTTTAATTTCTTTTTACACCTTTCCGTTATGTTTTTTAACTTTCTGTGCAGTGGACAGTTTATTCCTTCTGCAGTTTCTTAACCACATCATACGGCATACGAGCCATAGAGACTTGCAGAAGCTGAAAAATACAATTTTAAGTGGAGGGGAAAAAGGGGGGGAACGTGGCAAGTTGATTTTGAACCTGCTTTCCTCCCAGTTCTGAGACGCACATGAGTAGAAGCAGTTGCACTAGGGACATATTTCTTTGCTGTACAGAATTGAAAGCTCATTGCTGAAATCAGGGATTCTATGAACTGTCAGGCTGGAAGGTGCATGAGCTGCAGGCAGTGGAAAGATGGCAATTCTATGAAGAAATTGGCTCTTTTGAGAGCAGGATTGTACATATCTGTGCAGTGATCTCCCTGCATTGGTTCATAGGTGCTGAGGCAATCTAACCAGTGCTGACGCACTGATCTCCAAGATATCATTTCCAACAAACTCTGCCTCCTTTGTTTTTTATGTACTGTTTCATTTCTTAAATTTTGCTTTCACTGGCTAAGCCAACCTGCTTTTTCATGGGAATCGTGTTATTCATCTGTGCTACAGAATGAGAGGAGGTTGGTAGCTACTGGGGCTACCACCTCGTTGTAGGCCTTTCCCATGCCCAGCTTTGGGCAGGCTGTTGACACCAGCATTTCTATTCCAGATTAAAACAAAACCAACCAAATTGAGTTTCTCATGCCACAAGCTGGTTGATGACCCAACCAGTAAAGAAAAGGTGGCTTAAATGCATCATATCCAACAATCCTTGCCTCAGGGCTGAACATCATAATTCTCACCAACTTCCATCACCCAGGAGCTGAGATTCATTCCCTGTTAACTCAATATCCTCAGTCCCTCCCAACAACTCAGTGCAGCTGGTGTGCAGAAAGAATCTCCCATCTCTCAGAGCAGACAGAAAACACCAGGACTCGAGCGATGCCCGGTATCAAGTGTACACCCCAGAGTCAGGGACCTTAAAGGCAACCTGTAAAGAACAAGTGTTTGTTTCCTCTTTTGCTTCTTTAGAATGTATAGTAAGAGCTGCTGCTTCTCTCTTCTGGAAGGTTCATGTCTTTTTCCTTTTCTCCTCAGGCAGCAATACAGCCTTTCCCCGTCACATGTTTTTTAATTGAAAAGCTGCAGAAAGGGCTGAAGAACATTGGGGAGGGACACCAAGCCACACCACACAAACCAGAACTGTGCAGAGCTGAAGACAGTACAAGTCTAGGAACACAAAACATGCCTTTTAATCAGTACTCGCACAGTTCAGGAAAAAAAAATCTGTGGGTAATATTGTTCTTTACAAAGAAAAGATCTTGGCTTTAGGAAACCTTTTATTCCTGTTTTCATACTTTTCAAGAAACTTCAGTCAAGATAGTATCAAATATTTAATGTTTTTAGATGAACAAGCCACCTTCCTTTCCCTTGCCACACCCACACACATTTTAGCCTTCCTTACAACCCTTTCACCTGCAGACTGCAAAGCACACTCCATAGGATGGAAACAGCCCTCCCTCTTTCCTACCACTGAAAAATCTGAAGCACACTCAAATAAGACCTCCACCATATAAATTAGTGCCAGAAACAGGAACAGCACGCAACTGACATCTTGAATTCTTGCTTAACTGCTCAGTTTCTCCTGCTAAAAGCAGCATAAAGAAGCAAAAAAGGATTATTATAAATATTTTACAGGTCACCTTTAGCACTACCTCTAAATACAGTGACTGGGCAGAGTACATGGTTTCTAAACTGGCTAAAGATGGTCTGGCTGTATAAAGTCTGGACTCAGCAGTTGTATGAAGGGGACTTCAAGAGGATTAGTTTGTTTTCTTTCTCAAGCTCTAGCCCATGCAAAACTACTAAGTTATGGATTTGTTTCTTAAATGGCCTATTTGGCTGGAACAAAGTCTCTCTTGCTTCCTCTATTTTGTTACTAACACAGGCTGCTTGTAATCATTATATCCTTCACAATTTAAACAATGATAATAAAATCTATCCCATAGTGGATGTTTCATCTTTAGCAGGAAGGAGAGTTTTCCAATGCTAGGACAGTCTTAAATGTTAACAAACCAAGGTGGATCTCTGGTATAGAACAAATGTATGAAAACAACTGATGTTTTCAGTAAAGGTAAGTCAAGGTAATTCCTTAGAAAAGGGTGAAATATTTTCACATATGCTATCCTCCAATCCCACTGAGACTCTTCCAGTGAAGTTCTTAGAAGAACTAAGTTTTAATTCCATCTCCCTTGCCCCTGGTTTCTTTTTTTTCCTGGCAGCAAGACTAGAAGTAGTAAATGTAGGGACTTACCGAGCTTCCTTAATGTGAAAAACCAGCAGGTCTTGCAAATAAAACTTTGCAGAACCAAGAATGCAATTACCATGGGACTGAGTCCCAGGCAGCTGGAAAACCTGCCCACCAGAGCTCTAATCAGTCTCTGAAAATGCATCATCCTGCTCTGATTAGAGACCTGGTACAACAGCGGTGAGTCCTATGTATGTGGAAGGGTTCGACGATCAATCAGGTGATGTATACAAATACCTAATTTATGGCAGGTCCACATAAAGAAGGATGGAATAAATTGCTGAATTTACCAAATTAAAGCCTCTCTGGAGTTAAATTTCTGTTGTTGTTCTGATATCTACCAAGTATTCTGTCTCCCTTTTCAGTGTTTGCCTTAAAGGGAGCAGAAGATAGAAAGACTATTATTAAGATTTTGTGAATCTTGGAACTAATATTGCCTGGAACTACTATTTCTCTGTAGGGTGAGGTGTCTTTTAGCATAGTACAACTCCAACGTCAAGCTCAGTCCTGGAGCAGGTGGAAGCAACAGCAGTTGTTGCACTTGCCCAACAGGATTTGAAGATTCCTTGTATAAACCACAGCAACGGGATGTTTTGAACAGGACCTTGACATTCTATACCTAACTCTAATTCAAACTTCAGTGTACTTGCCTTCATTGGGTTTTCTTTGCATAACAAAATAGCATGTGCATTCCTGAGAAAAATTGGTGGAATTCTGCTATAAATCTCTCCATCATCAGTGTACCTGCTGCCCCATCTGAAACAAAATTGAGAAGGAGCTACAGTGGTAGAAGAAAAGCAATTAAAACAAGTTCTCTGAATCCTACTTTTTTTTCCCCAATAGTTGGGTTGGTTTTATTGCTGTATGCAAGACTCAGATCCTTTTGTCTTTACCTCTGTTTGGTTTTTAGTTTACTTACCCTTTTTTAGGTAAGGGATATTGCATATCCCTTCTGTGGGAATATCAGCCAAAACTGGGGAGGCTGGAGAGAGCAAGAGCCTTTGGGAAACAAATTATGTGATATTTAAAATTTCCTCTGATCATGCTTCTTTGTAAATACCCCCATTTGAATGCTGTGTATTTGTACAGGAAATTGAGCAAAAAATGTATAGATTGTGATGTCTGACTGGTATTCTGCCCTGTAAATGTGTTTTTAACCACTGGCATTCTGTGCTTATTTAAAAAAAAAAAAGGCAAAAACCTCTAACCACTTCTCTTTTGTGTATTCATGTTTAAAATAAAATGAAAACAGCTATCTATAATGGAAATCAAATTCAAAAGGAAAAAATTAATTTGTACAAGTGTCCTAAAGGTACTTCATTGTATATATTGTGATAGCATGTTTCCAGAACCAACAAATAAGTGGTGTGAATTTTAGATGTAAATATCTGCCGTTTGTTTTGGGTTCCTTTCCCTTACCCATTCACTCGACTGCTGTGATGTGGAATTAAAGATTAATACCTGATATTAAAACAGTACAGCTGTATGGTCATTGCTGTCCTCGAGGGAGGGCTATCCTCAGCCTGCTCCAAACCTTCGCAAGAGACAAGGAACAGCCCTCACCTCACACCTTTGTGTGAATGAGAAAAATGGGGGGCAACCAAAAGGACTTTGTGTGTGGTGAGGGAACAGCTTGTGTGTTACTCTTCTACGTGACAGTGTTATTTAACACCAACTTCTTGAAGCAAGCAGCAGGCACATCCCCCTCCTGGTTTGGTCAGGTAGATGGACATGGCACTTGCAACACCCCCAGGCACAGTTTCGGGGCAATACTTTCAGAGACAAAGGGAATAGGATTAGCTCTCCTCTAGGACAGCAGTGGAGTGGCTGTGCCACCTAGTTATCAGCTGGGGTTAAACCACCACTATCCCACTGCCTAAAAGATTGCTGCTCTTTTACTGCAATAGTGCTTAAATACTGATCATTTTAAAAGAATAAATGTGAAAGAATAGTAGTTAAGACATGTAGGAACACAGGATTTGGGAATTCAGATGGTGACTTCTGCATGCTCCTAATCTCAAATTTTCTTCCATTACCACTAATAAACCAGGTCATTGTACAGGAGGCAAAATAACTCACTTCATGTCTTGGCAAACCAACAAAAAAACTTCTGAAACCTGTCTCAAAAGACATTTAGTAGCAAGTCTGACTCTTCAGCTGGCTCCAGGATGTACATGGACTGCCAAGGCAACCGTTGCACACATCACATACAAATACTGAGAAGAGAAACTGTAACATGGTAGTTCAGTGCATCTAGAAGTGCACTTAAGTGTGGCTTAGCTAAAATGTTCACCTGATGCCTGAAGAAGTCTGTATCAGTCATAGAATAGAATCATGGAATCATTCAGGTTGGAAAAGACCTCCAAGATCACCAAGTCCAACCTTCAACCAAATACCACTATGCCGTCTAAACCATATTGTGACGTGCCATGTCCACTTGCTTTTCGAACACTTCCAAGGATGGTGACTCCACCATTTCCCTGGGCAACCTGTTCCAGTGCTTAACCATCCTTTCAGGTGAAGAAATTTTTCCTAATATCCAACCTAAACCTCCCCTGGCACAACTTGAGGCCATTTCCTCTCCTCCTGTCACTTGTTCTCTGGGAGAAGAGGCCAACCCACACCTGGCTACCACCTTTCAGGTGGCTGTAGAGTGTGGTAAGACCTCCAGCCTAAACACCCTGGTACCCTCAGCCACTCCTCCTAGGACTTATGTTCCAGACCCTTCACCCTACTGTCAATCAGACCCTTTGAGACTGTTCGTAAACCAGTTTATTAGATCTTAGTTAAGTAAGCATTTTTATTCTGATAAAAACTATTTATTATTCAAGCACAGGAAATAAAAACTGTATTTTGGCATAACAAAAGATGTATGAAGCCCTCAGCTTTAAACAAGAGTTAAAAAAATACTCCCGTTTCTGTTAAAACCAACAGAACAATTTTTTTCAGTGCAAGTCCAATGCTTTAAGCTGCCACTAGTCAGACTGAAATCTAAATCCCATGTCCAAATACCTTTCCTTATCTAAATAAGAAAACTTCAGCACAGTTTCAATATATGACTTGTCCGACTCAGGATGAATTTCATTACAGAGCTGATAAGAGGAGAAATTAAACCTCTAGAAATTACTCTAACCTGGCTGATAAAAGATTCAGCCTTCTACACCCTACACATAAATGTGCCTCCATTTGTAGCTGATTCTTAACAAGCCATGGACACAGAGACACAGTTCACAAGGCAGAGCTCTGAGCTCAGGCATCTTAAAAGAAGGTTCACACACCACTTCTCCCTTTTGATGGGCTTTACTGTCAATGCCACATAAATTAAACCCAAATTTGGAATACTAGATCTATTACTAGAATATTAGATCTATATACTAGAATATTAGATCATCTTCTATTCAGCATTCACTCACAGCAGTACGGCATTACATTTTCCCAAACTGTTTCCCCTCCCCCCGGACAGAACCCACTTCTTTGTCCTCGCAGCCCAACACCTGAGGCTGAGCCCCTTCATCCCCCCACCGCTGTAAGAGATTTATGTTCTCAGACGGCAGAGCCAGCACAGCTCCAGCCCCCACAGCAGCCAGGAACATCTTCTATTTACCTTCACTTCCCAACAACTCCAATCCTCACAGATCCACCAAGCCAAATTAATTCTCCTGCCCACTCAATTGGCTGACTAGCCTAGGGCAGAGAAGGCCCCACAGAGACCTTAGAGCACCTTCCAATGCCTAAAGGGGCTCCAAGAGAACGGGACAGGGACTTTGGACAAGGCCCTGGAGTGACAGGACATGAAGGAATGGCTTCACACTGACAAAGACCAGGGTTAGATTGGATATTAGGAATAAACAACAGTGAGGACCAGCACAAGCCCTCCATCACCCAGGTCTCAGACAGGACAAATCCCTAATGCTCCCGAGAGACAGAGCCTGGAGGATGGGATGAACACAGCCCCAAAAACCTCACCATGGATCAAAAACAAACACAAGGTAAAATGCAAGGAATCCATTCTAGCTGCTAAAACATAAGATATAAATAAAAAGAAGAAAAAAAAATCAAAAGGAGTTCTTCCTCAGACCCATTTGAGGATCCCATATTGAAATACAGAGGTTCATTTCCCAATCCAAAACCAAATAAAATCACTCCTCTCCAGTTCCAAAAAATATATAAAATTTCTACTCTGTTTGAAGATGTTTGATAACTGCACTATTTTGGTAGGTAAACTCTGTCCTTATCGTGACCCTCCTAAATTCTCCTAATTCTAAATTTAAGCCCTATTTCCAACTAATTAAGAAGCCACTTCAAGTCACAGTTCTTTTGGCCACTATCCTAATAAGAAACAAGGACACTTTAAGCCACCACTTCTCTGCACAGCTAAGTGACTTTAGTGGGCAATCAGCCTAAGTTTAGAAAAGCCAAAAATCTTCCTAAAGTACACTGATATTGTGTAATTCTGGAAATCATCATGAACTGACTTAATAATATTAGTAGTGATCTTAATAAACACATTTGAAGAAATAACAAGATCTAGAAATGCACAAAACCACCTCTCCTAATAAACACATGATGTACTCTCACTGGCAATTAGTGTCCTAATTACTGCTCACCTGCTGTATCCTTTGCTGAATCAGGTGCTCCTCCTCCCCACACTGACTGTGTCACCTCGTCAGACATATCACTTGCCCCTGATGACCTGCAAGAAAATTCTGGTTAGGCACTGCCCCACCAGGCTGCCTCAACAGCCTGCCTGTGCAAGAGAGCCCACCAAGCTACATGGGGACTTCCTTGCCATAGCCAGGGCTGTGTGACTTTGCCTCTCCCTTCTTTCACTGGAATGATATCCCAGCATACACAAGAGTTACACCTAAAGCCACACAAGGAGCTACCAGCAGGTGTCTGCTCCTCTCCCAGCTTCCAGGGGATTTCAGTTATAAACTCACAGGGTTGGGGATCGTTGAAGGTAGTTAACAGCACAAACTGTGAGGGCTTTTGAAACAGAATCATAGAATATTCTGAGTTGGAAAAACCCCACAAGGATCACCAAAGTCCAACTCCTGGCCCTGGCACAGGACAACCCCGAGAATCTCCCCCATGTCCCTGAACAAAAGGTGATAGGCCTGGCAACTAGAATATTAAGTTGGAATTAAACAAAAAAAATATTTCTTTCTGCAAAAACACTCACCCAAGAAGCCAGAAACAAGTGCACACAGGTTGCTATTTTGACCTCTCAGCTGTCCCACCTCAAAGTATCCAGTCCTTGTACCTCACACGATGTACCCAGAGTCACCCGTGACGGGCGGTGCTAGTGCTGGCACTGAGCCCGTCCCTGCCACTCCCACCCCTCACGGGACACACATCCCATGAGCCGCCTGCCCAGGTGGCTCCTCTGCCCCGCCGACCTCCGGGGCACCCAAACACAACCCCCCCGACTCCACGCCAGTCGGGGGCCTCGAGCGACCCCTCAGCCTCACCTTGCGCCGCCCGAATCCGCCCCGCCAGATCCGGGAGAGGGGTGGGGGGCGGAGCCCGGGCCCAGGTAGGCCCCGCCCGCCCACAGGTGTGAGGATCTGCCCCTTTCCAAGATGGCGCGCGCGGCCGCCGTCAGGGAGCGCACGCGAGCGCCCTTCCCTTAACAAAGATGGCAGCGAAGGGGGGCGGGGACCCGCGCCGCGCGCCGCCGTTCCGCCGCCTCCCCCCAATCAGCGGCCGCCAACTCTCCCGTGGAGGCGGAGGTGCGGCCAATGGGAGCGGAGAGCGTGGCGGCCGGGCGGGGAGCGGGCCAATGGGGCGGCGGCGGCGGCGGGGGCAGCCGGCGCGGGGTGG
>VZRQ01009128.1:383123-431157 GCA_013397975.1 Machaerirhynchus nigripectus | reverse complement strand
GTCATCTCAGCCTAAAATAAAAAATAAAAAAAAAAAAGGCAGAGAGAAATGAGGCCTAACCCCAGGTCTCTTTATTGAGACTTAGCCCCGAGCCTCAAACTGACTCAAACCAACACAGCGGATCGGCAGGAGATCCTCAGGTTTTCCCAGGAAAAGTAGGGCTGGGGTGCTCAGAGTCGGTTTCCAATTTGGTCTCTGATCTTCTGTTGGGAAGGGAGCGTCTCCTCCTGCCCACACCCCGCCCCGAGCCGCTCCTCACTCGTTCAGGGACAGGATGATGTCGTCCTCCAGGTCGGAGTTATCGGAGCTGTCGGCTGCAAAGGAGACACGTGGGTTATGTCTGGTTTGTGGCAGAGGCACTCGCCCAGGCACAGGAGATGGTCACCCCTGCCCGAGGCTGCAGTTCCCCAGCACAGCCCGAGCCAGCACCATCAGTGCTCCAAACCACTCAAAAGCAGCCAGGAAATCTGCACCAGAGCTTTCCTTCCCTGCTTGAAACAGAGGCTCAAGGAGAGCAGCTTTAGCAAGGGCAGTTCCTATGGCAGGTTTTTCCCCTGGTAAGGTGGGGAGGACATCAGCAGAGAGCTGCCTGCACAACTTCTGTGCACAGCAAAGGGCAACAGCTCCTCGCACCAGGGGCTGGACAGATGTGGCAGTCGTTCCTCACAGCTGGACAGTTCCACCAGCCTGGCCCCTGTATGACGTGCACAGGGTAATTCCTTATGCAGTGAGTTGGACCCCACTAAGGTGGAAGCAATCCACACATTCACAACCAGAACCTTCCTCTAGTAACTCAAAGGTTTCTGTAATGAATTTAACTACAGGTCACTTGCTAAAGGTGACCTCCAAATTGTGCTTTTCCTGTTTTCTTCATTGTGGTACAGAATAAAGACATGAAGGGATTCACCAGAAGCAGTCACACACACATACACACGCTTGCTTTTTATCTTAAAACGTAAGATCTCTCCTCCCTCAGTTGTGCAAGAGGGAAGCAGTAGCAGCTCTGGCAGCAAGAAGGCTCCTGCCTTACCTTAGAGGTGATGCTGGCTCTTTTTCTTATGCGAATTCATTGGATGCAGCAGATAACTGGGTGTTAAAAATAGTTAAAAAGAAAAAAAAAAAGAAAGACACCAAGAGTTCCACTCAGCCATCTCAGTAAGGGTAGATCTCTAAAATGCCTGTTAAGGTAAGAAAGACCTTCTGGAAGGTTCACCCCTTCTCAGACGCTATCCTTTGGGAAAAAAAAATCACAGGCAAGCAGAGAGGGCACAAACCCTCTCCCCCAACCCTCCTCCCTGAAGATCAGCCAGCTGCTTTTCCACTGTGATCAGCAGAGGATGCTCCATCTCACCATCCATCAGACTGAGCCTAAGCTGAGGGGTCATCAGTGCTCCCAGAACAGCCACAGCCACACTGGGGAGTTGGAAAACACCAGCCAGTGCTGCAGCAGCTAACGCTTACACAGTAAGAGGGAAAGAAGCACAAGCAAGATGATCCAGAAACTCTGGAGAAGAGAAGCTGGGAAAGTTGGAGTTTTGGGGGGGAATTGTTTGGTTTTTTTTAACGCCAGAGGAAAGCTTTCAGAAAGGATCTCCTCACTATTCCCCAGTTCACCACATAACCTTCCAGTTCTGAGCTCTGTGTCTGCAAGTAAACCTGACTGCAGTTAACTGCTTGGCATAGTTCGTTTGCACAGACCTGCCTGGAAGTTGCCATTTTGGATTACTGAAGAAAAGAGGAATCAGAATCAAAAGTCAGCCATGCTGCTGGTGAGAATTCCATCTATTTCTTCCATCCTATGCTATATGTGCATTTCAAAAATTACACCCAGCCCGCGCAGGAACAAGCTCTTGAAAGACCTGCACAATGCATGAACTGCTTTGACAAACAGATCTAATGTCCCCAAGGTGGTAACAAAGGGGGAAGAAGACAAATTCATACTTTAAAGGCTCTCCATAGATTATTTAAAAGGAATTAGAACACTCCCCTGTTTTAATTGTTCTCTGAATTATTTTGCTTTGAAAACACTCACTGTATGTTATGGAGGTTCACCCACAATACAGCAAGAAGCTGCAGTAGGGAACACTCTAAATGCACCCCATGCCTCAGATCTGTCCTTGCTACACTGGCAGTGCCCTTAGAACTTTTAATTCTGGAACAAGTATAAGCAGAGGAAAATTTTAACTGCTTTTTGCAGGGTGGGAAACAGACAGAAGTCAGATAAGGTCACAGAGCAGCTGCCATAGAACCCCACTCATCAAACCCATCAAGGACCATGCATGCATCAGCCTGGCAGAGCTGCACTCCCTGCTCTGAGTTCCCAAAATTGCTGCTAAGCAACCTAACAGCCATAGGAAGGGCTGGCTGCAGCTCCACAGCCATATGAGATCTAAGTTCTGCTCAAGTGGCTCTATCCATAAATGATGTACAGATGTTGACTGCTTCACAACACAGTGCTCTGCAGAGCACGCCTGAAATTCCTGTCAAGTAGCACCTGGTTTGTTCCAGGAAGAGTTACTGAAATGGCCTGAACATCCTGGCCATTCTGCCCCTTGGACAATTCAAGGTACAGCACCCCAGGTTCTCTCTGAAGAGCTTCTGGCCCTGCATTCCCTGAGGAAAAACAAGTGGAGTTGTGTCACAAAGATCCTGCCCACTACTAGGACACAGAGGTTCCCTGTAACCCCGAAGTGTTGCACTGCAATACTCCATTAATGACTGAGCTGTGCAAATATCCTATATGGCCCTACAGTATAAACCTATTTCCTTCTAGAGAACAGCAGAGTGACCTCACAGGATAACTCTGGCAACCTAATGTGGCCACGTCCTTAAAAATGACTGAGCTACATTGCCACAGAAGACAAGGATGAGTCTCCCAGCCACGCCACTGCCGAAGAGGGGCCTGGCACGCTTCATCCTCCAGCACACTGGCAGGGAAGACTGATGTGAGAGCTGAAATGGGAATCAATCTCGCATCACTGCAGGACTTCAAACACTTTGCACAGCGTAATTACTCATCCTTACCAACCTTTTAACTTAAGGTAACTATATTATGTCCATTTTTACAGCTTGAAAATTAAAAATAATTAAGTGGTTTGGCTGCATATACTCAAAAATTGTGCTACAAAAAACAGAACGGAATCTGGTGTCACAAATCCCAAGGCTGATGCTATCCTACTCACCTTCTTTCTTGTGAAGAGTTTTTCCAAATTTTTTTGCTACACAAAAAGTTCAGACCTTTCTTTCTTATACACACATACACACACACACTTCGTATTTTCAAATCACTGTACTTGTGGAATGCCAGCAAAAGGGAACAATTTAAATTGTATCCCAAAAGTTATGTTAGCTTCTGAACAGTCTAATAAAGGAAGTGAAGTCAGAAATGCCATGTTGGCTTTGCACTTTAAGCAATTACAAAAGAGAAAGAACAGCACCAAGGATCAAAAGTGCTTCTCTGTCCTTACAGACTCACATGAGGCAGAGAGGACAGGTGAGGTAACAGTTAAACCTGTGTCCCCTTGAAGGGCAGGACAGGCAAGCAATCAAAGCTTCTTCACATGGAGTTCTCACACACACACACCTGGGAGCACTTGAAGAAAGGAGACATCTCCTTTTCCAGAACACACAGCTGTTCTCTCACATAAGAGCTGTTTTTACCAGCAGATTACTGCGAGAGGCCACAGGTGAACAAGCATGATGCTGGTCTGTGACTCATACCAACAAGGGACAAGGCAGTTAATCATTTCAGGGGAAATTCAGATGCTGCCTCTTTGTCAGAACCTTAAGCAGTGGACAAGGTCACCAAGGTGGGCACACACTTACTATCTCCAAGAATCAGCTCAACTTCCTCATCAGCATCAGAATCTTCATCTTCACCCTCATCTCCCTCTTCCAGGAGGTTGGCAATCTCCTCATCATCGGAGGGAGAAAAGTCATTTTCTCCATCCTCACCAGCATTCTCGTTGTTCTCATCCTCCTCCAGCTCGGCCTCCAGCAGCTGGTCCGTGTCTAGCTCATCAAGGTCATCTGTGTCATCATCATCTTCATCATCATCTTCTTCCTCTTGCTCCTCTTCCTCCTATAAAGACAGCAAAACCCGTCCATTGCAGACATTAAGATAAATGTAAAATGGAATAAGAGTAATTAAAGAAAACCCATAGTTTTCACTTCTCCCCATATCCAGCCATCAGACATAAACACTCTCCCATCACCCATCTAAGCACTCTCTTCACAGCTTCAGAACATGACACATGCCAGATAACCTGCAGGCCTCCAAAGTCTTAACTGCAAAATGCTGGTGCAAACAGGTACCATTGGCTCGAGCTCCTCTCCAGGACTGGCCACCAACATGTGTGACCACAATGCACCCTTGAGAAGGACATGCAGTAAAACCTGTTAATCCATGGCTTTGTTGCTAGTCTTGTGCAAACTGCTTTAGTTTCAGCAGGACCAAAACCTCCACTTGACATCAAATCACATGCACGTTCAGTCTCTGCCATTCCCATTTGGATGAGGTGTAAAATGTAGGGAAGGATACTTTTAGCCAAAGCCAATCCCTTAATCACTCAGCTTCACATGACAGAACTGTTTAAGGCAGCTCAGAAGTCTCATCTTTGGTATTTACCTGTGGATCAAGATCTTTCTCTATTAAACCATAAGAATTTGCATTCGGTAAAGCAACTGAATTCCTCATTGTACAGACAAAATCCAGAAATCTGTGTGCAGTGGCTAAGAGCGAGTGAAGGAGCTGTAACAGTTCTACCCTTCCTCCAGACTAAGTGCCATCATGAGCCAAGCTCCAGGGCATTCTGGGACTGAGAGAAAAGCTTCAATCCACCTGCACATCTCCTCAGTCACAGCCTGTTTCTCTAGCAGAATGCTCTCAACTCATTCAGTCTTAATGGCCCCTTTGTTTCAGGAGGAGACACATTTTGCAAAATTAGGAAGCAATTAAGATAAATATCCAACAACCCACTTCAAGGGTTCCTTTGGTTCTCAAGCTCACCACACTCCCACTGAGCTGTTTAGACTGCTGCATTTTCAGATCTAAAGGGACAGAGGAAAGTCCTTTACTGTCATCTCCCCAACCTACTTTTTCTTCAGTCAGTGCTATAAAAAACCACCACACCCACACAAATCCAACATCTGTCACAGGCAAGAGAAATAAGGAAAGACAAAAGGCCTGAGTAAATTGTATTGTTTCTTCACTTGCAAAAGGCAGCCAAGTCTTCACTGCTGATGAGAAGTGCCCTGTTATTGAATGCAGATTACAGTATAAAAGCAATGGTTTGCAACATAGTTCTCTTTATGAAAGAGCTTATAATAACTATAAAATTAAAACCAACCTATATTAAAGCCTGTGCTTATTTTAAGTGATTACAACTTTACTTTGAGTCAGTGAGTCCTCAGATAAACAGATACAATTGTATCCACACTGGGAGAGGAAACATCTTACTTGCAGTTTACAGTTTTAAACTGCAGTGCCATACTGGATACAATTTTCCATAAAATATACTGAATTGAGTATACAAGCTTTAACTTAAAAATTTGTATTTATTTTTGTTCTATTCAATATCTGCAGGGAGACCAATGTCTTAAATGTTATTACTGTTCAGAATTGAAAAGGTGATTAAAAACTGAAAAGGCAGGAGAGTTTATTTTCCTTTTTCAGTGTCTAAACAATTTTGAAGCAGAAAAGAGGTACCAATTCATTCAAAAATCTTAGAAAAATTAAGCCAAGTTTCTCAGTGTCTGGAGATAGAGACACACCTGTAGACACTGGAAAGAAAGTATGGTGTCTACAAGATTCATTTAGAGTCCACGTAGGTAAAACTTGAAGCATTCTGAAATGAGTTAGGTCCCTTCTTTGTTTCTACATTTGTGAAATTTCTGAAAGTACTCTTTTCCTAAATATCTAGTCCACGAGGACCCAAAATGTCAAAACTAGTAAATTTGATTATGTTTCATATGTAATGTATTTATTGGAAATTGAATTACTGTTTCATCAACACTCTAATTCAAGTTTAAGGCAAGGCATTTATACCAGTATCATCCTTCAAACACAAGATGAAATGAAGTATAGTTGTATAGAGCTAAAAATCCCTTCTGGCTGACAAGGGTAAGAGCCAAATTACACAGAAAGGTTGTATATTTAGCTGCAAATTAACTTTGAAGGGTTATACCAAGCAGTGAGGAAAACAATTTGTGAAAATACAAACAGAGAAACTTAAATGTTTCCACTTTTACAGTTTAAATTACTTAATCTGAAGCTGGTGATTAGAGTCAGGCCACATTAATTTAAAAACCACCTAAGAACAGCAAGATGAGATCAAAATCATACCTGTCCTTGGCAAAACAGAAAACAGTGTGTAACTCATGCTACAAGGAGTCACGCGTGCATGTGAGTGTGACACACGCAGTGACATCCTTACAGAGCTAGAGGGGTGACACGTGACAGGGCTCAAGAGAAGCATCTTCATCAGTGAGGAGGAAACCTGTGCCTTGTCACGTTTTAAAGAACCCAAACACGACTTGGACACTGTGAAGCTTCTGCTTAGCTACAGGCAAATAAATTCTGCCTCAGCTTCTGAGCCAAGCCAAGCCCCAGCTCTGCAGGCCCAGCACAGCATTCCCGGCTGGAGCAGATGGCTTCACACAGAGCCTGGGACAGCTCTCCAAACAAAGCACCCGGAGCCTCCGCTCCCAAACCCAGCCCCAGGGACACAGGGCTGAGAAAGGGGTGAGGGAGTGCCAGGTGCAGTCCAACACCACCACATGTGAGTGATATCCAGGCTGTTGCTGAGGACCCAGGATGAATGAATCCTCACAAGACACTACAACTGTCTCATCTAAGGATCCCTACACAGATAAAAAATGGCACACCTTCCCCAGGGACTCAAACAAGCACTCTGAGTAAGAGCATAGAAAAAAATCCTTGTGCCATGTCACAAGGGAAGACAAGACAGCTATTCCAAACCATACCCAGGTTTGTGTAGGAAAAACCTGCAGAAGCAAGCTCCTGCCTGCTCATCAGTGGCTTGCAAGAAATTTGGGCAGTGACACAGGTGCTGCTGGAAAAAAGAACCAGCATGCATATCCATGCAAAACAAGGAGGCACCTGTGCTCATCCACAGAACCCATGGACCAGCACACTCCTCAGGACTTAGTATCAAGGAATTGTTTCAGCTATGACTAACTCCTTTAGATACCTAGAGATATTCTTCTAACTGGAATGTTTTCTGTAAAAGCTTGGATCAGAACCTGAACTGTTCAAAGAGTATTCACATTCCTCCTCTCCTTCCTTAGAGTTTCTCACCCCAAGAGAAGTCACTTCACAGCTGCCAGTTCCCTCTGCAGAAGGCATGCGGGTAGGACTATAGAATCCCAAAGTGACCATCTCATAACCTTCTCTCTGTAAAAGGTTCTACCTCCCTATGAGCACTCTGACTCCTGGTCTGGTATTTGTGTGTGCCCTGTGCTACAGCAAGGTGCACCATGATTGCAATGCAGCCACACCAAACCCCCATATTCTCATGGAATTCATGGAAAATTACAAACAATCTCAACCCGAGGCTGTGAAGAAGGGGGGAAAAAGAAAAAAAAATCTACTGCCTGCTCCTTTTTAAATAGAGCAGGCAGTTCTCAGAGGGCCACGGTGGAGTCCAGCTTTTGAATTAAGGATGTCACACTGCTCTCCATTTTAGTTACACTGTGATTCAGGTATATTAATTAGCTGTAGATACCAAAACTTTGGATTAATTTAAGGGAGTTCTACCTCCATAGTTTTGAGTACTCACTGCCCCTTAGTGTGACTCAAATTTGTAATTAGATATTACAGAGATACGTATTAATTTTTTTAATTAATAAATATGAATACTAAGGGGTTTCTGTGTTATGCTCCCAATACTTCACCAGTGTTACCCCTCTTCATCTCCAGCACACACAACATCACTACATAACAGCTGGCATTGAGGTATCAGCATGTCTGGATGTCCAAGTCTTTGTGCTCATCAAAAACAGTACCAGTAAAGGAATTAGAGTAAAGGAATTTTCATCTAGGAAACACCCACCCTGTTTCATACACAAAATGGTTTCCTGGTCTCTCTCTCTGCAAAAATACTGACAGACTATTTCACCCTAGTTAAAGCAAAAAGGCTGCAAAAATAAGGCAATGACAAAGGTGACAATTTTCAAGCAAACAAACAAAACCCAGTTATAATTATCAGGGGACAGCAAAGAAGGAGACTCCAACTTTCACGTGGAATAGCTATCCACAGGACAGGATGTCCACACAGGGACAGGCCCCAGTATAACTTGCAAGTTGTTTGACTCGAGCTAATTTGATTCAACTAATAAAGACTAGCTTAGGCTGAAAAAGACCATCTATATAAAGGGTTGTATCAGTTTAACTCAAAAAGTCTTAAGCATGTAAGTTAGTAATATATGGTATCATCAGTTAAACATTTCAGAGGAACTATCTGTTCTTCTAGCATCAGACTCCAAAATGGGACATTTTATTTAAATGTGCATCTTAGGAGAAATTTCTCAACACTCACTAACTCACCCAAATTCACTAATTCACTTACACAGTAACACATGAACAGCTTCAACACACAGTCCACGACCACGGGACTGCTTTGAGGATGTTTAAGAGGGCAAAAGTGATTCCCATCAGCTTTCTAACACACCTGCAAACAGGAAGACTTACAGAGATGTAACAGTACAAGAAAACCTGGACATAAACTTACAGAATCAGAAAATTTGATTACACAGCAAAGGATTATCTTGAGATCATCTCAAAGCAAATTACTGGTAACTTACCTCTACTACCAGTTTGCTTCCAGAAAGCAGAGTAGATTTGTTCAACTAATTTACCATTTATAACCCCCAAAGGAAAAAACTAAACAACATCCCCTAAAAGAATGGCAGATACTGGGGTGACTGCACTGGAACAAAAAAACCTGCTTGACCTAATTCTTCATATTGCCAGTTTTTACAGCCCTTTCAGAGCCTAGTAAACACCCTTTGCACTTGTTCAAGCATTATGTGTTTTCTGCCATGTTGTTCTTTGATGCTTGTTGGCAGGCACTTCATCAGCTTTCATCATCATCACAGAACTTCTTACCATTCCCCTTTACCAATCATCTGGCACATACAAAATTCACAAATTTGTCTTTTCTGAGTAGCACAGCTTATAGATACTTAACATACTCACTGCAGTTCATCTCTCACAAATCATTCAAAGGCTCAGGAAAACCCCAGTATTTCACTAATTCAAACTGATGCAAAATACACGTTAGCTAAGCAGAACTTTAAGTTTTTGATTTTAATGTTTTTCTGTAATGTATTCTAACATTAAATTAGTGTATCACAAAGTGCTTTCAGGAAGTATGACTTACAGCACTGCAGAGTTGCAGTATATAAAAATAGACCAGCCTGCTTTTAAGTACTCTCAAGACATTTTTATAGAGCTTTCTTACATTTCTTGAATCCAAAAAATTTTTATGACCACGTGACCAGAATCTGAGACTTCTCCACTTCAGATTACACAACCTCTCAAATCTACACTAGGCTAGCATTTAGTTGCCAAAGGAAGACCCCACCCCACAGGTATTTTTCAACTGTTGACACTTGGGTTGGAAATTTTGATTCAGTTTTGAGATCTACAGGTCACTGAGTTTTTGCTTATCTGACATGGTTTCAGCTATTACAAAAAGCTTTATCTGTTTGTCTCACACCTCATCGACTTTTTCTTCCTCTACTCGGTGCTGATTCACAGTGCAAAACCAAGCAGCACATCAACAGTTCTGCCCAGCTTCCTGGGACTGCTCAATGAACTCCTTCCCCAGCCCCTGCTCACCTCCCATCAGCACCTCTCACCTCCAGCTGTTTTCCAGCAACACTTCCTCCATCTGAAAACACAATCTCAATTGCACCTCTCAGTCTGAATCATGCTAGATGGTATTACTCTAACTATTCTCATTTTCATCTATCTTTTCTCTATCTGCAGAACAGTTAATTCAATGTTAGTAAAGCTTTTCCCACTACTTCAAATGTTTCAGCTCATATTTAGTTCACTTCTGGCTGCTTTTAGCCAAGTCAAATTATCTGCTGGTAAGATCTAGCAGTTGTTTATTTCATCTAGGTTTGTTTTCTTTTTAAAGAAATTCATGTTTCCCATAGTCTCATTATTTTGGTTAATTTATTTGCTTTTTCAAGAAATAGCCTACTGGTTTAGTTCATCCTCCTTCCACAAGTTTCTCCTACAGCAAATTTGTAATTTCAGTAATCTGATCCCTTCCAGATTATCAGTATTAATTTAATTACTCCCTATTTCCAACTTGGGAAGGGCCTTTGCTTTCATAAAAGAGGACATATGATCACTGTTCAAATACAAGTGTACTGAAGAATGTTTCACCTAGAGGAGTAAGTCTCTCCTTGTTGTAGCAATTTATCTTTCTCCACAGACAGTTCCCTTGTCGTATCTTCTGACAATTGTACTCTTTTCTGTGTACCATGCTGGTACTTTCTGGGCCTTTGCTATACAATTCCCAAGAGTAACAATGTCTGGTTTTCAGTCACTTAAGAGTTTCTATCCAATTCCTCCCCATCCCCCCACAAGCACTTCTTAACCCTCCTGGACAAAGGGTAGTGGAAAAATCTTAAATATAGCCAACAAACTCCCTGGTCAAGCATGTAAGGAATTTCACATCCTAGATTACCTAGTGTCCATCCTTCCCCTAAGCTAGCAAACCCAATTCCTGTTATGTACCATTGAATTAATTCTAAATATTCATCTCTTCACACTACAGGGCTGCACCTACTTTTACCTTCTTGGCTACTTCACAGTTAGAATTCCTTCTTCTTCATAGCCATTAGTCACAGAGCTAAAAATGTAGAAGCCTGGGAAGGTGCAGAAGTTACTATATGTAACAAGCAAGGAATCTTACCATAGGCTTCTATGCAGGTGTAGGTATGTGCAGATTTAAAACAGGAAACAGCACACAGCATACAGAATGTCACAGAGGCAAAACATGGAGTGAAGAAATAAAAAGCAGTTAATCTCTCAGTCTGTATAAATAGGTTTAGCCTGTCTAACAATGACTACTTACCTGTGATGAATGACAAACCATCCCTGATACAAACAAAAGCTTTAAGGGAACGGGCCTCACATGGATCAGGAGGTTCAGGTGGGGCTCTTTTGAGCAAACTCTGGTTTTGCCTATGAAATGTTTCCATTCCAACCTAACTGTGTGCACCTGATGATAATCAGCCTGGCTGCAGTCACTGTCCTCTGAGGCATGTGCAAGCCACCATTTCACAGCTGGTTCCTTCCTTAATGCTTGGGGTAAAGGGGTTCTAAGCTGACTGTTACTATACTCCCTGTGCTGCAGGGCTCACAGGTAATGTAAAGAGTACAGAACTAGGTACAATTTCTCAATAGGCTTCTCTTCCTTTCTCTCTCCATTGATCTCACAGTCTCACTCACAGAAATAAACTGATTCCTTTAATTCCATGACAAAGAACAATACTGCATAAAGGAATTTCAAAATTTGGCAGGTAAATTAATTCCATCTCTATGGACAATAATTTGTTCCTTTATTTTCTCAAGCCTCTGACTGGCATTTCTCATCACAGCTGAGGCAGCTTTCATTTTCTTGGATCCCAACTACTGTGGGAATTCTAGAAATGTGTTAGGCAAGAGGAAGGACATCTTTGATTTATGTCACTGAACAGGCAGAATATGTTTTTATCTCTGCTGAAGCTGTTTTACTCCATAATACTAAGTCTGCCCTTCTGGAGATTCCAAATACCTATCACTTTCCAAGAATTTCCTCTGTTTGCACTGCCTGAGAGCTACTGAAAATATATTCTGAAACAGTAAAATAGGCTAAAGCAGTCACAGTTATTTGCTACTATCTAAAAATGTGGTAAGAAGTACAGGCACTGTTCTTTTAAATATCTGTTTCGGAGGATGCCTGTTCAAAATGTGTGGCTGTTACATAAAGGGGTCCTTGATAGAAACCACTCTTTACTCAGCTTCCCCAGCTGCAACTCAGCTCAAATATTCCTATGAAGGTGTGCAACAAACACATATTTATTATCATTTGAGACATTTGTCTGGAAATACCCATTCACAGTTATTATTCTGTAAACCATTTTATCCTTGAGTAAGATTTGAAATCAAACCATACCTTCAAATATTACAGGAACAGCTCCTAAAACAAACACTTACTTAAGGGTCCCTGATGACATAAATCATTCCAGTCAGCTTATAGTGGCAAAGCACCACCATGGTCTGATGATTCCCAAATATTTGTGCCAATATGGGTTAAGGTTTGTGGGGTCTTTCCCCAGCAAGTAAGTATTCATATGAAAAAAATAAACCAACTATATCAAACAACAGCAATAAAGTACAGTGGAATTGCTGTTGGAATTACTGTTGCAGGCAAACAGGGGGAGAATCCTAAAATAAAAGGAGAAACTGGGATCACAAAGACCACATAGAAAGCTGAGGAAAACATTCTCCACCCTGGCTGAACCATATGTTAGAATAGTGATTGTCTTTCAAGTCTTTATTGCCTTATCAACAAAGAGTATTTCCCATCACCTAGAATTTTCTAAACCAATGCAAAAAGACAAATTACACACCTACCATCAACCATTTCGATAGCCCAGAAGCACTGCAGGATAATTAACAGTTCTTCAGGTCTGGCAAAAGAAGTAGAACACACTTTATAGGACAGGGACAGCTAGGTGAAGCAATGTGCTGCTGAAGCCATAAATCTCTCTGAACATGACAATAACTGAGGACACTGCTTGAGCCTCACAGATGCAGCATCACCCACACGTACCACAGAGAGAAAAACAGGCCTTTAACAACTAATATGGAAAGAAAAGCTAAAACAGGGAAGTAAAAATGCACAGACTGAAAATCCTAAAACCCACTCAGAAGATCACCTCATCCAGACTTCAGTTTCACAGTTTTGAGTCTACTCTGTGTTCCCTTGGTTTCAGCTTTTCTGAGCACATAATATTTCTGAAGTCTCCTTTTCTAGCCCGTAGCAGCTGCCATGTGCCATTTCCTCTGAAATTCCTCATCTGCCTCACTACAGAAGACAGCAGATTAACAAGTGAAACAGGGGATACTAATCAGCCAAGAAAGAGAAATAAGTAAGAATAAAGCAAGTTAACAACCAAAAGATGGTCCAAGATCTGTACCAATAGCTCAGACACCCAACTTATTTTTGCTAAATTTAACTGAAGGCGTTTATCAGAACAGCAGCAAACACAAGAGGAAAAAGAGGAAGATCTAGCAGCCAGACTGAAGAACAGGAAACCTTTACATATTTCCCTGTATGCTGAACATAGTTTTGCAAATACTTCTGAGTAGGACTGCTGAAATAATTCAGAAAACTCATATAAGTTCAAGGCAGGAACACTGGTATTTTTGGAGTAAAACACCCAAGAAAAGAGCTTGCAAACAGATTCTTGCTAAGCATGTTACATCTTCACTTTCCCTCAGTACACAGTAAGTACAGACCACAAAGCATCAACATTCATTAGTATTTGTTCAGTTTAACAAGGCTTGACAACTCTGGATTACTGGCCATGCCTAGGGAAAGGCAGCCTCCCAGGGATCTCAGGGGAAAGGCTGGTACAGCAGCAGGGAAGAACCCGGCCTCACTGGGGATGTCCTCGAGCATTTCAGACAAACCCATGAACATTCCCTGCAGCACTCCTATGCTCAAGCCCCTGAGTCAGCCCAATCGTTGAATCTGAGGGCAATTTATGTAGCAAATCAGTTGATCTTACAAGGTTTGGATTGAGATAGGAGGAATAACAGCTGTTTTGTTTCTTAAATTACAGAAAGAACTGAAATATATCTATAGGCCAAACATCCCTGCTAGGTTAATTTTAAAGACTCTCAGTCTTTGCTTTTTGAAAAAGCTGTCACAGAGCCTTCAGCTGACATTTGTCAGAACTGACATCGTGAGGCACCAAAATTCCAGGTAAAAAAAAAAAAGTCAGGCAGATATTTTTCTGCACAGTTCTTGTCTCTTAGCACAATTTTAAAAGCAATTTTATGGTGCATCACATGACTTCTGAGCAAGGCTTGCCCATCAGCCACCCTTCTATTTGCGTACTCATTACTTCCTGTACAGGCAAAAAAATGTACCCATGGACCCTTGTAGGTCAGACACAAAAACCCAAATATGCATCAAGTCAAGCTGTGAGAGGCAGGGGTCTAAGAGATCAGATTCTGCCTTAAAGCTTTGACGAAGAAATTACCAGATTCATGTTGATTCATACGGAATCCCCTCCCCCCCATGAAGATTAGAAAGCACCCTCTTTCAGCCAGAAGGGGTTTTAGAGTATCTGTGGGAAGTTCCAACAAGTTTGAAATGTTATACCAAATTTTTCAAAAGCTAAATCACAGAAACTAACTAGGCAAATACTGAACACCTACATATGTGTGAGGATATGCATACAAACAAAAATCCTTCCATCAGGGATCCTCTTCTTGGTCTCAACAGATAAGTGTACCAGAGAGATTCTGTCTTTATTCAGGAAAACCTCAATTCATTCTAGCTCAATGTTGGATCTCTCTACAGAGACAAAAGCTGTATTTTGTAAACCTAAGACAAAAACAAACCTGAAGAAAAAGCATAGAACAGCTGTGGGACAGAGAGCAAGGGGCTTAGTTTATGTTTGGCTAGATATATGTACATTGAATTGAATTTGGGTTCATAAGTGTTGTTTATATTAAAACCAAATCTCTCTTACTAAAGAAACTTGGTTGTAACCACCCCTAAAAGTCGCTGTCTAGGAAACACGTACAGACCCCAGAAATGGAGACCATAAAAAGCAGCAGTTTTGCAATATCAGCTAATCACTCTTAGCTTGCAAATCAATCCAGGAGCAGCTTTGTTTGAACACTCCATCAGCTTCACAGAAAAGCTTTTAGCACATTTAGATTCTGCCTGGGGCTACCTCTATTTGTAAGACAGAAAGTGTCCCCAGTCACATCTGATGGATGGCAGATCCCTTATCTCTGCTGGGTACCTGGTGTTACAGCCTGGAACCATTGACTGCCTTGCACAAACACAGATTTCCCTTAAGTCAACACTTACCAGTGATTTTGCAAAGCAGGGCCCTGACAGCTGCTAGTTAATCATTGTACAACGCAGAACCCATTTCTGCTACAAACTAGTTTTGGAGATTTTACAAAGAAAATATAAAATAGTTTACTAAAATATACTGAAAGTGAACAAAACCAGTGGAAGTGTGGATAGAAATAGTAAATATTGCCCAAGGCAAGCACTGGATAGCTGAGATGTAGAAAGGAAGGAGGGAACAATCTCTCCTTCCTCTTCATTGCTTCCCAAGAAATTCTGTTCTAATCAGAGAGAAACAGTGACCAATGATTTCAAAAGAATGCCAAGACTGGAACTGCAGCCTTGTAGAACACTCAGTGGCCAAAAGCACACTTCACACCCTGAGCAGAACTACTGCTTTACCTTCAGAATTACGCTGAAATTGTAGTAACAGCAATTCACTGCAAAGAAAATTACTCTTTCCTGAGACCTGCTCTCCTCCAATCTTCTGAACTAGAAAGTACAAGTTTTAACCCAGCAATAGGAAGATTCAGAGATAGAAAGGGTAGCACAAATCCAGCTTTCCACGCAGTCTAGGAAAAAAACCCACCAAAGTATTACCTTCTAGCATTCTTTGGAAAAAGGTGAAGTCAGCTTTTCTCACAGGAGATACAAATGTATGATTTACTAGAATGCAGACACCAAAGAGCAAACAATAATGCATTTAAAATCTTTAGGGAATGGAATCATAAGGTTTTTGCCTGTCTGAAAAAAACCCCAAAACACCTGACACCCATGAAGTTACAAACTGATTCTGTGGAATTTTAATTCTCACTTTACTGTAGTAAGCATTCTGTGCTACTGTGTATTCTACCAGCTGCACCCTGAGGGGCACTTACTGCAGTTCTGAGCTCTTTTGTCAAGTTGCCAGAGACCAAACAGCTGATCTGAGAAGGAAAACCAACACATCCCAGTGAAAACCTACAGCCCTCTTTAAAATTCTTTAAACCTTTTGCTGTGTAGAAGTACTGTGCAGTTTCACTGAATTAGTCACAAGCTGTGCCTCTTTCAGAAGCTGGTGATAAATTATGTCCAAATATGAGACTTGAAACTGAAAAAAGGAAAGCCTCAAGCACTACTGTCTATATTGTGGGTCGAAATACTTTAAAAAGGAAAGCAGAACAAAAAGCAAAGCTTCTGATCAAGACTGAATACTTAAGGAAATTAATTAATAAGCTATAAATGATTGTGTTAGTTTACAGCACCCAGGTTACTGTTCACACAGGTTCTGCACACATGGTCTTAGTCTACACTGACAGTAAAGTGATCTATTTCACATTAGGTGAGGCCAAATGAGGCCTCTGTACTTTCTGGGTAATACATGAACACATGCAGAGGGCTAACAGCTGCTCTTGAACACCCAGGTTAATGCTATGCTTCTCACCTGATCTTCTTCTTCATCCTCCTCGTCTTCTGCCAGCCGCTGCCGGCCCACTTCATAGAGCCTGCACACCGTGTCCATGTTCATGGCATCCATGCTGCCTTGGTTCTGCAGGGGAGATGCCCACACAGAAGTCAGCCCCAGGAACTGAGCTCAGCTGTCATACTCAATGCTACATCTGATCTCAATCACAGCAACATTCCCAAAATCCTTCCCTCCCATTTACCAGCAGCAGGACAATTAGCATTAAAAATGAGTCCTTTTGGTTTCAAGACCTGCTATGTTCCCTGAAGTAACATCTCCAGTGACTCCTATAAAAGAAAATTTTCTTGGTCTCAAAACCCTTGTCATCTTCAGTAGTTAAACAAAGTTAGCCCTGCTGCAAATTCTTGACTTGATTTTGTGGTCTGTAAGGATCAGTAGTTCACAGAGTATAAAGCTGACAGGACCAGTCGCTACATGTGCATAATCAGGCTTCAAGAAACTGGGTTCTGACAACATCTTACTGAGCAAAGAACTGCATCCCTAACAAACCAGAAGTTTTGCTCAGTAATTTTTGCTTCAAATCCTTAGCTTCTGGGATTTTGCTAGGAAGACAAGTGTAAAAGGAACAATAAGAGTGATTCACAGTAAAGCTCTATGGGAAGCCCCCAAAAGATTGCATTTCCCAGTTATTTGGTATAGTGTACATTTTAATTTGCAATAATAGGAAACTATTGTTGTAAGTAAGAAAAAACCACATTTCTCTTTATGCCCCCAAGAAGGAAAACCTCTGCACATTTTAAAGTGGGGAGAGCTTGAAGAACAAGCAAATGTGTTTGGAAATTTAAGGGATGAGAGGCAGCGAAACAAGACTGCAGGGGGTGCAGAATAAAAGTCTAACAGCATCTTTAGCACCATCAAAACACCACCATTGCTTAGAACATGAACTTAACAGCAGGAACTCCAAAAATAAACAACAAGCTGTGCATTCAAACCACAGCTACAGAGACCAGAGTTTGTTTTAGCTGCTTTACCTCAATGACAGCCAGATAGCAGTCCTTGCTGTCTGTGCACAAGTCAAAGATATTCCGCTTTACATCTATGGTAGCTGGAAAACATCACAGAACAAACTCAGTGGTTAACTGCAGCTTACTTAATGCTCACTGAAAAAGTGTCTAAAAGCAAATAATACAATCTTGGGACAAGAAAAAACAGCTGAAACAAGTGACATGAATGTTTGTAGGTAATTCAACCTGTAATAAAGAATAGAAATGTTGGAGACCATTGTGAAAAACAGCCATGTAAGTTCTTAACCTGCTCTGCATGGTGCCTCCTCCTTTGCTAACACATTTATTGGTTTCCTTTAGCACAATAAACAACAGATCATCCTTCATAATAGGTGGCAACAAAGGGACTGGGTTGTGACCTATGTCTCCTTGCAGTAGCGAAAGCCACATTTGTTTATGTCCACAGCAGCAATTAGCTTAGCCCCACGAGCTAAAAAAAGAGCCCCATGTGAAATGAGAGCAATGCCATCCTGGCCAAGTGACCTACTGTCTCAGATTATGCCTTACTTGGAAAGAAGAAAGGAAATACAGCCAGAACTGCCCAACAGTAGCAAGTAAGGCAGTCACACACTGAATGGGATATAATAGTTGAAGTTATGTCAGCGTTAAACCCAACTCCTGTGCTTCAGTCAGAAGAGGATATAGCAGTTTGTTTTCTCATACATGCAAGGAGAGAAGTGAATGGTACTAAGCAAATTTCAGTAAACCTTCAAACCTCCAGAAAGAGCTATTCGCTCCTCTCTTACCTATAGGTTTATAATCAGTTGCATTAAATGTCCTGAAAGAAGAGCCAAAGGGACTTCTCATTCTCTCCTCCAGAAGGTCATCCTCATCATCTGCCTGCAACATAGCTGAAACAAGGAAAGATTATTCCACAAATTTGCCTTCCATTAGTCACTACCATTAATCAGCTTCAGATCAAATTAGACCCTGACATGAATTTTCTTTATATTTAATAGCTTGGCAAGACCCATTTAATATCTACTCTTTCAGAGATGCCTTTATTGATACTACAGATCATCAAAACTTAATACAGAGGACAAAATTATTTTCTCAAGCATCACTGGATCTGCCATTACACAATAGGTTGCTTTTTAATCTTACAAATTAGTTGTGATATTGCTGATGTTACAGAAAACTGTCTTTGTCAGCAATACACGTAGCATGAACATCCTGGAAAAAATCCAGTTCACACATGCCAGTAAGGCCTGGAGTTACATGGTCTCTGAAGCTTCCCATTTCACTGAACAAGCATCTGCTTATCTCACAAGAGGTGACCCAGGAGAGCGATGTAAGGGGAGAAGTCCTACCTCCATACATCACTGTGCCAGTATAGTTGAAGACGACACGACACTGATCCAGTGCAGGTACTGTGTGTAACAGATGGAAAGTTCGGAGGTCCCACTGAGAAAACACAGGCTAAGGAGCAACAAACAATTGTTTAGAAACAAAAAGTTTCTACTTCCTTTTCAGTGAAGTGGCAAAGAACTGACTAACTGCATTCAAGAACCTCACTGCCACTCTCTTGCAAATACGGTGGAGGCAGGGTTGGATTCTACCACTACAACTCCATTCCATGTGTTCAAAATTAAAAACCTCTTACTCAAAATGCCATTCCCAGTCATGAGAGGTTACTGCAGTACCTTCAAGGCTGATCTTGTTAAGACATGGGAAGAGAGGTGAAGTGCCATGGAGTGTATCAGAAAACAAAATCTCTCTTGCTCTCTCTCTGGATTAAGTATTTTCTCTAGGCTACATCAGAGGCAGAACCTAGATTTAAATTAGCTACCTGTCTAACAATCCCTACTCTTCCTTGATTCACAGAAACTCCTGTTACCACACGTAATGTGTAACACAGCAGACCATTAATACAACTCTGCAAACAGCTATTGGTTCATCCATACCAATTCTTGAGGCCCCAGCACCAGTTACCACAGTGGCCAAAGGATACAATTTCAGTGTTGACTATGACCTCCAGCCCATTGGGATGGAAAACACCACTGATAGTCATGTTGAATTTGTCAAACTTGTGGATGGCTTGCGCTGATCTGACATCCCAGAGGACACCATCATTTAGGACAAGGTCATCAGTGGGGTTAAAGGTGGCACAGTTCTTCTTGTAGTTGTTGGCAAGATCTGGGTTAAACAGAGTCAATAGCTTGTTGCCAGTCTGAATATCATAGATCTTTTAGATTAAAAAGAAAAAGAAAGATTAGTCACAATTTGTAATATACCTGTGCCTAAAATCACCCCCTGTTCCCCTCTCTAGATTGCTTACAGAATCATCCCGTTCCCCATTTCACATTTCCATTTCATGTGACAGCATTCCATAAATAACCCTTCAATAGTTTTTCACAGTTGGAACCAAGCCTCACAACAAGTTTTGGCCAGTGCTTGGCTTACTGCAGGTTCACTGACATATTTCACTACAATCAGGATGAGTTCCAAATAAAATAACCCCACTATGAGGAGTAGACTGGAAAGCTGCAATCACAAAGTACCACTTAGCCAGAAACTGTTTCAGAAATGGAACTGCTTTCCAAGCAGATGGTATTTACAAACATTAAAACTCCGAAGCACACAGTGAGGGGAAAAAAGCCAGAAACTACAGAAAAGGAGCTAAAATTCCTGGCATTTACACAGAAAGGCAACTTTGAGTTTTGGCACATGGAACTATCAGAATATAAAAAGGGCTTCAAACTCGTACAAAGGGTTTATGATCATCTCCTCAGATAAATCTGATCTGTAACATCCTTCAGAGCCTAGCTCTTGTTCAAACAGAGAGGAAAATATTCTCTAGAACTGGAAAACAAATCTGTTTACCAGATAAACACAATACACAAACTGATCTGACTTCCAGCTAAATCCAAGTTAAAAACTGGCCAGGAATGGAGAGCTTACTTAAACAAAACAGAGTAACATGTAAAATTACAAATCATTTGAGTAAGTTGTATTACATGAAAATTTTTAATGCAAATTCTCTTTCAAGAGAGAGGGGGCCTACAACAAATGCAAATTAGCCCTGCAAAGCAGCAGAAGCTCTCTGAATTGTCTGTCCAATTCGCAGCTATTCATGCAAAGCACTACCAACAGTACTCTCTGAAGATACAGTGGTAAAGTTAAATTACACAAAAGTAAGCTGCAAACTGGAGGGGGGGGGAAAGGAGGACACTTCTAATAGGTCAATTCCCACAGCTGTTGACTGAGCTGCTGTTTACACTGGAACATTATTATTATTACTATTACTGAAAAGTAAGACTAAGAAAGCAACTTCAGAGGGAAAAAAGTCCTGCATGATCTCTCTCAAATGAATAAAACAAAGCAGAACCTACAATTGCCCAGGATACTTGCCCAGAGGCAACACATTCACACTGCTTGTGCTACAGCTGGTTGGGATGGTCAAGTTTAAATCCTCAGGAACAGGGAGAAGTTATGTGACACTTGCAAAGCTTTCCTCTGAAGCTCATCAGTTACACAGAGCATCAAAGCACTCACATCAGTTAATAAATATCCTACAGAGAATTACATTCCTGCCAGAGCTTCAAAGCCATGAGCTTTCCTGGTACTTACATGTGCAATGTCTCCCTTTGTGCCAATGACCCTGTCCTGAGAGTGCTTGCTGAACTCCACATAGTGGTCATCAGGGAAGGAATGCCTGCAGATACAGTCAGTAAAAAAGTGAAGGAATTGCAGATTCTATGTGACCCAAACAACCCCAACAACTCCAGCACTGGTTTCAGCAACAGAAAAGATGTAGAAAACCCTCTCCTTCGCCACTGACCATAACATAACTCCAGGAGCAAATTCAGACCTGCCATCAACAGGGCCTGCCATAAATATAACACCTTGGAGAAGTCAGCAATGGATGGCATCACGAACACTGAAACACATGCAGCCTGAGGAAGTTAAACCTTTCCTCTGAAGAAAGGCCTCTAGCTGACCCCACGCACGTCACACCAAAACAGTTGTTTACAACTAAAGTAGACAACAACAAACCTTTTAAAAATTAAGAGTTTCCCACCCATTTTTTAATGGGAAGGAACAATTGTAAATACTGACATAGATTTTAAAGAGCTTCCATCCAAGTCTGACAATTTCACGAGGCAAACCACCATGCTAGTCGAATTCTGAACTGGCTACAGAAAGATTGCCAAGATAATTTACAAACATGAGACTAAAAACACAAACATGTTTCTTTGCCTTCAGGAGTAACAGTGACTTTACTGATCTTGCATTAAACAGGAGTTTAGGTAGAACTTTGTTAGAATTTGCTCTGTACCAAATAAAATGGGGAATATACCAACATAAGAAAGGGAGCACATTTCATGTTTCACAAGAGACATTGTAAGATCTGTGCTATTCTGTTTTACAGAGTTTATTCCTGTATCAAATGGTTCTTCCAACTGCAGCACACGCCACAGCTGAATCAGAGTGTACCTACTTCATATCAAAGACAGACTTCATTCCCCACAATGCAGACAGAGGTTGGCTCCACGTAGCAGATGTCAGCAATAAAGATCCATCCTGGATTTCCAGATTGGAGTGGAGGAAGGGAAAAGAATACCAGGGAAAACAGAGGTTATCATTTTACCTGTACACTTTTAACTTACAAGATCAATTTAGAAACTAAAGAGCAGACTTTTGTGCCCAATGCTACTCCTGTAGGGATAAAATCCAGGTATCTATTACTATGTATAACAAAGAACCCTTGGTAGACAAACTTTACAGATAACACTGGGGACAATCTATGATGTTAACAGCAGATAAAATCAGGATAATCCACGGCCAAATTCTGATGCCTTGTGAGTGGAGTCTATTCTGCTTGTACGTCTTTTCTTTCTTCCTAGAATCATCCCCTGAAAGATTTCTTTCTCCAGCAAAGGGAAGATATATAAACTCTGATATCTTATCTCACACATAAATAAATGTGTAATAGTCAGTTTAAGCATTTTCCCACTTCCAGACACATATATTAATTTCTTAAGAAGACACACAGCCACTGTGTATCTTCTTTATTATCTTGGGAAGAAAATACCCTAAATGTTGAACTCACAAGAGCAAGAATATGCAACTATTACAAGTACTTCAATGACAGGCACTGCAGGCCAGCCAGTAGGTACATTTTAGATGTACATATCCAGATGGGCCCAAAACATACCATGGCCTAAAAATCGGAACATGACAGTGACTCCTTACCCTGGATGGCTCAAGGTGCGTGATGGCAGAGTTATGGCAGTTGTAACTGGCCTCTTCCTGTCCACTGAACACGTTGTAGAGTTTCAACTGCCCCGTGCAAGTACCCAGCATTAAGAATCGTTCTCTTGCAGAAAATGCACAACAGGTAAAGCCACTCTCATCCTCATTTGCTTCCCTGAACACAGAAATTGGACGGAACCTAGAGAAGGCAAAAATACATGGGTAACCCAAAAGAGAGAAGCAAAATTCAAATGCTGTGTGATGATACTAAATCCAGCCCTTACAGATTACATAGGTACAAAGTTATGGCTTTCCCCTTGAGCAAGCTAAGTGTCAATTTGAAGACTAGTGCTCGAGTATTACAACAGTGTTTGCAGTCTTTAGGGTTTGTTTTCCACTCTGTGGTACTTCTGGTAAAGCACATCATTGAGCTGAAGCACTTGGACTCCATCCTCAAAGCTGGATTGATGGAAAACCTATAATGTCAACACCTGGCTAAGTACAGAGAGCTAGCAAAAAAATTCCAAACAGTTCTGAAACACTTAGCAAAAGAAGATGTCACATCAGCCAAACAACTTCCTGACATCATAACTTCCCACAGTGACAGCGCTTTCACTGTGAAGATGCTTTCATGAACGTGTCACCTTTATTTTCATAAACTTAACATCACCTTCCAGTTTAACCTCAGGAAAGGTCACAAAGAGGCAACTGGTGGTGCTGATGATTCAGTTGCAAGACCAAAATATAGATTTCACTGTCCTGCATCTGTCAGCCAACCATCCTCAAGGCTATGCTACACTCTCATAAAAAACTGGTGCTACATACTCACCTTCCAAAGGAGAACAAAGAGCTACCAGCTTCGTTAGTCAACGTTGCTAATGAAAATAAGGTGTGCTTTGTGTACTAAGGGTCAGCACTAAGGACAAGACAAACAGAATAACTACTAAAAAAGCCTTTCAAGGTTCTCTCACTGTCACTGTGAATGAAAATGCTTTTGTCTCCAAGGATACTCCACTGTGGGACTGCACAGCCTGAATCCAGGTAACGCTTTTTGGCACAGGGTACATCCTGAGAGGGATCACAACATAGTTTTCTTCCTTACCTGCTAAATATAAGGTGTCTATCAAAGCAGCCACCATCCACCCCTCCGTACTTCGGAAAGGCTGCCCTGCGGGTCAGCCGTGAGGTAAAGTTAGTGGGCGCCTGGCGCCTCTGTTTTGGCTCAGGACACTGGTGGGGAGTAAAGAGAGAGAAAGGGGGACAGGTGGCAACAGGGTTCTTGCAGCGTGCGTGCTGCTCCCTAAGGTACTCTGTGATTATACTGTCCAGCGTGGGTGGGGAAGGAAGGTGTCTGTCCAGCTGCTTTTTGATAGCTGGGCTCTGGCTGTAGGCGCCATGGTCCGATTTTTGTCGCAACACTCTGATTTTTCTGCCGTTGCAGGGAGACGGCCTCTCCCTGACAAAGCTAATCCTGCCAATCAGAGGAGAGTTGCTGGCGTAAGAAGGGCCTGGAAGGGCAGGTGGACCTTGGGATGCAGACGGCCTCGCCTGAGCATGGACAGAGGTGGCAGTGGAACCTACAGCAGTGTGGCTACTCAAACGGGCCGAGATGCCATTAGCTATGCGAGGAGTGCGAGGCAGAGTCACCGGAGAGGCGGCGGCCGCAACAGGGGTGAAGGCAGAAGAGTGAGATGCTGCAGTCATGGGCAGGTCAGCCTCTTTCGTAAGGACAGATGCGGTTTCCCCGAGGCCCTTAGAGATGAGATGGTTCCGAATCAGCAGCAGCAGCTCCTTCTCAGGAAATGTGATCCTCGACTGGGCCACCACATCCGCCTTCTGCAGCCGCGCCAGCGAGACGTCCGTGCCGATGAGCAGGGGCTTCCCCGAGACGCGCTCGATGAGCTCGGCAGCGTATTTGCAGAACTTCACGTGCTCGCTGCGCTTGTCCTGCAGCACCGGCTCCTTCATCAGCTGCTGGATCTGACAGCTGCTGAACAGGGGCAGCTTGCTGATGATCTGCCGGACGGTGCTGCTGCGCGACAGCCCCACCAGGGCTTTGCAGGCCAGTGCCCGGATCTGATCCGCGTCGGTGATCGGCATCTTCACAGACAGCAGGGACAGCAGCACCTTGATGCCATTGTTGGACTGCACCACGTTCCACATCTTGGCTAACGTGTGCTCACTGCTCTTGGGGGCCTGAGGAAGCTTACGACGAGGAGTCCCAGAGATGAATTTCCCAATGCTGGAGATCCGATTATCTGGGCCACACACACAGTTGATGATGATCTGAAGGGCTGATTTCTGAATCTCAGCATCATGGATGAAAAACTCACCCTCAGCAACTCCAAGGATGATACTAATACCTAGTGAGGGAAAGAAGTAGTTTCTTTAATACTCCAAAACATATCTTACACAAGTTGATCAGACAAGCAAGGGAGTCTTCCAACAAATTTGAAGAAAACTGCCCGTAATTCTAGAAATTCCTGAAGTTCTGCTAACTAGTGTAAGACATATTCTTCCACCTCCCTAGTAAAATGGCTTCCTGCACTGCTGGTCCTCCACTTCATCATCAGCAGGTAGTGTCATATAACCTCTCAGATCAAGCACAGCCCAGGAGTAAAAAAATCTAAGGTATCTGGACCAGAGCAAGATGTACACACATGCTCTGATTCTCACTGCAGAGAGTGACTCTCTTATATAAGAGACCAAGTCACTCAGGAAAAAATAATCATATAACAACTTCCAAAAGGAATCAGGCAAAAAAGAAAATGCAGGGTTACTTTTTTTCCCCACAGAATTCCTGTTAGTTTCATGTTTACTTCAGAAGATCAAAACCCTCACAGAATTGGTATTTGCCTACAGAGTTTTTGTGCAAAAGAAATTGCCTTTTGCCTGTATCTAGTACTCTGCCTGCCTTTTTTTTTTATTTTCTTAAAAAGAAAACTGAGGCTCCAGTTAAAAGTAGAAGCCTTGGATCTGATCCAGGCACATCTCATTCATTTTACACGCAGAACCTGGAGGTAACCAGTTAGACCACAACTCACACAGCAATAATTGTTCTTCTCCCATACTCTCAAATGCTATATCCTCAGGAGACCTAAATTTCTGGGAAGCTGAGGAAACCCAATAATCCCATTATAAAAGTATATTTGTCTCCACCTGTATTTAATGAACTCTTGAAAACAAGTGCAAGAGAAAGACCTGCCTCTAAATGTGTAACCCAACCACAGTGCTAATCATGACAATTTTAACCACAGTGCACTCTCCCATTTATTTGCATCCTTGACAGTAACTCTGAGTACATGAATTATTTTAACCCTTGTCTCACTGTAGGTGAGGAACAGCCAGCCAAAACCCATGTAGCAGAAGACAACTGATAAATGTGTAAGTCATTAGGACTGTATTCAGCTTACCCACAGTGGAAACAGTGGATCCAGCTTCATCTAACACATCCACAGGTTCTGCCAGTTGCAACTGGATTTTAGGAACTACAGTCAGGATGGCCAGTACATCCAAAGCATATCGTACTGTGTCATTCCTGAAAGAGAGCAACAGAAGAACTTCTTAGAATTGCACAAACAGAGTTGTTTCGATAACATCAAATAGTATTCAATTTACTCTACTCCTCCAACAAATGGAAGTAAATCAGTCACATCTGCTGCTTTTGATGGTGCCTTTTGATTTTAGAATGAAAAGGGCTGGTCTCCACAGAAGGCAGTGCTCACATGCACACCACTGCCTGCAGTCTGCCAATATTTATCCCACATGGCCCACAGGCTCCTAAAAGCACTGTAGTTTTGTATTTATAAAAATAAGAATCTTAAGACTCACCAACGAAAGCATCCTAAATTAAGCTTCTAAATCTAATTTAACTCTACATCTTAGCTGGGAAACACTGCTGTCTAAAATACTCTATCACCAGTTAACAAGGAAGGAAGTTTTTCTCAAGTGAAGGGAAACTGTTTTACCACCAAACCAGACAACTCTGATAGTCAAAAAGACACCAATTTAGGCTCCAGTTTAAGAGAGACACCGGTGTGTGGAAGGTGAAAAGCAATGTTCAGCAAGAGGTGAGAGAGCAGAACAACGCAAAGAAGAGGAGATCTAACACCTGTGTGGAAAGGTAGGAGTTAACCCAGGAAACAGCTGCAGAAAGGAAAGAAACAGGAGAACACAAACTACCCAGGAGAGTGCAGCCTGAGAGAGGGAGGGAGGCAGAGAACTGCAGAAGCAAAACAGATTTCAAAGGCTTTCAAGTTAAGTTAGGCAAGGAGCTCCTGTAGGCAGCAGACATAAGGAGGAGGGAGCCCTGGTCCACCTCATTCCAGGATTAAGATACGTCTTGATTTCACCCTTTTCTTGGAGCATTTTCTAGCCTCTCTCTTAACAAAAAAGTAAACAAATTTTGAGACAGCTAGAAAGAGGCACAGAACTGTGAGGAAGCTTTTCTGAGAAATCAGTGTCATAGTAATCAAAGGCCTGAGGCATTTTGGCTCTTCAGAAATTCCTTGACATCCTTCTCTCTACCTCAAACTTTTAGTCCTGCTTTCCCCAGAGTTAACTTTGATAAGCACTGTGTGGCCCCAGCACAGCCCCTAACAGCACTAACCAGCATGTACCTTTTTTAAACACTATCAGGGCAGAAAATCTGGAAATGTAATGTCCTGCCCAAGAGCCACAAGTGCTGCACTCAAATAGATCACTAGAGCAAACAGCTCACCTTGCATAGTACGTCTTCCAGTTGCAGGCAATGGAAATGAGCTGAAGCATGAGCTGGACACAAGACAATTTGAGAAAAACCTCTGCGGGCTCCCAGTAGAGCTGTGCTGGACCGTACTCAATCAGAAACTCCATCATCTCTACAATCTGTTCATGAGTATAGGAGCAGGCCTGCAGGGAAAGGGACACCACTAGATCACAAGGGTTACAAACTTGCACATCAAATCCCCCACTGCTGGGATTTAACTGAAAAATGCATCTACAAGATTAAACTACCACTGTGTCTTGCAGATTAAGTACTTATTTCCTGGTTTAATCCCCAGTTATAAAAGAATATAGCAACTGTCACTATAATATACAATAATAAGCTTAAGGAAAATATCTTTTAAGTTTCTTTACAGTCTTAGAAAGCTTAGGCCAATTTAAGAAGAAAAGTTACATTAAATTAAAATTCTACTCTGTTTTTAACGTACTAATCTAGTAGTTACTACACCATCATTCAATATACATTTGTGCTAAAATATTAAAAATGGTGCCAGAAGTATTCAATAAGTTTCTAAGTTTTGACTACAAAACATACTGAATAAAAAAAAGAAATTCCTAGCAAGCTTGCCTTTCAATATTTTTTAATTGCATGAAAAAGGAACACCTTATACACATTTCTTTAGTTACTGAAAATAAGTGATTTCTGCAGAATCAAAAACACCCTTATATCTTCTTATTTCAGTTCCTCTAGAAAATAGTCATAAATTAAATCAGAAACAACAGGTAAACATGCTCTCTCAAAACAAGCAGCCATAAAATCCAGTTTAAAAAACCCAAAACAAACCAACGAAACCAGCTTTGCAGGGAGAAATCAGGGAAAAATAATAATGGCCAAGACTATGGATTATTATCTATCTGGATCTCACAGGTAATTTCTAAAACCAGTGGTGTCCAAAAGACATTTCAGTTATCATTATCAAATCAAACTTATTTCCAAGTTTTTCAACATTATGCACCTCTGTACACATACAGATTTTGTCCTTTCAGTGATTCACAGGATAGAAAACCCCACAAATACCAAAACCAACTTGCCTTTAAGTTCTTGAGAGATGGAAAGGGAACCACAGCACATGAGCAGGAGCCTTAATCAAATGTAATTCAGACAAACCTCGAAAGCTCCTCCGTATTTTGCTATTGCAGTGCCATCCCACATAACAGGAAAAAGTACAAATAAAATAATTGCACCCTGCCTAGTTATTGCACTGGCTTCGAAGGGTATCTACATGTCTGCAGCTTGGATTCAACTGAGAAATGCAATAACCATGTGAAAAGCTTGCAATGTGCTCCTCACCTTGTAGGGGGGCTGTGGATGGACCAGGATGCCGCCCTCAGTGCGCTGCAGCGACTGCTTCACCTGCTCCAGTTTGATGGCAAGGTGAGCCTCGAAGTACCGGCGCAGGGCCATGCAGGTGTGCTTCCCCGTCTGGCGACTGGCAAAGATCTCATCATCGCTCAGGAGGGCTCCTTGGTCTTCGAGGTTTAAGATCTCCAGAGTGCTTATCTTCAGAAAGAGGTTGGGTGTGGGGAAAAAAAGTTTCATCAGCTCAATCTTCAGGAAAAAAGCAGCTACACCTCTCAGCTGCTCTTGTACCAAACCCAAACATGCTGCCTTTGCTGTACAGGACACAGAAACACACTGAGAGCTGATAAAAGGGTCAGAAAAGAACAGACAAGGGTCTCTGCATAGGTAAATAGCCTAAACTGAACCATGCCCTCTCCTCTACTATCTATGAAGACAAAAATGCAGAAGTCCCATCAGTGTAGGTCTGGAGGCAGTGTTGTGCCAAGTACTATTAGGCGTAATACAGCACCACACAGTGTGCCTGCAACCCTGCAGCACTGATGTCCTGGAGTTAGACACAGCCCAAGCTGCAGGAGTGCACAGCAACACCCTGCAGACATTGCAGCTTTTGTACACGAACAGTGTCACTTGTGCCCAGAAGGTACCGTGGTTACTGCAGCACACATACAGATATTCCTCTCCTGGAACAAGGCTGCATTTATCCACATCCAACAGGGTGCAAGTGTATGTGGAGTGGTAAGGAACATCTGGACTACCACAAAGCCACCACTGTTTGAATGAGTACTGCTTAACCCAGGAGCTGCACCAAAAACCTCCCAAAGCGTAGCAAGTCTCTAGACAATAATCATTTAATAAAAATAAAAAAGATAAAAGGATGCACGCGACTGTTGCTTAGAAAACTCAACCCACCTCTCTTGGGAATTGAGGAGGAAAAACCCCAAGCAAAACCAAACCAAAGAACAAAACTCTCCAGAGCTGCACTTAGAGGGTGCAAAACCTGACACTAAACCCCTGTTCCCTACTTAAAGCCACATCCCTTACCAGGTTAACCAGACGTCGCAGCCCATCGTGCCTGTCAAAGAGCTCCAGGACAGCACGGAAGGAGAAGCAGATGGAGAAGAACATGGTGGCATGGCAGCAGCCCGAGGCGTGGGAGCACTCCATCAGCCACAAGGTGTAGTTCACTACGTCTGAAAGCACATTATGGGGGTGCATGCACACCTAGAAAGCAAAACAACATTCTTGAGGAGGACTTCAGATTGCTGAAGAGAATTTGTCCAAGGAGAATGAAAACTCTTTGAGAAGCAGAGGACAAGTATCAGTTATTCCCAGCTTGACTTGGGACATCTGAGACACGAAATAAAAAGTCCCATTTCCAGACCAGTAAAAAAAAGCTGCTGTTAGACTAATAAAGGCTACGATTTGGCAGTGTAGGACTAGAAATCGGTCCATTCCCAGAGCAAAGCACAATGAATACAGCAGTCTTAGTGTAGTACAATTCCAGAGAGTCCTTTTTCATACCACTTCCAGATATCCAAAGAATGCTTTGCTAGAGGCAGACAAGTTTTCACTGAAGAAATACAAATGCTGCTCAGTGTAACAGTACCATATGCTATGTTGAGGTTCTAGCAAACTCTGGCAGCACTGAAACCTAGGCGAATTGCAAGGATCATCAAATACAAGTCTAAAGCCTGACTTTTCTCTGGAAACACACAACTGAGCTGGTCTTTTCCTGTTCTCAGACCCTGCCTCTGAGATGTGCAGACCACATGCTCAGAACTGCACTTCTGCATATGCCTGTTAACTTCTACTGAGGAGGAACTGGGAACCCTCTGCCAGGGTCAGTGCCAAGAGGAACAGCACAGAGCTGAAGTGCTGGCACCAGCTGCTGTGTGCCAAGTTACCAGAGGTTTCCATCTCTTCTCTGCTGGTGTTGGATGTACTCACAGAATACAGTGCTACCAGCTTCAGACCTGAGGCTGGGCATGGATTACCCTGAAGGTGGCTTCCTCTGAAATCCAAAATGTACCACAGACACCTGCTCTACCTGGTATCTGTACATACTGGGATAACATGTGGCAGAACATCTGGAACCATGACCGGAGAAAAACAATCTCAGGTGTAGGAGTCCATTGGAACAGACAGGAAAAGAAAAGAAAAGACAAATGAGAATGAAGGAGGTTTTTGTTGGGATTTTTTGAGGGAAGGAGGGAAGAATAGGATGAAAAGGCTGACTAAAGCACTGAGACAATGCTGACAAGGTCTTCAGTTAATTCCCTAGGAACTGAAATCCACACCCTTGAAACAATACACTGTTATTCATATACCTCCTAATGCCTCTGCAAATATCAATCATTGATATAAATTTGCTTTTAGGCTTAGGAGATGTTTATTCACTGTTTGAACACAGGTAGAAACACTGAGAAAATATGGGAATCACTGCAGTTACAGTACAAGAATGACTCTTACCCTCTCCATAGCATCTTGATTGTACGACAAGTAATACAAACACATGGACACTCCTGTTGCTGCCATGGAAGGACGAGGAATCTCCAGCAACTTTTGCACTCCTCCATGAGCAACAAACTCAGTTGCAAACTTGTTGTGCAGCAGCAATGATGCCAAATGCTAAGGAAGGATAAAAGCAGATTAGACTGGGATTCTTCAAACTGTCATCAATTCCATCCCATGGAAAAACAGCTGGCAGAAAAACCAAGTGCTCTGTGCTTTGTCCACCTCACTTCCTCTTCCCATTACATTTAATCCAGAATGCAATATTTATCCCAATGACAAAAGCAAAAGAGGCACTACCACTTTTTTTTTAACACATCTTGCAAAAGAAATACAAGAAAAGCAGAGCAACTCAGAAATTAACCAACAGGCTACCTTAAGGTCTTCCTATTGTCTTCAAATTCATTCACTTTCATTATCACTTTCATTCATTATCATTAATAACTATTTAAATTTCCATTCATATTTTGATTATGACATATTACTGACATAAGGAATTTTACAAAATGAAGTGTCAAGGCAATAAAAGGGAAGCCTGCAGCTGCACTGAAGTTTATTGCACACTGCTTTTCTGTATTACCTACACCTTAAGAAGAAACAGTAAGAACCACTGTAAACCCCACTCACTCCCAACTGAAGTAACCTACAGCTTCTGTAGGAACACTGTTCCTTCAAAATAAATTCTCAGATAAATGGCAAAGATACAGAGAGGAAGACTCTGGAGGATCAGAGGCAGGGAAGTTATTGTGAAAGAGGGAAAGAATGCACAGAAAAGTTTAACTTGTGCTGCTGCATTGCAGGTTTAGCTTGAATAAGGTTATTTTGTGCGGCTTTTTATCTTGGGGAGGTAACCTTAAAGATTACTCACACAAAACTAGTATTTCAACCACTGAGCTCAGAGATGTCATGCTGGGGCTTCTGGGAGTAAAATGTTTAAGCTCCTTACCCCTCTCCAGTTTCCTTTGAGATGGCAGGCAGTGGAATAACTCAGGAATGCTATCTAAGGGCAGCAGGAACACAACTATTTGACAGAAAAAGGAATTTTTATCATCTGCAAACAGGCAGATGAAAGGTGAACTTAACGGCCCTTCAAGAACATTTAAGATGTTTTTATTCCCTCCTTCCTTTCCTGTTTTTTCATTTTAAGTGCTTGACAAAAAAACAAAACTGCAATGCATTCAAGTTGAGTGAAAGCCAATTCCAATCCCAGGGAATGCTGCAAGACACCAGCCTAAAGAAGATAAGCACTTGCCTTTAACAGGTAGCAAGCATATATTCAATGTTTTTACAATGTTTATGATATATTTTATGTATTATGAAAGTAATTTACCTTAAGGGCTTCAAAAGTGAGCAGCACATCATTGGTTCGCTTCAAATCAATGTAGTACATCATCAGCTCCCTTGATCCCAGTTGCATAAAGATGGGTAGCAGCTGAGAAGAACAAAAATGGGACACTAGCTGAACGTTTCATGAGAATTACAAGATCTCTTTTGGTTTATACTCTCTCAAACCCCCAATTTTCCCCTATTAGCAGATACCTGTTATGAGAGGTCAGTGGTAACCAGCTCCATCCATAGGAAGCAATAAAGGTTAACAGACCTCTTGTAATACATCTGCTGACTGCAGCAAGGTGCATGGCAGCTGCCACACGGAAATCTTAATTCTCTCCTTCAAGTGCGGCTATGGAAGTCCACACAGATACCACCCTGGAGAGAGGCTCCACCTTCCATCTGTGCAAAGACAACTACCCAACAACTGAACAGAAAAAACAGGAGAGCAGGGCAACAAACCAAAACCCTTTGCATCATTCTTTGTAACACCTTTATGCTAGTAAATCCTATTTTCATAGCCTATTATTGCTGGCAGGTGAAGCAATCCAGTCAGCATGCAGGGTGTTAGGGGGTAATGGTTTCTCTGGCTCTCACAGAAGCAAGGCACACATGTGCACACACAACACCTACCACAAAGCAAAACTGTGTTGCTTTGTTCTGTTATGAAATAAGGTAAACCACAAAAAAAAAAAGGAAAAAAAAAAAGAAAAATGGAAACACACTTTGGTAAATCTGATACAGCCACATTATTCTGTCCATTTAAATAATACCAGCTTTCAAAAGCATCTGCATAACATGGGCCCTGCCACTTCTCCTCAGAACTACTACAGAGGTTACACAAACCACTTCAGTTAAAATTTCAAGTTGATTATTTCCTCAGACTTTAACTTGCAGGAATCTATCATATCCCCCACAGGAAACAGGAAAAATGTCTGCATTTCAAATAAAGTGTCATGTAAGCAAGCACCAAATTCAACAGGAACACGGGACAAAATCCCCAGGGCCATGCTCCAACTACCAGACCACACATGTGCTAGGTTCAGGTTTGAGTATTACCCACCAAGTAATATTCAAACTAATGACTTCATCAATTTAGAAGTCATCAACAACTCAGGAAAAGTTACTAATTCTTATCATGACAGGAGATATCAGAGAGTGATGTAACAGTTCTGCCAATTTCCCCCCACAGTTCCACTCAGCTTTGTACGGAGAATTAGAGCACAGAGTGCTTCCTCCCACCTTCATATACTCACCTCTTGGTACTCCCCCAAGGGAGTCAGGTACTGAAGAATCAGCCTCTGCTCTATGGCAGGAGTCAAGGGGTAAAGTGTGTAATTAGTGCCAATCACCCACGGGGACATTTCTGACCAGCTGCTGTTGGACAGTTCAACAAATATCCGCTCTGGTTCCGAGGTGGAGAAGCCCAGCTTTTGCTTGGCCTTCCGGAAGCCGTCTCTTTCATGCTGTTTCCCTGATTTGCCTTTTCTCAGTCCCCCATCATCTAGCTTTGTAGCAGAGTTTACTCTGCTACTGGTCTTATGACTTGAATCGAGATGAAAGGAGATCTCCATATCACCAGAAACTTCCTCTTGCTCTCCATCTACTGTCATCTCCCCATAATCCATATCCACAGCCTCTTCATCGAGGGGCAGCAGAGGATCTGATGGCACCTTCCGAGGACTGGGGCGCTTGTTTTCCTGTTTCGTGGTCATTTCAGTGACCTGCAACTCTCGTAGCCGACGAAGCACCAGAGCCACCTGTTTCAGAAAAAGCAGCACTCATGAGAACAAATTCCTTGCTTTGATCATGCGACTCACCTCAGCCATATTTTTTGTTATCATCACATAACCCCCTCCACAGCATAAAGTGCTGTATGAGTATGCTGCGGTGTATATTTACCCAGAGAAATAACAATTTCAAAGTGAGTGAGAGAACTCAAATCCATTTTGCTACAGCTACTTTCATTCTAAAATATCAGCACCATGTCTCCTGTGTGAGAAGGAAGTGGCTGGAAAGCCATTAGGAGCAGATGAGCTATACTGGTGCTAACAGAACCTCATACCATCTTGCAGCATCCTTGCACCATCTCTGCCCAGCCTGAAATAAAGGCAACATTCCCTTTGGAAGAAGCAGTTTTGGTAAATTGCAGTTCCACAAAACCAAAGGTCATGCTTTTACTTTTAATGTTTAGAAGAGAAGTCATCATAATTTCATCACAGTTGTCTCCCCATTGACTTACCTTTCATTTTAAAACCTCTGTCTGGTGGGCAAATCATAACGTGCAATACTTACAGATGTAAAGCTTCTGAAAACTCTTCTTTAAGGAAGGTATGAATATGAGTCTCATTAAAAAGTAAAGTATTTGACTTCTTAGGTTTCCATTGGCATTTAGAATACAACTGCTGTTAACAGAATAAGCAGACTGCATGCTCCAACTCAGTCAGGAAAGGATGGAAACCATGACTCTTACAGATAGTATTACAACCACAGTAGGACTTATATTAACCCATGAATGTGAACTCCCCATAAAGAAAACAAGAGGTAACTGTACTCCACAAAGGGAAAGTGATTGAGAGATCATTACCAATTGTGAGTTCTCATCCCTGTAATTTGCAGCAATGTCCTGGTTTTCCATAGCTCCTCCCAACAGTCCTGTTGCATATGTCCTTAGTGGCTGATCAGCCTCTCGTGCCCACTTAAAGAGATTTTCAACTATGCCTTCCTAGAAGGAAGAACACAAGAAACCAGTTCCAACAGTTACATTTCACCTTTAACTTCTCAGTCCCAGTGAAAGCATCTGTTGGGAAGAATTCTCTCTTATCTCTAGTAATGACCAGGCTGGATTTCCTATCAAGCATGTAATGAAAAAAAATACCTAGAACCACCCCCCGCAAAAAACCCAAAAAAACAAACAAAAAACAAACACAAACAAACAAAAAAACGGGAAAAAAAACCAAGCAAAAACACAAAAAAACCCACTTTAAGCTCCATGAAACTGCCCAGACATCAGATATTTGGATTTGTACACCTGCACAAAGGAGCCAGCTAAGGTACTTCCTAGGAAGCAGCAAAACAGTACAGGTATGAATCAGTCCAAACAAACAAGCCCAAAGCTCCAGTCAGTTTCACTAATAAAAATCTCCAGCAATTTAGCAAATTTCAAAGAAGCTGTGTTGAACTTACATCAAGTAGAATGAAATTTGGCTAAATTTAACACAGTCAATTAAAAAGACAATGGTTTAAAATGAAAGATTAATTTGTTTCCTCTAAATTGCCACTGGATTTGGAAACATCAGCAACAACCCATCATTATCATGACAAATCTTGCACATAATTTGAATTATAGATACAATACAATAAAAGATCAGTGAAAAGTAATAATAAATAGACACATTTACATGGGAACTCTCAGCTTACAGATTTTAAGAGTTGCCTGTTATATATTTAAAGACAATCATATTATTTCAGTGCTCTTATGTAATCAAAAAAAATACTAACTGATGAGATGTGAAATCCCTTGGTCGCTAGAGGGCCTCTTTGTGACGGGAACAGCACCCTTTTCCCAAAGCCTCCTATGTACAGGAGCCCTAAGTGCCGGAACAGAGCTCTAGATATTCTCAAGTCAAAAGGAAAAAATTCCTTAAGTGCAAAACTTAAATTCATTTCAGTTTATAGAGAACTTTGGTCTCTGGAAATAGTTATAGTCTCCTCAAATGGGGAACTATTGTTTTGTTTTTTTAATTTTTTTTGATCAAGGCTTCCCAGCCTCAGCTTTGGGACAGATCACAAAGAGCTCAAATTAAATTAAATCTTTTACAATGGGAGCACATTATTCTTTTCTTTTATCATGCTTTAGAACTCATATGCACATTTCCAATAGTAGAGAAATTAATTTAGAACTTTTATATAAAGGACTACCTCATTTCCAAACTTCAGAGAAACATTAATTCTTACAGATGAGGAAACTGTGGCTTGAGTGAAATTCACTTGCTCCTCACTTTCCACTCTGTGTGCATTCCTTCAGGACAACTCATTTGTCAACATACAGAAGTCTGATTCAGCTGTCCACCACCGTCTCAGATAATCCCCACAAAGCATGTGGATTTTAGACTGCTTAGTTAAAACATGACTTGTTTATCACTTAGCTCTAGTAAAGCTATTGCTCTGCTGGAGCTGGGGATTACCGGGCAAGTCCTCCATGTTTTATACAGCCTGCTCCAGTCCCAGGCCTGTGAAGTAACAGTTTAAATTATAACATTTCCAAAACATTAAGTTCCAGTTCCTCTGTTTGAACCAGTCACATCACACTTTAAAAAGCTTTGAAATACCCAAGATTTGATTAACTGAACAAGCCAAGAGCAGAAAGCCCCAAACCATAAGTAAGACTGAACAGATTGGCTCTCAGAGACAAGATTTCAATATGACTTTTTACTGGTTTCTCCTTTGGGAAGTCTTGTTGGAGCACAAAACAAAGCAAGCTTAAAACCCAAGCTTTAGTACAGGTGATACCTTTTCCTGAAAGACAACAGCTGTTTCCAGTCCCGGCATGATGTCCAGAAGAAGTCTGCAGGCAGCAGTGTTTAGTGGAGGTTCTCTGCTTGTCATCACATAAGCATTCACTAGCTGGAGAAGATCAGGAACAGCACTGGTTTGAAATTCAACTCTGACCAAACCCAGAGCAGTAAAAGCCTTACAGCTCCCACAGCAGCAAAACAATAAAGTAAGGAATGCCAGTCTGAGTCCTGGATCTCAACATGGCCAGCCTTTAGCCAGCTCCCTCAGTGCCTTAGAAGCTGAAATTACTTCTCAGAGAAGCAGAGAGCCTCTGACCTGCTGTTCACTGACTTAATGTCTATCTTGAACTGATTTGTAAAGACAAATGTCTTGAAAAACTGTAACAGTGAAAACATGAAAAGGTAACTAGAAAAATGAACATAAGAAACTGCACATTTTTAATTGTACCTGTATTTGCTTATCACTTGCAGTTTAAGACAGAGAGACATGCAAGCAATCTGTCAGAATCCTTCCAGCAATGTGTACTGATACAGGTGTTTGCAGGGATGCAAAGGTAACAAAATTCCAGCTATTAAGTCATGTTAGAGGTTAGCAATGCAAGTGGAAAGGCAGACTCTTGCCTCCTGATTCTCTGCCTGAGGCTTCTAGAGCTGACATGCTCTTCTGCTCCTACAGGCAGCCCAGCAGTTCCAAGCATTCAGAAACAAGGCACTGGAATTAGTGGTATTCATTTCCATTACAGAAAGAAACTACGCTTTTGGGCTTCTACTAGAGGAGCTACATTTTCTTTAAAGAGACTGATAAACCTTGAAAACAACTAATTCAATTGTTGTTACACACATTCCAATAGCTCATGAACTCTCCTTTACTTGAGTCATTTGCACAGTGGCAAATGAGCTGCTCTTAAACCCATCTTAAAAACCACTGTTTTGGAAAAGAGAATTCTGACACAAAAAATAATATTAAACAAGTACCAAGGTCAACCAGCACAGAGGAAATAAAAGCAGTAAGGTGGTGTGAGGAACTGAGAGAGAAAGTTCTCAGAGCAAACCTACCGCATTCATGAAATCATCATTCTTGAAGAGTATCCTCAGTAAGTGACCAAGCATGCACTCCGGGTCTGCCCGACCTGTGGGACAAACAGGAAAACAGGAAAACACTCATCTTCCTACCTCAAGATGCCAACTTTAATACTGAACTGCTACCTTCAAACTGACAGTGGGGTGCTCTAGTGTCAACACTACAGAGCACAGCTTCCCAGTGCAAAAGCAGTGTCAGACCCCGATCAGCAGTCGGCACATTCAGGCTAAAAACTGTTTACTTTTGAATATGAGCTACCAGGTCAGCACTGGGACACAGCTGGTGCTGCCACCACCACTCAGGACACCTTACCTGGGTGTCGGTCATCAAACGGGTCCGGGTCCCCTTTGCGGTACTCTTCAGTCTCCTTCTCAATCAGCTCGGACATTCTGCAGAAGGAACGACACAAAGTGAGCAGAACTCACACTCGTGGAGCACAGCTCCTCACATTCACAGATCTGTCAGAGCACTCCAAACCAGCCCATCAGCTTTCACCCAGTGTTCAGTGCCACCAGAGGATTTCTGACTGTCCACAATAGGAGGGAGACAAAAGACTGGCCTCTACTATCTCCTCTCATTTTTAGCTCCAAAATGCACTGAACCCATAGCAACACCCCGGAGATGCACAAACATGACACTCTGAAGGGCCAACACCTTTTATTTACTCATGTTAGACTCCTTGTGGTGTTCTACAACACATAGTGTAGACAACTAGAGTAAATAAAGGGCTTGAGTAGTACTTCTCACAACCACAGTGTCTTTCTTTTGCAGCAGAGCAAGTCCTGAACAGGTGACTTAGTCCTCCTCCCTGTTCAGTCTGTGCAGGGGCAGCTGCCCAAACTGCCTGCACAGTTTTTAGTTATTTTGAACATTAAATTTCAATCATGNATAAATATTAAATTCTTTTATTAAGTGCTGTGTAACCTCTATTCAGTTACCAACTTTTTACCATGTGTCAACTACCACCACGGATAAGACAAGGAGAAACTCAGCCAGCATGCTGTTCATAGACACCTTCAAAAGACATTAAATGCTCCTCTGTATCAGAAACACAAAATTGAGTTGTTTTGGAGCTATGCTTTCCCTTAAACTGAGAAGCAGCCTCAGCAGACACAAGAAATCCTATGTTCTAATTCATTTAGAATGAGCAGTAAGAGAATTAATTATTATTTTTATTTATACAAAATCAAGAAGAGGAAAACTATCTCATGGTCAAGCAATAAATAATTCCATAGTCATCCACTGTCCTTCTCCATGTAGGGTTACAGGAGAAATATATGCAGTTTGAGGTGAAATAAAGAGCACTCAATTCAACTGAAAAAACATTAGTAAATTAAATCTCATTTCCTTGGTATAAAACATGATTCCTTCCCCTCCGTGGAGGTCCAGAGTGGGAGGCAGCATCTATGTGCAGCACAGCATTTTAAAACAACATCTTAATACCTCAGAGTAGTTATCTAGGCAGAGTTTATCACAAGGGAGGGAAAACTGCTGGAAGGCTGCAGTAATCCCTGGAAAAATATTTGTCTTTCACAGAGGATTTCCCTTACAGAACACTGCTGACTTCTACTCCATTCCTGCTACTTTCCAGGAAACATCCAGTGTTCCCAGGCATAATTAGAGGCAAAAATGTACTTAGTCCTGCCTCTGTGAGCTACACTGACTTGCCAGTGTGACAGAGGACGATGCCTGCCAGATTCTAGGAACAGCAAATTAGCTGATTGAGAATGAGCAGAGAACTTCGCTGCTTGCCTTTGATCTGACGATTATCTTTCAGCAAACTGTTGATCCTGTGGGGTTCCAATATTTACTTTTATAAGCCCGATTGTGAAGGGATGCAAATTGTGTCCCCTGTTAATAATAGGTGGCACAGCTTGAGCTCTCAAGAAATGCTGGCAAAAGCAAGTGGCTTAAATACTCCACTGCCAGCTCCTCATTTTTTTCCATGAGAACTAATAGCTTGAGGGGTGTCTGCTGACAGAAAACTCAGACAAATGGGGAGCTGGGAAGCAGCACCCTTGCCTTGTCAGGTCTTTGGAGGTGATAATTAGCATTTTGGTGATGTGCCAGAAAGGATAGACAAGCAGCATGGAAAGTGAGCACAACATTCTGGCCAGTGCATCCTGTCTGGGTAGGCAGCCAAACAGTGAGCCAGCTCCCAGTGCTTTCAGGGACAACAACATTATCACAGGCTCAATGAAAGATGAACGTGAATCACTAATTATGGAGGTTTTTGAGACAATTATTCACAATTGTTTGACCCCCCCAAAAAAGCACTGCCTCTCAAATTGATTTTCAAAAAGAAAAACAAAGAAAAATCAAGCTTGCTTACAATACCCTTCTTCTAACTAACACACACAAAGGTGGTTTGTAACTTGACTTGGATGAATCTATCTAGATCAGCAGCTTTATCAATTCTCAGCTGAAGAAACAGGAGAGTCAAACAACTACCAAAGCTCATTCCTGCCTTTTTAACATAGGCACTTGGTACACAGGGCTGTAACAAAACACAACTCACAAAACCAAAGAGCTTTTATTCAGGTTTCAAGATTTCCTTCATTCACTTGGCATTATACTTGTTCTGCAATCACTTCCAAGTTTGCAGACAAGATGTAGAATTTACACAGAACCATTTACTTTAACTAATTTCTTTTCTCTTTACAACTTGCCACAAACTGAGCTCACCTTGGGAGCAGGGAAGGAAGGGACAGGGGTATACAGAAAAGTATGTCAACTTTGCAAGGCTCCCAGTCATCTAAAGGGCACAACAAAGCCATCCTAATCCTGCTCTGTGTCATCCCTTGGCATTAATGACCAACCTGAGCCTTTACAGCAGATTGCAACAGCCTAAGATGCTCTAGGATCCCACACCGCAGTATGGTTGGTTTGTGGAGATGAAGTTATGATGTTAAACTGCTGATTTATTCCCCTGATGGAAGAGGCTCCTGGGATGCAATGAAGGATCTGAGTCCCAAGATTTGCCTGATTGGTTGAATATGACTTGCATCCATGCTATGAAGTAACACTATTGCAGGATCATTTCAATTTACAGTATTTTTGAAAACATGTATACTAAATATCTGTTGTTTGCTGACAGGCTTTCAAAGCAATTTCTTCAGTTTGTACCTTCTAACACTCAAGTGTTTATAAATCCAGAAACCCAGCTTTTTGGAAGTGACAACTCAGCTGTGGTCTGTAACTGGTGCTATTACTGTTGCTGTCCTTGTCCTGTTACTGCACTCTCACCTGTGCTGCCTCAGCATGACATTCAACACACCCCCATCCACACAGGGAAATTTTCTTCCATTTAGCTCACAAGGCAAAAGGAAGCAGAGAAATATCACTCACCAACAAGTGTGACCACAGCTCTCTCTGCCCTAAGACTAAAGCAACATGCAAGGGCATTGCTGTGCTTCAGGGCATTGGCCAATGCAAGCTCCAGTTGGTGAGGATTCCTGGGGAGCATCTCTACCAGCAAATTCTAAATATCTAACTAGTTAAATTCTCTCCTACAAATAGAAACATGGCTTTCGTTGATAACTGAAGCAGTGCAAATCTAATTTCTGCCAAAGCCAGTAATGCCCTTGCTACCTACCTTAAATAAATCTGTACTATCTCCACTAAAGCAAAAATACCCAAGCCTTCACCATTCATAACCACTCTGCCTGCTGCACAGAAACCTTGAGAACCAACAGTTATCACACTTGTCTGGGCATAAATAATGTAAGGAGCTCCAGGAGTTGAGCAGGACAAAGAAGTGCCAGACTGCTATAAGCACAAGAAAATACATGTTTCATTCAAATGTCTTGAAATTTCTTAGAATACAGTAAATTTCTGGTTATGCCTACAAGAAAAAGGCTTGAAATAGCACATATGTTTCCTTCAGACAACACACAAAGGTATACCAAAACCTGTCTCATGATTTCCAAGAGACCCATTAATTTTCAAGTGTTTAGGGTTGGCTTTCTTAGGGTTGCTCATCTCCCTCTTCTGTGCTGCTGTTTTTAAAATGCAGTAAGAACAGCAAAAAAGTTGTGCCCAGTGGGTGAGGCACAGCACAGACCTGAGCTAAGCAGCTCCACCAGATTCCTGTTCCTTCCAGCCAGTGCCAGCTCCAGCTCTGTGCACTGACTTGTCTGACCCAACAAGGCAGAAGAGACACCTGGATTGCTCCTGAACTGCAGAGCAGTTAAGTCCTGCACGCACAAGGCAGGCCATGGGTCTGCCAGCAGAGCTGTGAGGAACTGGGGGTATTTCTGCAAATCTCCTCTTAAAGCAGGAGTAATGTCAGTCTACCCAAATGAAGTCTGGTTTGGGAAACCACAAATGCAACTGATAATTCAAATCTTTCTCTTGTACTAGATATTGTCTTAAAATTAATGGTGTTACCTACACAGCTCCAAATAATTCATTTGTCCAGGGAATATTTTTCTCTCAATACAATGCCAGTCAATCATCACACAGCTTAAAAAAGAAATCAATCAGGTTTTAAAACTTCACTTTCAACATGCCCTATGAGCTTCAATAATATTTTCTCAATATAGTTCCTCCTACTCATCCTACTCTCATCCTTTCATTTAATTTTGATCAATGTCACTGCAATCTCAAACCCCTCACACCTTGCTTCCCATCTTGATGAATGTTTTACAAGCTTCAGGTGAAGATACCAAAGTTATTTCAAGCATTTAATGATGCTACTGGCTTCTATTACTTCAGAGAATTAAATTAATGTTTTAGAGACAGTTTGTGTAAGATGTCTTAACTAAAAGTTTGTATTTAAATGCCACATTAACACTTCAATTTCCAGACCAAGAAAACAAATTACAGGTTATCAGGTATGTGAACACCTCAGGAAAGAACATGGTAAAAGCTGCTGTCATGTAACTTCAGATATTCAGCTTTAGGAATTTGCTTAATAGATCTTACCTGGTGAGAATAGGGACCATGTCTTGCCCACTGCCATGTTCTTTCTCCCATTGCTCAAGCAAAGTAGTGAGCTCAGCCTTGGAGTCCACATGCCCAGATCCTGAAGTCATGGCTTAGCCTAAGGCAGAGGTAACAACCAGAAAAAAAGGGCATAAAAATGAGCAAGAAATCCCACTCTTTCACTACATTCATTGAAATAATCAAATCAAATATTACAAGTCGTTTGAAAGAGGCAAATAATACTCAGCAACAAGGAGTGAGAAGATAAAATGACAGAACACTGCTTTCAAAGGTGAAAGTTTCTTTCTGGTCCTTTGCTTGCAGACTAAAGAACACGTGCACCTCTGAACACAAGTCCTGACTGGTGCTCCCCAGCCCTGACCAGGCTGGTTGGAATGCACAGCTCACCACAGCTGTGTTCACTGCTGAGCCTTTTAAAAGCTCTACCTCAACTCCATGAGCAGACCTGAGTTACCCTTCGTGGTGATTTATTCAAGAACCAACCCAGCCAGGGCAGCAAGACTGCGATCAGTGTCGTTGTCCCAGTTTAATGCCCTGCAGCCAGCGGTGGCAGTGCCAACAAACTCCTCAGGTCCACAGTGCCAAGCAGCAGAGGCAGCGGCCCCAGCACTGCGGGCAGTGGGAGCAGCCCCAGGACAGCCGTGGCTGGGAAAGAGCCAGGCACCACTTGTTCAGGGTTTCCAAGAACAGCCACTGGCTCCAGCAGGAAGGAAGGATGATCACAGGAGGGAGCACTGGAGCAATTACTTCAGATTTATCAGCCTTTACTTGCATGACAGCAGCTGACAGAAGATTTATCTTCCCATCCTCAGAAGTGAGAAGCTCCTACAGTACTGAGTGACTTGTTGAAGTACCATCTAATGAAGAGAACTATCACTGTAGGTTCTGTTCAAGCCTTTAAATTTTCAGGTGTCAGTTTTTGTCAATCTGATAAAAACCTACGAGAAATATTAACAGACTAAACTAGCAAAAAATCTATCTCAAAATACTGCTGTGCCCCTAGTTGCCAACCTGACAGACTATGATGGCTATGAAGAGTTGTAACTTCTGGAGGAAGGAATACCCAAACCTAATTTATAAACTGACTTTGTATTGCAGGTGCGGGAGGTACACAAAGCAAAACAGATTTCTTCACATCCAAAAAACCACAAAGATTTTCAGCATTTCATTAGCCATAACATAGCCAATATCCACCTGCCATGAGATTAAATACCCATTTGTCAAAACTGACCCAGAGAAAGAAGTTTTCAAACCAGTGTTAAATACAGAAGTGTTTAAGACACTGACATACACATCAACTCCTGATATACATGTTCAGGAGTCAGTCAAATGACAGACTCTAAAGGCAGCCACAGCATAGATTAATCATGCATTTACAGCCCAAGTTGTCTCTGAAAAACATCACCATAATTTAACTGTGTTCTGGACACCTCCAACTGGTTTAAAACTTTTCCTCACTCTGACAATGGATGAACAATCCTACAGTTCTACCTCTTGTCTCATAGGTGCTTCTAAATTTAATGTACTGTGACTGCTTAATTAAATGGGAAGCATGAAGTTAAGATCACTGCCTGAAGATTAAACTGGCAGAAACGGCACAGAAGTCATCACCCAAACACTACGAAAAGACAAAAACCTGTGACTACAACACCATTTTAATAAGTGCTGTATGAAGTGGGCATATGCTAACAAAAAACTACCTAAGCATGAAGAAAGATGATGTGTTCTAAATCACAAGTAATTATGATTTTATCTAGGGCATTCATTATTCATTCATTCATTTCAGAACTACATCAGGAAATTCGATGCAAATGCATAATTGCTTAGGAAGAAACACTACCTAGATGCAAGCGAAAACATAATGAGATTGTACAGACACACACCCCCAAAACACCTTTGAAAAGAAAAACTACTCCAAGCCCCTAAAGCTCCATTTCCTTTTTCATTAAATGAACACCACTTGCCAGCAGCACTTCAGAGCTTTTAAATGTCACAGAAAAACATTCAGACAAATCCACTCTGGATCTCAGAACACAAGTGCTGTAACGGAATCCACATTCAACCATTTCAGACATCCCCACCTTCATTCTGTACTCAAGGGATACAGAAAAAAGGGCCCTGTGACCTCAGAGCTTGTACAGGGCCTGTGCAGGCACTCCTGCAATCTGGAGAACAATTTACTTCCTCTAACAACCCTTAACTGTTTCTGCTGGAAAATAGGAAAGGTCCAACAATACCTGCAACAGGTCAACAAAGTTCCAGTCAGGAAGACCACAGGCACTGCTCGCACTGCCCTCTGGGACACCCTGTGGGACACCCTATACCAAAACCAAGTGAAAAGAGAAAAATCCCAGCTATCCCTAAAACCTGGAGTATTGCCTCAACAAAGTACATTATTGATCTAAATAACTGGTGCTAACAGAGAGCTGTTTTCCTGAAATGAAGTTATAACATAAAAATGCCACCCTTACTATCGGGACACTGCAATGACAGTGAGTGTCTCCATTCACTGCCAAGGCATCTTGTCTCTTCCACAGGCTTATCCCTCCCAATCTATTCAAATAAATACAACTATTTTAGATGGCACCACAGAAACTCCCACTGTGCTCACTTTTGCAAGAATTCCATCTTAAATCAAAGTCGAGAGCTCTGCAGAGAAGACAACATAAACGATATGAACTAACCTGTCACTGTCAGCAACACACCTGGCCTGATGGAGAGGAAACCTGGGAGAACAGCTCTTTCACTATTTCCCTCGGACAGGTTGCTGAACAAATTCCATCTTAAATTGCTCTCCAGAAACCAGCAGAACCAATCAGATTTAAATTCCCAGGGGTCATGGAGATGTAATTTTTTTCTCATAATAAGTTTTGAAAATCATGGCATACTACAGAGCTCAGCTTGAACATCTAATAAGCTACAGAATGGGATTTTTTTCCCAAACAGCACTATTGTCAAAATACATTTAGAATCAACAGAACTCATATCAACAAAACATAAAGCTCTTACTCAAAGGATTTGACTTTGAAAGATAAATATTTGCAGTCTTAACTACCACGGTGGCCACTGCCACTGAAAACCCACGTGTGCCTGTTTCAGCACACCATGATTGGTGCACATGGTATTGCTTTAATACGAAACACTACCTGGGTATTCCTGCATCACAGCAAAGGTTTCATGAGCATTTTACTCCTTCTGAGATGTAAGAATTTAACAGAAAAGGGAGACCCAAAGAGTACTGAGACACAGATTCCTCAAGGTACTCACATATTTTGAAACCTCAGATACTTTAGTGCTTGAGTCACCTCAGTGAGACACCTCTGAACAGCAAGGAAATAAAATTCCAGTGACCTCTAACCACAAACCTTGATTCAGTGCCTGGAACAGCTGGAGCAGTTCAGCTCCACCCTTCTATCCATCGACACATTGGAGCCTCACACTAACTGCAACACCACTACAGGTCATCCCCTCATTGATGCTGTGTTCAAGGAAAGGATTAGGAGGTTCTGGACACACTGACTTTCCACAGATAAACATTTTAAAGCGTGAAACCTCTTAGTGAATATAAACATACTTGTAAAATCTGAAAACCAATAGTTTGGTTATTTGGGAAGTGAACACAAAAGGCCTAACTTAGCAATTGAAATGGAAAATGAAAGAGCCACATAATAAAACCAAAAATCATACCTCAAGCAAAAAAAAAAATCTCCTGAAAACCACAATTTTAATCAACTACGTAGGAAGATTGCACATTTAAATTAATGTGCACATTAAATTAATGGACAAAAATTACAAGAGGGTTTGTAATTCCACATGCATAGGGGTAACTCAAATTCTAATAACTGCACTTTGAGCCAGCTTAAATAGTCAAGTTTTACATTGCTCCCAAACATGATTCTAAGTATGGCTGAGGATACAACGTAGAGGAGAAGACTCATGTAATAATGTAGCACCACTAATAAGCTGGAATCTAGTTAAATGCCCAGCAAAGCTGAGCAGTACATCTGTAGGTTCTTTCATACTAATGTTTTAACACAAAGAATCCCTTACTTCAGGAAAAAGTAAAATTCTCCCTCTCATCACAAACACCCTTTCAAGAGATGAGGCACCTGACAGCTATTTGTCTAAACCTGTTAAGCCTGAAATAAGCACGTGGAAGTTAAAGTATCACAAACGGTCAACACTGAAGTTCACTTGTGGAAATATTATACTGCCAAGGAACAAAAGCCTCACAACCTCTGGAGCACAAAAACATGGTTTGGTGTCCTACACCGAGGGATGCTCTGAAGGAAGTCTTCATTTGTTCAACTTCCCTGTTTAACAGAGCTCCAAACTGGCTGTTATACTGAACATATCCCTAATGTTGCTTTTAAGTATTTGTTTAAAAACTTGGGGGTTTTTTTNTGTGTTTTTTTTTTTTTTTTTTTTTTTTAAATTAAGGTATTTTAAGGACAGGGAAAACCACAAGGTTATTCAGTTTCCTGGAATTTCTCCTTTTACAAAACGAACTTGTAACTACGTTCTGATCTGGCAGGACAAGCCCAAAAAACAGGAACAAACTTCTGCTGTCTACAAAATAAGCGAAAAAAAAAACAAAACCGCTCCATTTCAACATCAATTCCTCTTCGCGCGGCTGGAAGGGGAAACACGCGGGCCGCACCTCCCGGGGGCGGGGGCGACGGGTGACAGCTCCCCCGGGGTCCCGCACTGCCCGTCTCGGCGGGACGCACGGGCGGCCCCAACGTTTAAAGGTCGGCAAAGGCCAGAGTCGGGGGGAGGGGAGGGCAAAGAACCA
>VZRQ01009128.1:364985-382953 GCA_013397975.1 Machaerirhynchus nigripectus | reverse complement strand
TCAGCCCCCGTTACCTGCGCGCTGCCCCGCGGTACCACCGCCGCCCCCGGCCCCTGCTGCCGGCCCCGCGCACCCCGCGGCGGCCGCGATCGCTGTGGAGGGCGCACACTTTTTTGCGTCACCGCGCTGCGTCACGGCGCGCGCGTCACGGCCGTGAGGGAGCGGGGCGGCGGCCACGCGCTCAGCCGGCCTGCCGGGAAAGGGAGTTCGAGGGGGGCGCATGCGCTCCCCGGACGCTACCGCCGCATGGTGTGCTGGGAGCTGTAGTTCGCGGTGCGCGTCGCCATTGCGGGCGGCGGCTGCGGTCGGAGGGGTCGATGCTCTACCAGGCGTTCTCCAGGGACACGGGCGAGGCTGTTGGCTCCGCAGCACGGTGTGAGCACGGAGGAGCCGCCGAGAAGCAGCTGCGGGCCCCGATACCCGCGTGTCCGCCCCGATAGCAGTGTGTTTCTGGGCACGCCGCCATCCGCCCTCCAGCCCCACGGCGGGACCATCACCAGCTGCGGCTGCCCTTCCTTTCTCAAGGCTGAATGGTGTTCACTGTGTTGTTCACCTGTTTGGTCACCTCCGGCTGGACAGCGAGGTGTTCCAGAGCTTGCAGGAGAGCTCGGATGCCGAGCGCGCCGGCTCCTACTCCAGAGCGATTCCTCCTCTTATCTCCAACACAGGAACATCGTCCTGCTTCTTCACACTTAAACGAGGGCTGATTTTGGCAGCTGCAGCTAAACCCCACAGCAGAACTGAACACCCACCTCCACCTCTGCTCCGGGCCACGACAAAGGAGGAAGAGGAGACTTCCTGGGTGCTCTTCCTAGGCTCCAGGAGAGAGTTCCTAGGCTCTCCTGGGTGTCCCAGGAAAACTCCTCTTCCCACGTTCCCACCCTTTCTACAGCTGCTCATGATGAGCTCTGGAGAGCTCATCCCCTCCCCAGTCCTTCCCTCTGTCCCTCCAGGAGAAGTTATGCACCTGCATGCGACGAGAGCCTGTGTGCAAAGAAACCCTTCAGCACTGCATAGCCCCATCCCTGTGTGCCTTCCACATGCAAAGTCTTCTGTTCCTCTGGGATTGTTTTTCTTTGTTGGTTCCACAGTGGGAATACCCCTACTCCTATGTGCTTTTACAGTGGTAATGAACTGTTACTCTGCACGGTCTCCTGCCCCGATGTATCAAGTTACCCATGGAGAAGATCCACGTGCTCTCAACAAAGTTACCATTGCTGAGGAGATGGAAGATGTGGGAAAGTACACTTCTCACCCGGGCCCTCATGGCTGGTTGGAACATCAAAGTATCAGACCTGCCTGCAGCATTATTATCCAGGGAAGATCATCACATCCACAGCTGCACCATCTTCTCCCCGTGCAAGGCGTCTGGGAGCCTCAAGGGAGCCGTGGGGCTGTTCAGGAGGAGCTGCAGTGGTCAGCATTCCCACCCCTCATCCCCAAGTTCAAAGGGCTGAGAGAAAAATTAAGGTTTCCAGTTCCTGTCATATCTGTGGTGCTCTGGAGACAGGGTCTCTTCTCAGGGAAAGTGGTGTTCAGTTCCCAGCTCACCTGAGCAGCTGAGGAGGCTTGGAGCCTGCTGCTCATTGCCAGAGCCTGGCACGCTGCTGGCACAGGGCACAGCCTGCAGCCTCCCCCTGGCTCTGCCACAGCCTCCTCTACAAGCTGCCCAAAATGCTCATGCCTCCAGCTGCTGCATTTCCAGACCTCAGAGATATCTGGGAAGGATTCAGTCTAACATTCTTGTTTCCCACAGGGCAGGTGAGAGTCCTACTGGCTCACGTGTCAGGAACAAGTCAGCATGAAAAGCAATGAAATCCCAGTTTGTGCTGCTGAGCTCTAGAAATTGCGCAGGTACTGGTAGCAGCTTTTCTCCTAGAAGAATAAATACGAATAAAAAATGAGTAAATACGGGGAAAGAGGGTCTTCCCTCTCAAGGAAAAGCTTCATAAGCACCATTCCTATCTAAGATGCCCCACAGTGTCCACATTAATCCAGTTCCTTGTACTGCAGCTGTATAAATCCCTGCCCCGGGCAGTGTTTGCAGAGGTAGAGTTTCTGTTACCACACTTACAACACTTGACTGTCGGTCTTGTTTAACTCCAGGATAATGAGTGCAACAGTGAGATTCCTGCAGCACTGGATGTAGTGAGTAAGCCCCCACCCTCACAACAACACTTTGCCTTAACGATGCAATCAAAGGAAAAAAACCCGCAAAACAAATGCAAAATATGGCCACGGATTGCGGAGCAATAAAAACGAGAGGCCAGCAGTGAGCTGGCACCTCTCGCCCTGTAGGATCTTGTAGCTGAGAGAGAGGCCTGTAGTGTGCAAGGAAGGGAGGGTTATCTCTGCATGTTCACCTCCATGGGCTCCCCAGCCAGAAGAACAACATGTTTCACAGGATGGTCAACTGATAGTAACAATGGCTTGTGGCTGAATCACAGTTTGAAGTTCCTTGAACGAAGTAACCCCTTCTCCCCATTGCTGTCACATCCCAGATCACCTCACGATACTGTGTTTTACCAGGAGAAGATAAACCCATTTCATGGGGCTCTAATAAACTTCTAGACTTCAGGACAATGACTTGTGGGATCAGAGAAGGGACAGCACTGGTAGGAGAAGCCAGGAAGACAAAAATTTTGTCTCCAAAGGACACTTTGAGTACAGCTAGGGGTAGAAACTTGTCTAGGGTGCTTCATCTCTCACAGCTGCTGACAGAGAGCCTCAGACCCAGGCTCCAGGCAGCAGCTTCACCTTCTGCCTGAACAGACCTTTGCTCTGAGAATGAGACAAAGGTCTTTATCAGAAAGCTCACAGCATTCAGAGACTCCTCACCACAGCTGTCCTGCAAGGAGAGGAAGGATTCTTTAGGCTTTTAGGAGTGTTAATTGCTCACCTTGACCTCCAACACAGACCTACAGTGATAAAGTTCGTTGACTTCCTACACTTAACCTTTCATTAATTGCCCCATCCTCTTGTGGGACTCAGTTTGCTTGTCACCGTGTTCCTCCCTGCAGTTGAGCTTCTGTTGAAGGGCAGCTGTGACAGTGGTTACTGACCGAGCAGTACCAGCCTCTGCAGCATAATTTTGCTGCATGACTCATAGCAGGTGAGTAGTGAGCCCAGGAATAGAGTTCAGTCCCTTCCCAGCACTCAGTGTCACATTGCAGCTGCAACTGCACCCAGCACCCAGCTGGATTTCCCAGCAGCATCCAGGGAAGGGTACAATGCCGGGACCTGAACCTTTGGGAGGGTCCGAACCTGCCCTGCTCAGCTGCTTGTAAACTGATGGGTGTTTCTTTGCAACGCCCGTGCCCCGGGGCACTGCAGGAACCGGGCGGGAGGTCAGACGTCTGGGGAGCTGCACCTGGGAACCGAGCGTTTGCCAGGGGGGCAGAGGAGGTCAGCCGGCTGTGATGCACTTCTCTGCTGAGTGCCTTCCCCCCTTCCACTCTCCTGCCTGCCTCTGGGAATCTGGGGAGTGGGCAGCAGGCACAAAGCCCTACAAAAAGCCTCAGCTCCAGCCTTAGGACTATCTATTGCTCTCCCAGCCTGGATTTGCCCAAATAGTTCAGAAGTGGTTTTATCAGGTGTGAAGCAGATAAATATCTGCAACGATACCCCTCATGTCTAAAGGGCTTTAAACACTGTCTAGGCTCCCCCAGAGCATCTGATTGACGTGTATCTACTGCTAAATTTTCACGTGCAAAAATATTGCCTGCTGGGTTAGATTATGGCCATGGGTGACCTGCAAGCTGGCAGCCAGCACACCTCAAATCATCTCCCGTTTCTTGCCGACATCAGAGAGACTGCAGCTAGTACAGTATAAAGAGGTACAAAGACAGAAAAAAGGTACAAAGTGCAGTAAGCAGGGAAAAGCAGTTCAGTGGGATCCCCTCCACATGGACAGACTGAGCAGAGCAAAGGGGCTGCAGGCATTGCCACAGGTTACCTGTGATCCAGGTGGCCATGGGCAAATGGGGCCAAAATAACGTGCACTGAGTTCCCCGATGAATTATGTACGACAAGGGAATAGTTCAATCACTAGGTGGCACACCGGCATTATCACACCACACCAGCGTCCTCCTGGGAGGAGAGGAAAAAGCTCAAAATAGCTCAAAGCAAAAATTAACAAGCAATCATCCGGGGCCGAGGTGCTTAGAGGAGCCATCTGGGTGCTCACACACACAGAGCAAAACCACCCAACAACTGGAGAGAGACATCAAATGTAAAAGGGCAGGCAAAATGCATGCATTCAATCGAATTCTGCCTGTGCTCCTTTGCTATTTCTGAGTGACAGTGGGAAAGGCAGGGGAGGCCCGCTCACGAATGGAGGGCAAAGAGGAAATGCATGGAAGGCAGCAGAGGTGGGTGCTGATCCAGGGAATGCAGTTGCCACCTTTTCTGAGAGTTGTGCCTGCTCTTGTTTGTGGAGAGAGCATTTGGGGTTTCCTTCCAGCAGAAAAGGCCAAGCAAAGTCAAAGAGAAGTTTCTCACAGAGATAAAAAGACAGAGTGGGGAACACTGACAGCAGGCTGATGGCACCTACTGCAACAGGATTTCAAGGGCGGCTGTTTGCGGGGAGAGGAAAAAGAGTGATAGGAGAGTGATAGCAACTCTTCTGGGGCAGGAGCTGGAGCTGGGCTGGAGCTAAAACAGCAACACAAACTAAAACCAGCTAAGGTATTTATGAAGAGAGGCCAGGAAGAGACCTACATTTTGGCAGTGGCTGAGCTACCATTGTGTATTATTTTATTAGTGTAGATCAGTAGAAGCAGTTCACTCTTCAAAGAATCAAGGACTGTACCATGGCCAACTACACTGACTCTTCTGGACGCTCACAGGATCTGCAGGACTTGCCATCAGGCAGGCTGCTCCCCAGGCTCTCCCAATGTTTGCATGGATTCAGCAGTGCAGACAGGCTCGCCAGCCAGCTCCCCCTAAGCATTAAGCCCAGACTGAATAGAGAAGCCAGATCTATATCTAGTAACATGGAAATGCAGAAGAATGTCGTTCATCAGCTCAGATACTAATGAGAACACGAGCAGGCAAACAGCTCTCTTCCAAACAAGCTGATGCCAAAACGCTCCATTCAGACACTCAGCGCGATGCCAAGAGCACATAACTCTGCCTAGCTGAGCATCTGAGTGACAGCACATCTGCGTTTGCAGGCTGAAAGTCAACAAAAAAGTTAAATAGTACAAAGCGATCGGTGTTGCATGAAGTATACACTGACATACCCCTCTTGCTTTCAGCAGCATGGCCCCCGAATCCTGACCACGCTGCAGCACTGCTGCTACTGCAGTCTTGCTCTGAGCTTTGTGCTCAGCTTCTCACACACACCCAGCAACTTCAAGCAGGTTTTCATACCTCTCCTTTCACCCAAATTACTGAAAAGTGGGGTTATTGGTGTGTCCTGTGATATGTGAGCTATCCAGGGGTATGAAGCTATGAAAGGAAAGAGCCTTTGGGAGAGTGGAAGTGCACAGGTAAACCATGCACAGAGAATGTACAAGGGAGAACATGAGAAAAGTAGGGGACAGTTAGTCCACAGCAAGTGGCATCATGGCAACAAGACATCATTTCCTGACTAAACTCATTTCTCTAACTGGGAGTGTTAAAAGCTCATTTCAGGCACTACACAAAATCCCTTGCTAGTTGTCGTGGTTTAACAAGGGTTTTCCTTTTTTAATCTGTTTTGTTACTATAGGAAACAACCAGCAAAGAAAACTCTTCATACAGAAGGAAGCAAGAAAAGACTATGCACAGCGTGCTGTGAAATGCCTGCAAGACACACACTGGGAATACAAACAAATTCTTCCTTATGTTTTCCAGCAACAAGGATCTTAGGGATTACTTGTAACAACAGCAGCTTTAAAAAACAAAGACTAAACAGAACCAGAGAAAAGTACAATTTTAAGACTACTAGCCTTTTTAAGTGGAGGGTGGGGTTTGTTTTGGTTTCTTTCTTGGTTTTTATTTCCTTTTTATCAGGCCTTAAGTGCAGGTTATATATTTGCTCTCTTAATGACTTCTCCCTATGGGAGTTAAGTAGGTAAAGTGCATTTATGTCTCAGTTTTTGATGCACGTGGGACAATAAGCAACTTGGTGAAAGTGGGCTGTAATGGTGGCAGGCACATGTGCAAACATTAATTTCATATTCATGAGTTGTTTTATCATGGAGGGATTCCACCAAGGACCTTAGTAGCAACCATGTAGTGTTTGTCATATGTAGCTTCCCCTGTATTAGGCAATCCTAATCCTTGGCTTGTCTGTGGTGGTGCTTATGGCTCTGGGAGCTCCACAGATATTGACTCCCAGCAGCCACACTCGTGTGGCCCCACTGCAGGCACTGCCCAAACACTGGGATGTGGAGCACTGCAGAGTCTGAACACTTGGCTCTCACATTCAGCCACGCCTAGGAGGAAGCTCTAAAGCGCCCTTAGCAGCATAAAGCATCCAACAGCATTTAACATGGGGGAAATCCCCAGCTGAAATGAGGTAATGTGAAGCTGAAGGAATCTGTGCTGGGATTCACCCAGGACTCTTGCCCTAAGTTTTCCTCTCCCATGTCTTTTCACCCAGAAGGAATGACTTCCTCTGGCAGCATCTCTCTCTGTGCTGCCCTGACCCTGAACAGCCTCTGCAGCCCCAGAAACATTCTGGAACAGGGATATTTGAGGGCAGCTTCCTGAAACACTGAGCACCTCCAAGCCCAGGTACCTAGGAATGCAGGTGGACCTCGAGGCACAATGTTCCTGGTACAGACCCAGATCCCTGACATCGTGGTGATTTAATAAAGTTCTGGTTCTGCTGCTGAACTCAAAGTGCCACATCAAGACAGCAGCACCAGCTCGAGGCTCTTCCCCTCCCTCTTCCACTTGTTCCCTCATGTAGACAACAGTGTATTTTTTTCCTTCCAGGAGCTTCATATCCCTAGTCAGTGGAGAGGGACTATGGCGAGAATGAAGCTTCGTAAATATTCTTTGCACAAATAAATCAGAAGCACCTGACAATATGGCAGAAGGGAAAGGGAAAAGCACTGAATTGTTAGGAATCAAATTGGATGCCAACCCTCAAAGGACAAAAATCCCACTGCTTCCCAGGGCACAGCAGGCTGTGTTAGCAACTGCAGGGACATACTCATGGGCTTTGTTCTCCAGGGAACCTTGTTTGTGAACATTTAGTTGCATTTATAGGAGTGCAGGGTATTTTATATAGTATTCTATTCCTTTTGGGATGTAGATAAGTGCTGGATCCTTATCCTTATTCTAAAACCAGCATTGATGAATGATAACTAGAAAAATATCTGAATGTCCTCTTTGCTTCTGGAGCTGGGGTTAAAAATATCTGAATGTCCTCTTTGCTTCTGGAGCTGGGGTTAAGGGCAGCTCAGGTGTGCAGTGATGGCTGCAATGACAATAAATGGGTGATGCAAAGCTCTGCATTTCCATTCAGCTCGAACACCACACACGTGTGTGCCACACAGACCTTGCCCTGTAGTGGAAGAGGTTTCTGGCAAAGACACATTTTTACCACTTCTGGACACAAAGGAACAACAAATTATCAGAATACTGATTTTCTTAGTGAGCAAATTCAGAGAAGTGGATACCACTTCCAGCCTGGGAGAGCACTCGATTCACAATATTTCATGGTGCATTTGCAACAAGGTGTCTGTATCTACATGCTGCAATATGATTGCTAAATTGCAATAAAAAGCAACTAATTATGAAATAGGGACATGCCAGAGGGATCATTTTGGCACTCCCCACTGAAGAATTTTTTTTTCTGAGATTTTTTTACCTTGCATCTTTTTTCATCAAGTCTTCTCCAGAGAAAAAAGATCATTTTCAGTTTTTAGACATACCACATCACCAGTAGAACTGGATAGGATCAACAGAAATTTTCCCTGTATTATCTTGTTTCACAGTCTATGTTTGTGTTTAATGTAACATTTGTGTGCTTATCATAATTTCATTACATTTAATGTAGTACCTGGGCAGCACTCTTCAGTGCAGTCCGGAAGAGAACAATGCTTTAGCCCAAAGAGAAGTTAAAAAGATGGGAGGACATAATGAGAGATGTTTATGGCTTTTACAGGCTGTTTGGACAGCAGAACTCACAGGAGATTTTAGCAATAGGGGTGCAAAGCTTTAAGCCAGGAAGGAAGGAGGCGTGTTTAGCCACTCTTCAAGGCTAGGATGCTATTTTCTCTAAGTCAGAGTTTTGCACTGTGGCTGAGAGTACCAAGATTTATTTTGCTTTGTCTTTGGATCGTGGGAGTAAAATGCTGGTCTCCTTGAAATATGTGGGATGTTAGTGACTAGGATAATAAAGGCGAGATTTCACCATACACATTTTGAATTCTCTTCATCCCAGCCTCTCCCAGCAGGCTGGCTGGGATTGTTCCCAGCCTGTTTTGTAGCAGACAGGTGCATCAGGCCAGATGAGCTCCTTGAGACGCAGCCTCCTCCCGCTACTTACTGGTAACCACTGTTACATTCTCCTGGGCTACAGAAAACTGCCGTGAGCGAGGAGAGAATCTCCCGGCAGATGGATCCCCAAGGGACAGCTGCAGGGAACAACATTGCTTGCTGTGGAAAGTTTTACAAACGAGCTGCTGTTAACCACCATCTAGATGGTGAATATTCAGTGTTTGCTTCAGAGCAACATTTCCAGATCCAACGATGCAACTCCCCATCTCTCACAAAGAGTAAAGGGAGTGCTGGGGTCTCACAGCTCCAGCTCTTCTGAACTAGTTCCCTCTTTTCCTGGGCTTGATCAGCATCACTTTCCCAAGAGCCTTGGAAAATGGGAAAGGGGGAGGAAGCAAGCAGCTTTCTTCCAGGCAGGTTCACAAAATCTTTTGTTTTGCTGGCCTGGTTGCAGAGATGCCCCACACTTACAAAGAAAAGTTTTTGCTCCTATTCCTAGTGCTGCTTTTCTCTCTTGGTCCTCTCTGGCTGAACCTTTGCCAAGACTTTGGTAACACATGGATTTTGAAGTTGGTGGAGTGGTACCCCTTATGCTGTGCACATAGGAGAATGTGTCACCCTGCAGACACTATTGTATTCCAGGGCTTGTATCTTCCTTCCTAAGGAAACAGTGTCTGAGGCAGAGGGGTTTGCTCAGCTAGGAATAATCCCCAGGAGGGATTCAGCACTGGCTGAGGAGGGTTTGCTGGAGGGAGGGCTGTAGCTCCCTTCTTCTCCATATAAGTGTCAGGTGCAGTATCCACATCCCTGAGCTGTTTTTTCTGGAAAGTCTCTTTGACTTCACCCTGTGCTTCAGCCACAGTCACAGCATCCAGGTTTGCTAGCTCTGCTCCACGCCTCTCATGCCATCTCCGATCACTTGATGCTGGGGGATTGCTGGGAATACTTGTGTCCCAAACATCTCCTGGGAATTCAGCAGTCTCCTTCCCACGCAGACACCAGCTGGGAGCAATCCGTTCCTGCTCAGCTCTGCACCCAGACTGTACACAAGCAATTTTAAATCCAGGGTGTGTACTAGCTGAAAATGACTAAGAAAATGAAAGATGACTAAGAAAAACAAGCTTGTGTGCTGTGGAATTATCTCCAGCCTGAAACAGCTGAAGAGCTCCGCAATTCTCCTGCGAAGCCCTCAGACGTGCACAGATCTGATAACATCCAGGCACCCCAAGAGCCAGAGTCCCTGCCTCCAGCTCATCTGCCAGCAGATGTGCCAAAACACCTCCTCTGGCTGCTGGTCTTCCAGGAGTCTCTATCAGTGGAAAAACCTGCTCTGTCCACTGCTCTTCACTCCTGTGGAGCACAGGGCTGTGCAAAGGAGCGAGCAGGGCTGTCAGCTCCTGCTGCAGCCCTGTGTCCATGTCCTGTCCTTGTGTGATTCCATGGCAAAGCACACCAGGGCTGTGGAAGCTGGTGCAAGTACATGCAAATATGTCTGGTTAAACTTCTCTCATATCACTTGGCTGATTTCTGACCCTCTGCATCTACAGTCCCATCATTCTCTGGCTTCTTCTGTCTCTTTTGTGGTTTTTCTTTAATTTTGCCCTAATACTTCACATAATTCTGGTTGCTATGCAAGGTTTGCAGGCTCAGCCGCCTGTAACAACCCCTCTCCATGGGTGTGTGCAGCTTGGCTGCAGTGAGGACACTTTGCTGATTAATTTGCTTTTTTTTGCATAGTTATTTTAGATGCTTGGAAATAAAATAAAGCTGTCACTGATACCTTCCCTCTCCTAATGCCAATTAACTTCAGCAAATTAATCTTTTTCAAAACCATCCTTTATGTGGTCTCGGCCAGGATGCAGACAGGAATACAAATTGTGTGGCTTAATTTACTGCCCACGTTTATTCTCACCAGGGCCATAAGGTGGGTGGTGGGGGCAAGGAAGAAGCATGGTACAACTGCAAGTCAGAAAGGGCATACTTGGACATGTCCATGGGTCCTGTGCTGGGTCACCACACAGGGTGATGAGGGGAATCCCAGGGGCTGCTTCCTCTACCAGAAGCTGGAGGAAGGGAAGGACCTGAGTCTTGTTTCCCCAGATGCTGAACACATGTCCCTGCACTATAAAAAGAACTGTTTGGTGTTTCATAACCCTTTGGTAGTGCCTGAAAGGGAACCCAGTACAGTTTCCAAACTCTTACAACAGGTATGTTGTCACCTTAGCTGCAATTCTGATCTGTAAACAGTAAGTTTCCAAAAATAAATGCCCAGCCTCTTGATTGCACTGTCTTCCCCTCCCTCCTGCATTGGCCTCGCTGGCAGATCTTGTTGCATTTCAGCAAGGAAGGTCATTCACCATGGCTGCAGCCATACAGGTGAAGAAATCACATGTTAGTGGTGCTTCCCATTTTATGTATCAGGACATTTTATTCATACAGGCAGCCCCAAATTACCTCCTTCATACATACAGCTCCATAATTTCCCTACTTAAATACATCCACCATCAAAATTATCTAGTTAAGTCATGCCCCAGAGACTGAGCCTTGCAGGAATGAAAATGTGCTTTTGAAACAGAAACTTCCTTGAGCTCCTAAACCTCAGAAACAATTGTAAAGCCAGAAGAGTCAATGAAAGAGAAAATGTTGTTTAATGTAGTTTAAACAGTTGTTGTTCAGGGACTGCTTTTCAAATGAGTGAATTCACCTATTGTGGAGGAAAAGCAAACTACAATGATGTTTGCCTATTTCTAAACTCAGATGCCACCCACTGCAGGAGGGCAGGCTGCAGAGCACCAAATTACACCAGTGTATTCCCACTGAGTGAAGCAGCAGGAATAGCTGCTGTGAAGAACCCCTCCCAAAGACAAGAGATGCTGGGATGAATGGCATAATGAATTGTGGCTTTCAAGCACACCAATTTTTGCCATTAGTGTGATTACACCCCTTTAGAACAACTGGCTCTGCCTGGTGGATAGTGGGCAATGCCTGCAGGGCTCCAGGTGGGAGCCAACCTTGGATACCAGTGGAGAGTAGGGAAAGGAGCAGCTCCTGGTGACACTCACTGCCTGAACAATCAGTGCATGATCAGGGAGTCTCACGTGGTAAATTGTTTCAGGATTATGATGCTAAAAAGAAGCATTACTGCTAATAAGTGAAAAGTGAAATCGACACCAACCCCTACATACGGGCTGCTTAAAGAATTTGCAGTGATTACAACTGTTCTAATAAACAAAATATTATCTCCCACATGAAGAACAAAAGAGTAGAAAGCATATTGAAAAGCAAAGAGAAAAGATCTCTACCTTGTTTTATGGCTGCAGATTAATAACAAATCCTGGATGAGTCTACAGATTGAAGAACCAAATGTAGGTCTTATCAGCATTAATATGAAAAGTGCATTAAATACTCTTCCCAAACCTTGATAATCCACTCATAGCCCTTATGTCTGTTGCATATCCACTCAAAACCAAAAAGTCTTTTATTATTAGTCATTTAATTGCACATATCCTTATCATCTCCTAAAAAAACGTCCTTTTTGTGCCACCCTCGTGTAAGGATAAGTTTCAGGGTAGTCAATTAAAACAGAGCTGTGAAATGAGCAAAACAGAAAAATCTCACTATCTTAAGCAATCTATAGCCTTCCTCCCTGTCCCTGGTAAAGCCCCAAGGTCTTCATCAACACACACTCTGAAGGTGAAGGTCAACAGGTTTAACCACGGGGAGAAGAGCAGAGACTAAATAATCCCTCATTTCTCCATCAATAGCAAATATCCGCTGCTTTTTAAAGGGACAAGAAACCAAGGGCCAAGGGATCCCAGGACCAGAGGGTGTTGGCCAGGAGGGGGTCAGCACATTCCAGGGGTGGCATGAGGGTGGATGTTGTTGCGCTCACCTTGTTGCACCTGCTGTAACCACCCGGCCGGGAAGGAGGGCTTAAAAGGAGAAAGCTGAAGCTGGGGGTTGTGGAGAGGTCTGGTTTTTTAGTCTGGGTTTAAAAGCAAGGAGTATGATGTCTTGGAAGAAGACTGTATTTTGTTTGTTTGCTTGCTTGCTTGCTTGCTTGCTTCTCAGTTGTGTCATAGTACATAGTTCTGGTAAAGCAGAGCAAGAAGAAAGCTACATCAAAATATCTTTGACACTGCTGTGAACTTGCCAATGGGCCTTCACAAGGTAGTTCAATGATGCACTTAGATGTGCTGGAGCTGTGGGTTTAACTTTGCCCCTCTGTGGGAGGTCTGAGCATTGTGGGTGGCTGTGGGTTCACTGGCAGCCTCATAGACATCACCCTTGGGGTGGGTGACTAATCAGGGTGAGCCTGGCTTTAGCCAGCACCTTGCTCTGGGGATTGCCAGGAGCAGATGTGTGACCTTTTCTAATACGGCCTTGCCTTGTATTAGTTCGTAAACTTGTTACTTTTAATTCTTTAAATACGCCACTGCCTCTTCTATGAGCAAAACACCCTGTCTTGATCTCTCTCTCCCTCCTGTTATATCATCATATCTTTGCTATTTCCTTTTCTTTCCTGAAACTGTGAACCCTTCCAGCTTCGTCTGGAAGAAGTGGTGCCTTGTTTTACCTTCCTGCACCCAGTGTTTGAAAACGGAGTGTTGAAGGCTGAAGAGTGTTTCAAGTGAGCAGTGCTGTGCTGAGTTCTGCAGTGGCGTCCTGGTGTTTCAATACCGAACTCCTCCCCAAAGCAGCTCACCATAGGGTTAAGAAACCAAAGTGCCAGCTTTTCAAGCAGAGAGATCTTGCTTTGTAGTGCCACTGAATCCCTTCTGGACTGGGCTAGTACAGAGCCTAACCGGCAGTGTTCAAGTTGTTTCGTGCGGTGGGATTTGCCTTGAACTTGCCCCTATCGAAACTCCCCTGCTCCTGCTCTGCAGTGGCTGGTTCTTAGCCCCTTCTAGCGGGGGAAGGAGGAGGCTGCAGGCTGAGTGTTGAGGTGCAGGTGAAATCCAACCTGGATATCATGACGCCGGTTATCTGACCGTGAGGCTGGAGCACCACAAACCCAACAAGGCTACTCTGAGTTGCGGCTCCCTCGTGACTCCTTGACCGAGTCCTTCAGCACAAAGCTCAATGATACGCTGTGATATTAGAAGTCGGGTGAACTTCTGCTTCTGTTTTTCCACTTCCCCCTGCATGACTGCTTGAGCCCTGCTCTCAGGATGGAAATAGCTCGGCAGCACCATCAGGTTTCCCACGCTGTAGCTGGGATGTGCTCCCTGTGAGGGACTGGCTGGAGTGTGTCCCTTTCTTTCACAATGGGACAGTGCAGCAGGAAGCAAAGGGGCCAGTAAATAGCACCTGGAACTAGCAGCAAACTAAGAAATTACGAATATCAGAGACTAATAAAGACATGTGGAAAAGGAGGCAAGTCAGACGTGGTTAATAGTGAATGGTGGTGTGATGCAGAGCACTGTATGACACCCCTGGCCACAGAAGGTCTCCAGGGAGCACAAGTGGTGTCACCATGGCACACTGACGTCTGTGTCTCTTCAGTGTCAGGTGACACAGCAGGTTAGACCCCACATTTGGAAGAGAAGGATCTAAGAAAGGGCACATCCACCAGCAGTAGGAATTGTGCTGTCACTAGAGTACTTGAGAAACAGTTGCTGTGATGTATGGTCCCATCAACCCAACCCACTTGTGCCAATGATGAGGTTTGGTTTATTAATTGCTTTGTACAGGGTGTCATATGCTGACTCAGAGCTGTTTGGGTTGCAGAGTGAAGTTCAGACCTACTCATCTGACTGAGTCTCTGGACTGCACCTTGATAGTACGTGCTGTTTCCAAGCATTCTGTCTCAGGCTTTCAGTTCCCAGAAAGCTTAGGATGAAACAATCCGGAGATATTCTAGTGTCAGGGCACTGAAGGCAAAGCTGAGTTATCCTGATGTAAATGGGGTATGTATTTTTCTTTTGCTCTGGAGGGAGCCTTCATAGAGCCTTGTCCTGTGGCTGAATAGTTTAGGAGATGCTTCTATAACTTCCATGGAAAGCGGTTGTGAGGGCATTTGGCTCCCTACATGTTTTGTAGATTATACATTTCAGAGCATTTAATCAGGGGTGTGGAGTCCTTTTCAAATCTTCCCTTCCACTTCTTTTATAGATCCTGCTGTAGGGAAGAAGGCCCAGAGTATCCAGAACAGTACTGACCTCCCAGTCAGGACACTGAGCATCAGTGCACCAGAGTTACTTGACTGACACTTTTATCTGGGCACAAAACCCAGGACTGAAGTCTCCATGTGTTGAGATCAAACTTGATGCTCTGATCAGAAAAGCCATGGAAGGTACCACTTTGAAAGTGCCTTTTCCAAGTGGAATAAAACTTCATAAATTGTGCTCTGCTGGACAAGAAGAACACAGCCAAGTGCAGAAGTGCTCATAGTTATGAGAGAATCAATTAGGGCATGTTGATGAATAATGCATGTGCAGCTTAGGAGAGATGGATGACATCGGTTTTATTTTTGTACTGTTAATTGAGAGTGATTCTAGGACAGAAAAAAGCACAAAGGGAAGATGGGGAGATTCTGGTCATAGTGTAAGAAGCTGGAGGCTCATCAACACTGCTTCCTGTCCATTAAGCTGTAAAAACCTCAGGAAGAGGAATTGTACTTATGTCCTCTACAGCTCCTAATCCATGTAACTGATACTGCCCAAGAACCCCATTCAGACTGTAAATGATATGAGCATTTAAAAAGTTAGAAGTTGAAGCTGTTGCTTTGAAATCTGGTGGCCTTTCCTGTATTAAGATAATGTCTGCCTTGCTCTTTTGGGATCCAGTTGCAGGGCATCAATCGGTCAGCTTTATTTACCCCTAGAGGTGTGGCTCTGCTGTTCCTTGGATGTGTAGGGATCTCCAAAGGAGAGCTGGTGCAGTGGGGTGTTGGAGAAAGCCTGGGACCCTCGTGGGGAATGTTCTGTTGCTGCTAACATATTCCACCCCCACATACTGATCTGCAGGTCAAAACCAACTGCTCTTCAAATCTGATGGGTCTCCCCTTGGGTCTGTGCACTGATTGGGTTTGAAAAAGCTAAGTGCCAACTCTGGGACTGAAATAACTGCTGCAGGCTAGAGCAGGACCCTGGCAAAGCAGGAGGAGTGCTCCATGTCCCTTTGCTTTGGTGCTTCCCAACAGCCAGCTACAGGAATTTCCCCATGCTTGGGTGCCTGCCCAGCTCAGAGAAAAATCTGCTGCAGGTACCCCGTCATTTCAGCTGAGGCAAAGGGTGTGAGGGAAGGGCAGAGGTCACATGCTGTGGTGAGCAACCAGCCACTGGCCTGAGGAACGGTGTTAGTTGGTTGTTTGTAGAGCACTTCTGTTGATGGCTGATGTGTGAAAGGCTGCAAAAGCACTTGGGGGCGTTGTGTAGGTGGCTGCTCCGCTCAAGTTTTGGGGCAACCACTGATCCCACCTGGAAGATTTCAGACCATTTCTTTATTTGCTTATTCTGGGAGGAGTCAGTGCTACAAACTAATCCTCCACCAGAGACGGTAAAGGACAGCTGGTACCTGTTTAAAAGGAGCCAGAGCTGATGTGTGTGGTGGGACTTGCAGGTACTTCCTTGAGATGTAACACCTGAGTTTGCTCCCTCGGTTCTCCCTGGATGGTGTAACTCCAGCCTCGGTGTTGCAAACCAGCAGTCATAACCCACACTTGCTGCTTGGACTGAATGTTTTTGGTTGTGGCATCTGTGGGTGTCCTGAGGCTGCACCACGAGCTGCCTGCTGGGGAAGCGTGGGAGATGTGGAACTGTGTGAGGGGACGAGCACTGCAGTGGGACTGTGCTGGCAGCTCCCCTGGGCAGACCCAGCCCAACACGTCTGCCAGACAACATGGGTGTCCAACTGCGAAGGTTCATTGGCTGTGAAAGGTAGTGGCTATACATCTATAGAAGCCACGAATAATCTTCTAGGCTTTTTGTTTTAGCTAACTTTAGAGAAATAAGGAGGAGGTGCTTAGCTGCTGGAGTGCTCAGGGGAGTGGCCTGTGAAGCAGCCACCCTTAGCTGGGCTGTGCTTGTCTGTGTTGCTGTGGGGCAAATGCCTGTAGCATAACATGTAATGTTGTCATACAGAATAAAAGCCCATAAGGACTCCTTGCTACTCTGCTGGGGGTGTTCTGCCTCCTTTAACTTGGATTTGTTCCATTGCCTCTGAGGCCTCTCCCACCATCCCTGTCTCTGAAGGTCTCCCCTGTGTGACAGGCTGAGGCAGGGAAGGAAAATCTGGACTTTCATATCAGGTTTAATAGCAGAAGGTCCTGTAGAGGATTCGGATGTGTCTAGGTGGGGAGGGGGGGGTAAAGGCTTACTGTGATCCCTCATGCCTTTGCCAAGTCCCCTGGGGCATGCTGTTTGTGAGATGGCTCAGTGGTGCTATGGCCTTTTTATTCTGGATCAGCTCTGGCTTCCCTGAAACCCAGGAGGCCCCTGAAGTGCTCACAGTCAAGTTACACTGATGATGCTCAGGTTGCTAGCACATATCCAGACCCTGACACCAGTCTCCCACTTGTGTTTTTCTTGCTCTGGATATTTGAGTACCAGCCCGGGGAACCAGACAGGCACTTCCTCTGCTGGCCTTGTTCTTTTTCTTCCCTGTAACAGACGAAAACACAGAACTTGGGCTGCTGTGAAGGCTGAGCATGTCGGTGTGGTGTCAGCAGAGCGTCCTGGCAGTGACAGAGGCCATGGACACGCTGGGCTCTCTGTCTGTGGGACCACAGCCAGCCCACAGAGGTGAGCAATGAGCTCACCTTTTTCTCAGCACTCACATTTGAAATGCTGCCTGTGCAGACCTCCCTGGTTTGTGAGAGCTTGAATTTGAAAGAGCCCTGGGGAGGCTGCAGAAAGGTTGGGGTTTAACAGGCTGAGGGAAGTTGGAATGTCGAGCTGGAGAAGGGTTTGGGTGGACTCAGTGATGGTTGCCCAGTCCCTGTGGGCAGGGCATGGAGGCAGCAGAGCCAGGTTCGTGGCAGGAGAACAGGGAACAGCAGTGAACATAAATGGGTCCTGTATCACTGGGTACGAGGAAAAAGTTCTCTCCTGCGAATAGCCCAGCGCTAGAGCAGGGGCTCAGAGCCTGATGCATTTTTATGCATGTGGAGGGATTTAACCCTGATGGGACAAGGCCCAGAGCTAACTAAGCTTCTTATTGTCCCTGCCTTGAGGGCGGCTGGAGGAGAGGCCCCCGAGGCCACTCAGCCTAATGACCACGGGTCCCTGTGGCTAATTAGCAGCTTTCCGCGGGCGGTGGGGGGGGTTGCCCCTTGTAGTCGCTCCCCTCACAGCCGATGGCACCGGCAGAAGCAGCCCGGGCCCCGCATCCCGGCTCATCCCACTCCAGACCCGGGACCCCTCGGGCCGCGGCGCCCCGCGGGGCCGGGGGGAACCTTTCTGCGCCCTGCGGAACCTTCGCGGCGGAGGCGCCTGTTGCTGCCCGGGGGACGAGGCGGGCGCTGCGACGGGGGGCGGCCCCGAGCGGCGGCGGAGCCCGAGGAGCGGCGGAGGCGGGAGGAGGCGGC
>VZRQ01009128.1:293671-364794 GCA_013397975.1 Machaerirhynchus nigripectus | reverse complement strand
GCCCGGGGCTGAGGCTGCACCCGCCACCGGGAGCGGGGCGGCCGGCGCGGGGCTCGCCTGGCCGAGCTTCGGGGCCTGAGCGAGGTTCTGATTGTGGGTGCGCCGGCCCCCCGTGGGGTGCCGTGACTCCCGGGGGTCCGCCCGTGCTGGCAGCGCGGTGCTGAGACGGAAGGGCCTGGCGGAGCCCGGCCGTGCCTGGGCACAGCGGCTGTCACGCTCTGCTGAGGCCGAGCAGCAATGATCTGTGGTACTGGTAAACATGGTCTATGGGACTGGTAAACAGACATGCTAAGTCATAATTTAATGTCTGTGTGAGACTTGTTGGTGAGCTTTGGACGGGGAAGGCTCGGTGTATGGAGCGGGTGCTGCTGATCCTGTTACCTCTCCTCTCCTGATCCTGTCTCACGGTTTTTAACTTGCTCCCTCCGATGAATAGCTTGTGGGTGACTGGATGCTTCGGTGCTCACGTTTGGTAGATGCTTCTAAACTCCACTGAAATCCCCTCCTGGTTCTTTGTTGATCGGTACAAAACTGGTGCTTTAAAAAGTTCTAACTGCAACCCTCCAGTCTATGTGCAGGTGGGGGGGATTTTGATTAAAAAAAAAAAAACAAAGCCAAACAGTAAAAGAAAACAACGGGGTTTTTTTTTTCCTTTAAAAATTTTTTTTGTTTGTTTTTTTTAATGCTAATAAGATGGTTACATTTGCTTGTCTTTATAACTTCGTTAACGTTGGTTATCCTTTGTATGGTTATGCAAGCATCATGCTTGGTGAATAATCACTTAGCCTATAGGAAATCACTGCAGAAACTTCTGTGTTGGTTCAAGATGTTCTGCTGCCTGGTTGAAGGTGGTAGCTCCCCTCCCTGACTTAGAGTAATGGGCCTTGTGAGTGGTCTCTGTGTGCTTCAATGCAGAATCAATTAATTTAGAATAAACAGCCTTTGTTTAAGTAGCCCTGCTCTAGGGGCAGCAGCACTCAGCAGAAGAATAAAAACAAACCAGTCTGCTTAGACCACTGCAGGTGCTTCTGGGGGGAACTGGCATGGCCTTGGTTTGCTAAGTGAGGCTTCTTTTCCCGGGTGTGGAGCTTTACACCCTCAATACACAGAGAGAACAACGCAGCTTCTTACCCTGTGACTTTACAGCATCAGAATATAGGGGTTGTTCCCTGAGGGTAGGTGCTGAATGTGAAATTTTCAAGAAATATACAGTTGCTACTTTAAGGAAGAGCTGTTGTGGATACGTGATGTTTTCTGGGTTGACACTGCCTCAGAGTAAACACCACCTTCTCCCAGAAAAGCTCTGAATGTTTAGGCTCTGTGTTCCACTTGTACTGCACTCAGGTAACTGGTAACTTCTGCACCTCTAAAATCTCTTGGCATTCCAGATTTAATACTCAAGACTATTGCAGATCCTGGGTGGGAACATCCTGTGCTCCTGTGGGGAGGTGAACCAAACAGCATGGGTTTTGTCTCCTCTTGATAGTGGTTGCGTTTTAGTGAAGATGTGAAGGGTATAACCTGGCGTAGAAAATTGTAACGGGACATTGCGGTGTTCTCTGGGATCCAAGCTGACATTGTGGAATAAATCAGACTGGAAAGGGCCTCAGGATGTATCTAGTCCAACCTGCTGCTCCAAGTGGGATCTACACCAAGGTCAGACAAGGACTTTGTTCATTCAGGTCTTAAACCCTCCAAAGACAAAGGTTTGTCAGGCTCTGTGTCCTTGTTCCGGTGCTTGACTGTCCTCACCAGGAAGGATCTTTTCTCTAGGTCAGGTCACACCTGCACCATCGCACTTTGTGTCTGATGTCCTGCTGTGTGCTCCTGTGCACAGAGCTCCGTGTAGGTCCAGGAGATCCGCTCTCAGCTTCCCAAAGCCTTTTCTTCTCCAATCTGGACCTCCCCATCTCCCACAGCCTCTCTTCACACAACTCTGTCCCTCTGAGCATCTCGGTAGCCCTCCACCAAACCCACTGTGGTTTATCAGTGCCTGTCATTTACTGGAGGTGCCTCAAACTGCCTGTGCTGTTTCCAGTGGCTCTGAAGAGTGCTGAGTGCCAGGGAGCCGTGGTTTCCCCAGGTCAGGGTGGCTGTGCTCCTGCTGGTACAACCCAGTGCTGTCACTGTGTGTTGCGTTTCTGTGTGCAGGGGTGTATTTGTACCCACGTGCTCGCCACTGATGTCTCTCACCCTCCTGCCACACGGCTCTGCAAAGAGCCTCATTCACGTGCACACATATACGTGTGTAGGTACACACACGTGTCAAATCACACCACCTGCAGCACTGAACAGTAGTTTTTCCATCCTTTTCCACATATTCCAGTTGTCACTAGTGTCACTTTTGGCTCCCTGGCTCCCTTTCCAAACTTTTCTGCTGTCACACCTACCCTCACTCGTTGTGCTTCCCAGCTGGCAGGTCTGACTGTTGTGTTGCCTTCACTTTGTTTCTCAAAATTTGGTTGTTTCAAACACTTCTTTGAGATGTATCAAGTTAACTGTGCTAAGAAGGGAGTGGCAGCCTTTTCCCGTGGGGATTGAGTTGAATCCCGTTTGATCGAACCCAAAATGTAACAATGTAGAAAGTGTGCTTTCAAATATGGTTGTTTATGGGTGTGAGTTGAACGAAACAGTTGGGTACAAGGTTTGTAAGAATGCTGTTAGTTGCCATGCAACGATTTTCCTGTAATTGCTTTGAACTTGTTTCCATCAGGAGCTTAGAAGTTTTTGGGAGACAATACCCTGTGGGATAAGTATTCTCTACTAACAAAGTCTCTTATTTTAAACCTAATCTTGAGAATTTAGTCCTGCAGAGGTTAAGTACTGCTTGCTGTTACTAGATGCTTGGTACAGATACAGTTTGAGACATGTTTTCTGCTTACACAAAATAATTTCTGTATTATATTCACCTGATTGTTGAGTTAATTACAGGTGAACTTGTTCCAGAGAATGCTCATATCAAGACAGGAATTTGTTGTGTTTAAGCAACATTTTAGCTATATAAAAATAAAATAATTTATAGAGAGCTGGGGTTTCCCCTGCCCCCCAAATCAGTACCTATTAAGTACTTTCACCAGCACAAAAGAGAACTTGTTTAGAATCTGGTATTTAGGTAACTTGAAACAATGAATAAAAATTTCATTTCTTGTTAACTTTTAGATACCTCACATTTAATTTTTAGGGCTTTGTGCTTATTAAGAAACAGTCTTAAGATGAAGGGGAATGATAAAATAATAAATAACTCTTTGTTGTTTGAGAAAGGGACAGAATTAGCTGATGAAATCAAGTGTCATTATAGACTGGGAGAAAGAAAGAAGGTGGAACTACAGGTAGCCATGAGAAGGTAAAATTTGTTGAACCAGGCACCTTTAGAAGCTGGTTGAGTTTCTGAGAATATGGTGGTGTTGTTTTGTTTTTTGGTTTTTTATAAGTCACCATTTTTTAAACCAGCTTGCTGGTGGCATGACATTCTAAATAATACTAAGTTATTGATCAGTATTTTGTATGTGATAACCAGCAAATGCCAACTGCATGTTTGCTGACAAAATTGGTATATCTGAAGTTGAAACAAGTCTTGAGGGGGAAGAAAAAGGTGAAAAAGTCTGTTGCTTTCATTCATGCAGATATAAAACTGTATAATAATAACAATACGATTTGTTACTTTGAAAAATAAGTTATAGAAAATAAGCTTTCAGAAATTCTTAAAGGTCAGATATACCACTGACTCAATTTATGCCTGATGTGGAATAGCAGAATTTCTGTGCAGTCCCGTGAGTGAGGCTGATTCAGTGCTATTGCAATCTCACAGCAGCTGTGGTAATTGAAATCTTGTTCTTACTCAGTGGTTATGCTGGACTTGGGGTCAGTCTGACACCTCCAAAAATCTTGTGGCATTTCAAAGGTATCTGTGACTCCCTTGAAGTGTTACTTCACTTGGACCTAATAGCAGCATTTTCAGCAGGCTCTAAAACCTGCAAGTAGGAGCAGTGATTTGAAGCCCTTTGGGGTGGCCCGTCAACTTGTCCCAAAACTGCTGTTCTGAGAGTGTATCCACAAGTTGAAATGCACAAACAAAGGAAGAATGATCCAAGTTTGGTATTAGTGACAGTTATTCAAGCATTGGAAAAGATGTAAAGGCTGGTATGCACTTGTCTGGAGGAAGTATTGATCCTGTGCTGGGGAAAAGTGCTGAATAACTTCATGACTGAAGATCTCATTCAAAGATGCAGAATCTTTAGGGGAAGACTTAGCCAGTTGCTTCAAAACCAGGCTGAAGAAATCTGTTAGATACAAACAGTGTGGCTTGTGGTATAAACACAGAGTACAGCATTCAAACCATGCAAACAGTGCCCTCTACTACTGCCCTAACTCCTGAGAGGAATTTCAGAGCTGCAAAGTGCAGTTACCGTTTGCCTCTTGGACACCTACTTGAAACAGAGGAGAGTGGAGATGAACCAGCTTCTTGCTGATATGACTTGAGTTACTCTCTCCTCCTCCTGCTCTACACATGCATACACAGTGGTACTGGTAGGAGCTAGCCAAGAATTAAGCATATTAATAAAATTTCTGCCACTGTAACTGTTTCTATGCTGGTGGGCCTCTGATGGCAGATAAGTAGAAAACCAGAGGTGGAAAAGCTCACCATGCTTTCTTGGGTTACAAATACATTGAAACTTACACTGAACCAGGAGGACTTTGGTCGAGTCAAGTGCAAAGCAACATGCTTTATGTAAGAGAGGCACTAAACTTATAAAAGCAGTTAAAGGGGTTTTGTAGTGATTTGGCAGAAAACTTTACCCTGGTGTTCTCTGTGGCAAACCAGCTTGATCTAATTAACAAAGAAGTGGAGCTATACAAGGGCAGAATTGGCCAACAAAGTGCAGAACCTGCCTGGTCAGGTACCAAGAGTTTGTAGGGCAAGCACAGGATGGGAAGTAATTGAAACATGGTGGAAGTAGCATCATTTTGACTTGTACTTTCTTCTCTCCGCAATGAAAATTTTTATCTAAAATTCTTACGAAGAGAGCTTTTCTAGCCCAACAGAATGGTGGAAATGGCATTTTAGAGACATGGTAATTCACCAAAGATTTTCTCCAGTTTCTCAAGTCTCACCCAGAACATAAGAATCAATGACGTGTGGGTTATTATATTTGGAGTTGTTGAATCCAGAATAAATAGGTTCTTAAAATGTATCGATCATATGTGAATTGCTCTAGCTGTTTGTTGCTGATAGAACAACCAAACAAACCCCAAACCAAACAGAATCTGTGGACCTGTCAAAGCCTGGAAGTGGATAGTGGAGCACAGGTGCTCCCACTGCCTGCTGAGTCAACATGGAAAATGGAATGTTGCTCAAAAAGGAATTGATCGAGGCGGGCTGCTGGCAGGATTTACTCAAAATTAGTGAAGCAAAAGAGACTCGGTTCTGTGGCTGGGGAGTAGCAGTGCTCTGGAAGATCAAAAAATTCTAATTAAATGTCTTGTATCAAACACATACTTACAAATGGGATTTGTGTGGTAATTGTATTCCCATGACTGCTTCAGTCAGTGAGGGTGTTGTTGAAAAGCAAATCTTGTTCAACAGATACAGTTTCATGTATGATCTGTGAGTCAACACCTGGATTAAAAGCAGTAGATGTGGAAAATAGAATATGAATGGAGGGTTTTTTCAGGGATTTATAGTAGGTCCAGAGCTTTGTAGTATTTTTGTCAGTGGCCTGGAAGAAAACATGAAATTAGAGCTGTTCAAATTTGTGGATTATGTAAAGGTTGTGCCTGAGTGGTGAAGCATGAAGAAGGAACAGCAGCTGTACAGTGTCCTCTGAATTGTTTGGGTAACTGGGTTTAATATGGCCAAATGTTTTTATAGAGCTGGAGCACGTTATGCATGTTATGGGAAAGACTGGAGGCTGTAGGTTTAGAATACAGAATTGTGCTTCCAGAAACCGGTGACCTTGGAAAGGATGGCAGGAGCAGAGCAGATATATGGCAGTATGTGAATCCTCAGAGCTTAAAAGAAGGTAATTACTTTTTTTAATACTAATGTACATTCATAATAACAGGAAATACTGAATAAGGACAGAAAGGTGAAATCAGTCGCAGAGTATTTTGACAAGGTTTAATGTTGGTGCTTTTAAAGAGATGTTCAAAGGCAAGAAGGATGTAGTGTTCAGTGTTATTTGACTGATTAAACTGCTCATTATAAAACTTTTTCTTGAACTGCTCAATCGGTTTAGCTTATCATAAGGTATTTAAAAGTTTCTCAATTTTCTTTGGGCAGAATGGGCTGTGTACCAAAGGGCTCTTTAATTTAGTGGAAAAAGATACAATAGCAGCCAGTGCCTGGAAGTTAAAAAGATTATTTCAAATTAGGAAAAAGGCACAGATTGTTAACAGTGAATATGATCAACCACCGAAGACATTAGGAAGATGCTTGTAAGTATTAAGGAAAATTAGGATGTCTCCATCTCTCGAAGTCATCAAGTCAGGATGGAGTTTAATTTGGAAGATATGGGTGAGGAAATGCACTGTAAATGTGCGAGTGTACCTGCCACCATACAAGTTCAGGAGCATTTGCATTTGCCAAACAGATCTCACCCAGTCACGTTCAGACTCTTCCTGCCTATGCTGGAGTCAGTCAGAGGGTCTGGTGGTGGTAGTTGTTCTCTTACAGCACTCCTTTAAATCTGTTAGGTGTGCATTTTCTTTTGAGGGGGTAAATGTGTTTCTGTGCACCATGTACTTAAGTGAAATCAAATATTTGTGATCTCTTTTTTTTGGGAAGCACTGTCATTTTTGATGATGGGGGGAGGAAGGAGCTGTATGGGGAAGGACAGGGATGGCTGTTTCATTTCCTGAACAGGTTGGAATATCTTCCCCAGTGTTTTTCCTCAAAAATTGTGATAATGTGCTCTTAAGAAGTTTACTGTAGTAGTGAGTAGTCTTTACATTCTGTAGAAATTGCTTTTTCATTGGGGGAAGAAATTGCATGTGCTCTTGCTGGCAGAGGTAGCTCTGAGCATGAATGCACAAGGATGTTGTGTCTTGTGTGTCTCTGCCAGTATGAAATCAGTGTGTCCCTTGTCCACCAGAGGAATGGTTTCTGTTGTGTTCTGTCTGCCAAAGCAGTGAAGGATGTAGAGAGGAAAAAACTGTGGGTCCTCTCCTGCCTTGGCCGTTAGGGAGATTATTGGTTGTCTCTGGGTTCTCAGTGGACAATTGGTTTGGGATGTTTCCCTAAGCCCTTCTGGAAGTACAGTGGGAACTAGTCTGGCCGTGACAGCAGCTTGTGCCTGGTAGGCACCTTTCCAGACACCCTGATCTTCTCCCCATCACAGGATGGGTGCGTGCCCAGTCATGTGCTGGAGGAAGGGCTGTGGGAAGTGCAGGAGCTGGATGATCTGCTCCTGGCAAATTGTCCTGCACAGCCTTTCCCCAGGCACTTCCGGCAGGGAATGTGTGCCTACACTGACAGCCCTTGTGCAGAAAGGGTGTTTCCAGCAAGCATCAGGTGTAATCTCTCTGTTCAGGACCTCTAGTTTTGGGGAAGGATCACAGCACTATAACAAGTGACTACTTTTATCACTGAAAGAGGCTGTCCTGCTGAAAGAAGTTACCTCCTTGGAGCATTTTCCAGCCAAGTGTTACCTTTTCCCCTCTAATACTTTATTATTTCAGCAAGGTCTTGTATTCTTTTTTTTGCACTCCTGGGCTGGCCTGTGCAGGAAGACTTAGAGGTAAATCCTTCTGTTGAGGGAAGTTGTTTATCTTTGAATTTTCTTGCAGCTTGGAGGAGGGGGTGTGTCTCCTCTGCATCTCTTGCTCTCCTTTCTGTTATTCTGTCTGACCCATTTTGCTGACAAAGAGAATGCAGTGACGAGAGACAGAAGTGGTTATAAGTGAACAGTTTCTTTACCTTCCCCCCCTCCTCCTCAGTGATCTGCTGGCTTCTCTTTGCAGTTGCTTTATGGCAGGGAAGATTGAAGGTGAACAGAGTTAATTGTCTGGGAGTCTGTGTAAGATTCTGGGGATTGGAGGAGATTGTAGAATTTGGGAGATAAGGATTTCAGTTTTTTCTATTTCATTTGGTCTTAATGTGCTGGAGCTCCTCCTATATCCTATACCAGACAGGTATCTTTCTCATGGTTGCTGAGGGGACTCCTCTTCCTCTTCTCTTCCTCTTCTCTTCCTCTTCTCTTCCTCTTCTCTTCCTCTTCTCTTCCTCTTCTCTTCCTCTTCTCTTCCTCTTCTCTTCCTCTTCTCTTCCTCTTCTCTTCCTCTTCTCTTCCTCTTCTCTTCCTCTTCTCTTCCTCTTCTCTTCTCCATCTTTAGTATGAGCTATAAAACATGAAAAGTTTACCTGTGGCCTGGGTCAGAAAATTGAGACCAAATGCAGCAGTCTCTGGAGTGGCAGCTTCATTCTTGTGAGAAGAAAGGATGAGAGAAGACTTTTAGGACCTCGTTCCAAGGGTGTTTATGCCTCCTTGAACAGTTTGGGTGAAGTTCAAGCGTTGAGTGAAACAAACACAAAGCAAACACCGGGGATGTGCATGAGAGGCTGCATACACCAGGATGTATTTATAGCCAAAACCCCACAGTGGCTCTTGGTTGCATCTTGGGGAAAGGTCTGTGTTCTAGGACAGCCCAGGAATATCTACTTCTCCCAGACATAATAAGACACAACATGAAAACAAAGAAAGGAAGAGAGCTAAAGAAAGTGATTCTCTTGTTCAAGTACTAAAACTGAGCCCTTGATCTCAGGCAAGGTCATCATGGCCAAAGTAGATTCCTCTTCATGAGGTTAAAGAAATTACCCATTTGTTCTCATGGTACAGATTGCATCACTTCCCTTTGTCGCCCCATAAAGGAGTTCTTTTAACAAGTCCCCCTGAGTGCATTTAGGAGGGGACATGCCCTGACCCAGAGACAGTTCTGTCAGTGCTGGTTAGCAGTTTCTCAAGGTCAGGACAGCTTATCTTCCTGTTCCCTAAAACAGGGCCTTATCCTGCCTGTTCTAGTGATCATCTGTAATTGCAAGGACCTGTTCACAGAGGCTCTCGCTAAAGATGTTACATGCTATGGACTTACATGAGGAGGTCTGTTGGTATTTTGCTTTGAGCTCTGGGCAGTTTAAAAGTTATTTGCTGTGAGGAGAGAGATATGCACAGCAAGGGTGTCTGATTGCATAATATAAATTATGATACTTTTGCCCTTTGAGTGGCAATTGCATTGGTTTTTTTCAGTTGAAAAAGTCCAGCACAAGGAAGTTCAGAAACAGTTTACATAAACCACATAGTGATGCCATGACTACTCAAAGAAAGAAACAATTGGGAAGATTATCTCACCTTGGCTACGTGCACCATCCTGTGGGCTGGAGTGCTGAAGGCAAGGAAGCTTTGTCATGAGGACCATCTCACTTTCTCAAATAGAAATGCTGTCTGCCCCCTGCACTGGAGCAGTATCTGGCTGCTTTGAGCATGGCCTTGGTGACAGTGACTCCAGCTTGGTCAGCCCCTGCCCAGGGCTGCGTGTTCTCACCCTCTCACTGGTTTTTCCCTTTGAGCCTGCAAAGCTGTTCATGCAACTTTGTGGTAAATCACATTTGGGAACTGAATTTTGCTTCCAGGTGGGTTTTCAGCTGAATCAGTTTGCTGTCCAGCCACGCAGAGGGTTGTGCTGGCACAGTGTGGGAGCAGTGTGTGAGTTGGGAAAAGAGCAGCTGCTGCAGAAAATGTGTCCGAGGCCTGGGAGGCTGCAGTCAGCAAGAGGGAAAATGGGTAATTTAATCGAGGCTGAATGTTTATTACCCTTCTGGTGCCTGTGAAATCTGAAAACTGTCTGTCAGTGTCAAGGCACGTCTCTGTCTCTCTAATTGGTGGGTTTAGCATCAGGGTTTGGTTGCCATCTTCTGTTTAGTGCGCTCTTTCATTCAGTCTTTGCATTTATGATTTGCATTTCTCACCGATGGAAGTGAAAGAAACAGCATTCCCGGTGTAATGTAACTGTCCAGAGGCTTGATTACTCTTGCAGCATTGCTACTTAACACTTGTGTGAAAAGGCAGCTGGCTGTGGCTTCTCCTTTCCCAGAGTAGTGCAAGAGCTGTATATTCCTTCCTTAAAAGAAGTGCCAGGGTTATGGAATGCACCTCAGCAACCAAACACAAGCTTCCGGGCATAGGAAGCAAGAAAAATCAGCTTGTTTTTATAGGGGGTGTTGGGGTGGAGGAGATAACAGGAACAAAGAATATTTTCTTAAATCAAGAAGTTGTTGTAGGAGTGGTGACATTAGTTGGATTTTGAGTTCCTTGTCCGTAGGTGTCAAGGAATTGAGGGAACGGGACCAAGAAATAAACCTTACAAGACCAGTGCCTTTTTGTTCTTCGTATACAAAGCGTAACACAGGCTCTAAACAGGGAGCAACAGTTGCCTTGAAAACTGGGTGTCAAGGTGACTATTGTGTGGAATAGAGATTTGGAATTGAAGAAGTGCTCTTGAGATCAGATATTTGGGGAAAAGCTGTTATCCCAGAAGAGATTTTTTTTTTTCTGATTTTTCCCTCAGTCTTGGGATGTGGTCCTGTTATCTCTGAAGAAGAATTTCCTGGGGAAGCTGCTTTTTTTTTTTTGGTGTGTATGGGGGAGCTCTTAATTCTGGACAGTGCATAGTAAGATTTACCCTAGCCATCATTTTTAACTTTCTGTCAACTGTAACTTCACATCCTGTTCTCCAATGAATGGGAGTAGTTCAGGTGTGTGATCTGAATTTGTTTCTTTTATAATGGCAATAGTTAACTGCTTGAGAGAAGTAAGACCCAGATAACGAGTAGAGAACACCTGGAAAGTGGGTGATCTGCTTAGTCATGCAGACTCTGTAGGAAAATGTTTTTGCTTGGGTTGTTTGGGGGTTTTTTTCCAATTTCTTCCTTAAAAGAAAAAATAGTCTAGAGGTGCCTTTTCCTTCCTCTTGTACTTACCACAGCACTCACAAAAAGCAAGAGAGGAGATCTTATGTTTCAATTAAATCAATACTTCTGGTCAGGGAAATGCTTATTTTAACAGAATGAGATACTCGGCCTCTGTGCCAGTGTGGAACCTCTTCGTGAATATCTGTCCTTTTATTGTGATGAGAAAGCCTTTAACTTTTATCATTTGCCTCCTTCATTCCTAACAAGGGGACAACTATGAATAAAGTTGATTGAGATTTTACAGCATTGCCAGTAAATCTCCTTTGGAAGGGCAATGTAATTAGTTTTATCTGTTAAAGAATGCTATTGACTGTACCCAAAATCTCCCATCAAAACAAGAGTTGTAGTTACTACACAAATTTCTTAGTTCAGCCCAAATCAATAGTAATCAAGAATTCCTATAATTAAATAAATGAGCAGTTTCAGTTAAATGACTGGGCAAAAAAACTGGCCAAGCCCAGAGTGGTGGAGAATGGTGCCACATCCAGCCAGGCACTAGTGGGGTTCCCCAGAGTTTGGTTTTGGGACCACTCCTATTTAGTATCTTTATCAATGACCTGGATGAGGGGATCAAGGGCTCTCTCAGGAAGTTTGCAGGTGACGCCAGTTTGGGCAGGAGTGTTGATCTCCTGGAGGGCAGGAAGGGCACAACAAGCCCCTGCAGCACTACAGACTGGGACAGAGTGTCTGGAAAGCATCCTGGCAGGAAAGGACCTGGAGTGCTGTTCAGCAGTGGCTGAACATGAGCCCAGGTGGCCAAGGAGGTCAATGGCACCTGGCTTGTACCAGCACTGGTGTGACCAGCAGGACTAGGGCAGTGACTGTCCCCTGTGCTGGGCACTGGCCAGGCACCTCAAATCCTGGGTTGAGTTTTGGGCTCCTCACGGCAAGAAAAACAGAGATGCTGGAGCTTGTCCAAAGAAGGGAATGAAGCTGGGGAAGGGTCTGTAGCACACGTCAGGTGAGGAGCAGCTGAGGAAGCAGGGAGGGCTCCATGTGGAGAAAAGGAGGCTCAGGGGGGACCTTATTGCCCTGTGCAACTCCCTGAAAGGAGGTTGTAGCCAGGTCGGGATTGGAACAAGCAACAGGACTGAAGAGAAAATGGTCTCAAGTTGTGCCAGGGAGGTTTAGATTGGATATAAGGTAAAACTTCTTCATTGAAAGGGTTGTCAAGCTTCTGAATAGGCTGTTCAGGGAAGTGGTGAAGTCACCACCCCTGGAGGGATTTAAAAGATGCGTCAATATGGCACGTGGAGACATGGGTTAGTGGTGAACTTGACAGTGCTGGATTAGTGGTTGGACTCTATGATCATAGAGCTCTTTTCCAACCCCAACAGTTCTATGATTCAAGACTAATAATTCAGTAATCTAACTAATAGTTGAAAAGGAGGGGAGAGAAACAGTGGTGAGGCAAGAAATTCCATTCCTGTTTTATTTGGGGAGATAACAGCATCTGAGTGTAGGGATGTTGACTTCTTACGACATATGGTCGCCTTCACTTGGGATTGTAACAAGTCAAGAGGACACAAGAAGACATGGCTTTCCTGCTGTTCCCTCTGTTCTTGCTCACTGGGCATGGCTGCCAGTCAGGCAGTATTTGCAAACAGTAAATGAGCTTTGATAGAAAAAGTGCTCATTTGGGGAAAGCACTTGACTGAGCCTTGCTCTTAACTTTGAGAGAAAGAATACCCAAAAGGTTGTGGGTTTTTTGAAGATCACAGCTGAATGCTCTTTGTCATTCTGCTTCTGAATCTGGGAAATGTTAACATTTTGGGTTCTGTGTGGGTATGAATATACAGTATTGTGTGTTTGGTAAGAAAAAGTACTGTAAAAGACATTACCAGCATTAACAAAAGTTAAGTGAATTTATACACTTGGGAGGTAGTGACATTTTTACTCTAAAAGAGCTGTGTTTGGTAGCCAGCAGCTACTTCTCTAGATGACTGTTGTGGTGCTCATTTGTCATATGGTGTTTTACAGTAATTTTTTAATATGTCCCTTTTCAATTGCTCCTTCCTGGCTTAACACTGGATATGCTTATGCTGGGTGGTGGTTAATATCCTGTTTAGCATAAATTCGGACAGGACAGTTGGATGTGTTTACCGAAAGGGTATGGTGTCCCACAGAGTATATTATCTTCCTGCTAATATTTGTATATCTCCTTTGCCCAGGTTGCATTGTGCTGCTTTTAAAGCTCTTTTGGAAGTAAACTCCAGGATGTAGAGTCGTATACTCACAATTTTATAAGCTAAACATGTAATATGCATATCATGAGACTCATAGCTCTGTTTCTTTTGTGAAATAATATTTATTATCTCCATTGGGTGATTTTTGTTTGTATGCAAACAATCCCCTCAGTAGTGTGTTGGGTTATTTGTGCTCTATGGGGAGAAGCAGTAAGCTGCATTCTTTTCCCTTTCAGGCCTGTCCAAACCATTGGGAAGTTTTCAGCCAGCAAAACACAACCAAAGTGGCACTTCCATTACTAAGGACAGAACCACAGGAGGCTCTTGCATCCAATTGCTTTCCATGTGAGCTGCCCATAGTGTCAGTGTTAAGTGTTATCAAAGCAGATGTATTTGTGCAGGATAGATAAGGATCAGTGTGAGTGTTTCATTTTGACCTGTTTAGTGGGAAAGACAAAGATCAACAGGTTTTGGTGACTGTGTTCTCAAAACTAGCAGAAAAGTGGCACTTAATGTTTAAGTTTTTCCAACACTGTGCTATGTTGCAGGGAAGGAATGACTTTTGGAGGGAATGACTCTGAAAGAAGTTTATGACAGTTTTTAATACTTTATTGGATTTTTAATCTACGCTGGAATCCAATAAAAGTTTAATGTCTGATTGCGTGGCAGCAAATTGGGTCTAACATATGCTGGTTGTCGTCTTCATATCACATGAGTTCAAAACCGTTTATTTCTATTTCCTCCTACTTCAGGATTTTTTGGTTTTCCTCTTTCTTGTTTTTGCTCATGTTCAAGTTTCTTTGGTAAACTGTAGGTGGCATAAGTAATACTTCCTCATCCCTGGTGTAATTATCAGTGCTGGAGGTGGGGTAGGGAATAAAGAGGAACAAACTCTTGTGGAATTCTTCCTTTTTCTACAAACTACATAAACCAGAACCTCAGGTTTTAAGTCCAGTTTTGGAGAGGGAGAAGGATGAGGCATCAAAACCAAGCTCCCAGACCTCTGTGATTCTTTGCACTGAAATGCAGACCTATGACCTAGGGCAGAGTTAAGTTGTGTTTACTTTGTGGTCTGGTGATGCCAGTGTGTGATGTGACTGGTGTCTGTCTCACAGGGGATGGTGGGCTGCCCTGGACTGCTGCTGATGGCAAAGCTCATTTCCTGAGCAGGGACAGAGCTGAAAGCAGTGAATCATTCCCCTGTGAGGAAATGTGCTTCTCTGGGAGGCAAAGAGAGGAGAGCATGTGGATAGGGCGATAGTGAGAAAATAGGATAGAATTAGGCCTTTGAGCATTTGGAAAACTTGCAGTTTTCCTCATCCTGAAAGCTGAAAACATTGTTTGTGAGCTATCCCAGTCTGTTTCTGAGGGACACCCTTCAGGGAGGTAAGCCATAATGTTAGCATATCTCAGTGACCAAAGCCACAGCTTGTCTTCAAAGAGTGACAGTGACTGACCTTTCCTTGAGAAGGGAAGCTCCATCCCTTTTCACTCCTCTCTGTTCCACTGCTTCTGTTTATGATTTATTACGTAACTTCTTCTCTGGCACCTATGAATGACAAGAGATTAAACTCTAGATGGATCTTCCAGTTATCTGTATCTTTCCTGCTTGGGAATTGGCTCACATCTTGACATAGTTTGGGTGTTCACGAAGAGAAGGCTTGGCACACCTCTCCCATGAGCTGACTTTTCAAACCTACCTTTTGGAATTTGAGAATGGTTATCATACATGCAAGGTAGGCAAGTCTTTCCCAAATTAATCTGCTATGTAAAATGGATTGAATATAATTTGGAATCCTGACACACTGTGCCCTACTACTGAGTTTTCCCCATAATTTGAAATATTTTGTCAGGGTTTTACTCCTCAAACACGTCTTGGTTGTTTTTTCTATAGCTGCAGCAGCGTGGGCAAAACATGTAAAAACACACTCAAAAGTGGCTTTTATATTGAAATGCTGTTTGCTTTGAAAGAAACTGTGATCAGGAAAGGAAAGTTTCCTCTACCACATAATGCAAGTGCCATTTATAAAGAAGTTGACAAAGCTAAAAACATAGATGGAGATTCTGTGAAGTAAGAGAGAAAACTTTTGTTATTTTGTGATGGTGTTAACCCAGATGAACATCAGTAATTACTGGAAGCAAAACTGATCACATGCTTCTTACCTCAGGTAGCCTGAACTTTTATGCAGTACAAAACAAACTGCTCTTCTATGGTGGTTCATGGTGAGGACATTTTGAGTATTTGAAAGGGAAGAGTTAACTTACAGGAAGTCAGTTTCTGCTTTAATATGATGAGGCAAAATTGCTTTTAGAAGCAATGCCTCAGTGATTAGGCAAATAATTATCTACATATCTATATATATGTACATAAATATAAACGCAGAAACATTTGCCCATTTCTGCTGGCTGTGTCCAGAGGGGAAGAGCCTCACAAAGTCTGTAGGGAAGGGAGCACTGGCATCTTATGGAGAGTTCAGGTTTTCTTTAGGGGCTACAAAACGTTGCCCCTGCTGGAAGTAGGGTGTTCCCACATTCCCCCCAAACTGCAGGGGAGAAGGACCCTGTGGCTGGCAGGTGCTGGATGCTCAGGTTGTGTAAGGAGCTGCAGATGCTGCCATTGACTCACGCTGGCTCTTTTTGTTCGGATCGCAGTGGGAGCCAGGCCTTATGTAATGTTCATTGTCACATTCTCGGTGCCAGCACTGTCATGTCAGCAGAGGGGAAGGATTAGCTCTCCCTTTTCTTTCTTTACAGGTTGGTTTTAGGGTTTTTTGGTTTGTTTGGTTTTTTTCATTTCTCCCACCCTTTCTTGCAGCAGCTTTTGTTGTTTACATTGTCAGGGAACAACCAGTTTCAGGCTGGTTTTAGTTTTGTGGTGCCTTTTAGGAAGGAGATTGTTAGCCTGGAGAGAATAAAAGAGCGGGTCCCGCAACTCTCTCAAAACTGATATATGGATGTGTTTTTAAAAGCAGTCTGTTGGTTTTTTTCTCTCAGTTCCTGTTCCCCACAAATCACAGTGGGCTCCTTAATACTGACATCCAGTGTAGCTGAAGACTAGATCCATTGTCCAATATTTTTGTGGAGTGGAGAGAAGCACACTTGCCTTCCTCGGAAGAGTGGTCCAGGACAAGCAGATGCTCCCCAATTTATGATTTTACAGGCTACTTCTTTTTCCTTCAGTTTAATATTCCTGTGGAGAACGCATCACTCAGGGGGGATCAATGCCACTTAGTTTGTTTGTGATTTGAACAAGATGAAATGAAGGAGGAGAATTGTTTTCTTCCTTTCCAGCCAGCAGCGTGTGGCCACCAGTTAGCTGTGAGTCACAGCAGAGAAACTGCATAGCTGGAGTCTCAACAGTCTCAGGATGCAAAGGAAGAAGGGACTTAAATCACGAAGTACTCAATTAAGGATGGGTTTAAATGCAATTTGGGGGAATTAAGTTCCTGTTGGTTTTTCAGTAAACGCTTCTTTGCTTTGTTTAAAGCATATAGGGGTCTGCTGGACTAGTATGGTAAAACTGTTGGCTCCTTTTTGAAAAAATATTTATCCTTTTAGGTGATTCCCCCCACCACCATTTTTTACATGATAATTTAATAGAGGTGTTAATATGTTGCATTATGTAAATTAGAGAAATTCTAGTGTTTTTTAGAATCAAACTGTTCAAGACCACTGATCTCAGGTTTATTTCTTACTAGTTTTTTTAACTGAACAGAGAAGTATTGTTATTTAGCAATAACATTGCAAGTTATCACTTGCAAACTGTTACAAGACCTTTTGTCATAGAGAAGCTTAAGCTCATGACTCCTTTAGTGGTGCAGCTGTGCTTTGTAGTAATGTTCTGTTCGATACTGAAGGCTGCCTGTGAGGGGCCAAAATGGTGCTAGTAGTGATCTAACAAACAGATGAGATTTCGCCTGAGGAACCAGCAGTTACCTTCATACACATCCAGTTTGGAGTGTCTGTGTGTGAGCTGAGCATATTAAGAGCAATCTTACGGCCCCAACCAACCATTTTCCTCTTTTGCTGCCGAACAAAAAGGGAAAAACATAAAAGGAAATTATTATTACCATAAAACATGAGTGTGTAACAGAGACTGAGGAGCATTATGCAGTACAGACTTAGAAATACCTGGTTTTATTAAACTGTCTGTGCAAATCCTCTTGTGGTTTGCCAGTGTGCTTGATCCTGTTTCTATGGCCAGGCACCACAATGGCCAGTGTGAAGTCTTGGTTACAAAACAGGCTTTAAGGGACAAATCTTGATGAGTCCCAGACACTGGCCTTGGCTGGAGCTTGGGGAGGTGATGGAATCCTCTTTACTGTTCAGCACTGGAGCAGCATTAGTGTTAAACCTGCCCTTTCTGAAGGGATTTGTATGGGTTGGATATGTACTTGGGAATAAGCATGTCCTGTGCCTAAATCACTTGTGTTGTAGTGGGCCAAGAGCGTCTGTAAAGTCACTTTGGCTTTTGTGGCTTTTTATAGGTACAGGGGAGCCCTGCTCCTCCTTCTCAAGTGAGGAAGGACTCCATTCTGCCTTGTCCTGCATCCTTGCTTTTTACTCAATGGTATTTGTAATAGTTAATTAAATAAAGGTTTAGTATTTACAGTGCTAGTGGATCCTCTGATGAAAGTGATGTACAGAAATGCCCTAAGTCCCCACATCCCCTGGTTGCTGTTTCACCTGAGAGCTTGGCTCCTGGCATACATGACCCTGCTGTGAACAACTATTATGTAGAAGGAGAAAAGCTGCTTTCACATCTCTCTCTCAACTTTATATGTAAGAAGTGATTTTAAAGCTTTGCAGAGTGAAAGAAAAACATGAGGACAACAGAAATGTGTCCAAATTCTCAAGGTTTCCTCATCTAGAAGTGGGCCTCATTTCTGTGCAGGCTGAGGAGGAGGCAGTCATCAGCACATGGCATTTACTTACTATCTGAAGTGTTCTACCTTAAAAAAGCAAAGCCCAAAAAACTTCAGAACTATTTTTATCTTTGTTGAAAGACAGGACATAATACATGAGAGAGGCTGTCTTGGATGTTAATTTGATGTGCAGTTGATTGCAGGGTTTAACTTCTGGGTAGGATAAACATGACAGCTCTTTTCTCCTCCCTGAGTAAGCAAGAGGGATTTTTCCAAGTGTTTCCCCCTAATATCCCACCCCGGTTACTCAGCAGCCTCGCCACTGTTGAGGCACTGTGCTGGAAGGCTCTCTGGCTATCTGCTGCACGGCTGGTGCACAGGGTTTGATTTGCATTTCTTGGAGCTGTAACCCTCCTCAGGCACACATCCCACTCAGGGGGCGGCCCGGGAAGAGTCCAGTGGCAGAGGTAATCAGTTTATCTCTCGCAAAGTGCCCTTCCTCCAGCGATTAGACATTGAGCACAGTGTGCAAAGGCAGGAGATGGGGCACGTTGGAATAACTCAGCCATAAAACAGTAGCGGCAGCCACAATCTGGCCCTGTTGTGTAATTCCCCTTGGTGGGAGGCTCCGAACTGGGTCAGATCGGTGTGAGAAACGAGGGCAGGCTTGGGCTGTGCACCGCGTACCTGCTGCCTGCTCCCGCTGCCACCAGGCAGGGTGGGAGCCTCCCGAGACCCGGCTCGGGCAGCGGCAGCGAGCCCAGCACGAGGGAGGAAAGGGAGCGAGATAAACGGCAGCACGACAATAGGCACAGAGGAGTTAACCATCTTTGTTTCACCCAGCTCTGCAAGATTTAATTAAGTCTTTTCAAAAGCTTCTGTTTAACTCTCCTGCATCTCTCGGCCGCGGCTGCCGAGCGGGTGTCAGGAGTTGGCTTGTACAGAACGTGTACTCACTGCTAAACAAAAATAAAGCTTAGATTCGAGCCCTTTTGTGCTCCAGCCGGAGCTGCTCTCCACTAGGTTTGATTTTATCTATGGAAATACAGGGACCCATATCGTTCCCTTTAAACAATTTTCAGAGAGTGTTTTGTGTTTTGATTTGGGTTTTTTTTGTTCTTTAAGGTTCTGGGACAAATGATGGAACATGAGAGGATGACACACAGGAGAATACTGATGGGAGAAACTGTGTCGTGTCGTTCTTTGACCCGGAGCGTTTAGTGGCATTACAGCACTTCTGCTTTTTCTGTTTGTAGATGAGAGTTCATTCCTGCCATATTAGCAGTGTTTGTGTTTCTTTGGTTGGTTGGTTTGGTTTTTGTTTTGGTCATGGTCAGTTTGCTGGGATAGTAAAACTTAGAAATTTTAAAACATTCTTCTGTGGATGTGGTTTCAGGGTGGTTTGTAGCACAGTGTGGACAACATAGGAATAAATAAATCCCCTTGAAATCCCAGGTGTCCCACAAAGGTGACCCTATTGACCATCTCCTCCTGAAATGTACCGAAACGTGCAGCTTTGCAAGTTACAAGTTTGACTGTGTTTGTTTTCATTAGGGCTGAATATCAGCAGGAAGGGAACATTCTTTCTATGTAAAAGAAAAAATAAGTCACTGTTTTGAAATACACATAGACTTTAGCACAACATTTGTTAGGAAAAACTTCTGATAATAGATGGCTTTGTGTCTGCAGCCCTTGACTGAAGTCACCAGACATCAGAAAACAAGGGATGCTGGGGGTCAGCTTATTGCAGCAGCCTGACAGCAACTGGGCTTGTACCTGCCTACCAGCAGACCACAGAAGCTGAATTAATATCTTTGGCTTGTGTAAACTGGCACAGTTCCACTTGAGCTAATTCAGATTTTGGCCTTTCCTACCATCTGCTTGACTAAGCCAACTTATTTTGTGTGACACATGTAACAGTGTAGGGACTTCAGTTGTCTCTGCCTGGTGGTAAAGTGCTCCTGGGACTGAGTGGTGAAAGGCTTCCTGTTCCAAAGCCAATCTCTGCAAAGCCTTCTCTTCCCTGTGTTTACTTTCTTTCTGACATTCTTCAGTGTTATTGAGGAGCTGAGAGGGGCAGAGCAGGAGCTGATGACTTCAGCTGGAATAATTCAGCATACTCAACAGTTAGATTTTTCAGCCCTGCTACAGGGGTGTTGAGTTGTCTTTAACCTTCAGGTTTCTGAGTTAATCTGGTAACTGCTGAAACACAGCTGAAAATGAAATTTAAGTGTTAAATGAAATGAAAATTTAAGTGTTTGTAGATATTTGAACAGCCTTATTTGCTTAGAAGTTTGGGGGTTAGTCTTTTGTTGTTGTTTTTAAGCATCTGATTAGTTCTCAAACATTTTATAGTTTACAGTGGAAATGTGGTATAAGTAGGGGGCAGTGGGAAGTGAGTGATGAGGAAATGTTTCCTTTGTCTTCCTTTAGAGCTTTCTGGAGAATGTGTGGGTAGTAATTCTTCTGCAGCTTGATCTTTGACTACATCCTTTGCTTATGTTCTGTAAGATCAAAATTACTTCTTTATTTTCCTTTCTTGGTTGTGTTTCTTTCCATCCATCTTACACAGCTCCTGTAGGATCATTCTGTGTGTATGGAAGAGGAGTGCTCTGAAGTACCCGTCACTGTCCAGAAGTGACAGTGCATGATCTGAACAGATAAACTTGTGACTTTGTGATTGCCTTGGTCCTTGCTTCAGGCTTTTTTTTTTTTTTATCTACCACCATTTCTGCTGTGATGCACTGGAGTGGTGTAACTGAGAAGTTATGCACAGCCAGCCCTAGTTGTTCTCCTTGAGAGAAAGAAGATGCAGATTTTGTCTGATCCATCCTTCCTTTGTGTTTACTTTTCTTCTTGCCCTGTTTTACAAAGGGAGTTCAACCTTTAGAAACTGGATCTTTGTTGTCTTCTGCCCGAATTACGAAGGTAACGCTGTTTTTGTTGCATGGCTGGATCAGAGAGTTCAGCCAGGCTGTGATGAGGAGCTGGGTGACCTTTGCAGTGGGTACAGCCAAGGCAGGAGGGGGCTTTCTGTCTCTGACCCATGTCTGCACACTGTGATGGTGTTTGCAGGGATCAGGGTAACAGGCGTCTAGAGGGGATGCTGACAGTGATCCTTTTTTGTATGCATCATGTTTGGATGGTAGTGTTCTGAAATTGTTCACATAATTTATTAATTTTTGCATCTCTGAATAATCAGGCATCGATTCTGGGAATCTTCCTGCTGTGTGCATGTCAAGGATACCAATGAAGCCATGGAGATTCTTCAATGCTGGGCCTGTATGATCCATTTCTTAGGGCATCTGCTTTCTACACAGGATTTTGTGCTTTGTCTGGTATCTGTTATTTAAAAGGCTGATTTGGTTTTTTATGTGCAGTAATCCTGCTATGATGTTGAGCCTTGAGGCTCAAAGGTTGGGATTTGCTGGGTTCATGTACCTCTTTTGTGTCCTCCCAGGGCTGCCTCACGGTAGAACATGAGCAGGTAATGCACAAGGAGCACCACTGGGAATCATGTCAGACGAGTCAATCTCAGGGAGTGATCCGGACCTGGACCCGGACTTGGAGCAGGAGGATATGGAAGAGGAGGAGGAGGAAGATGAGGAGGAGGCGATGGAGGAGGACAATGATGGGGATGACGAGGAGGACTTACTTGATGAAAGTGGTGAGTGAATGGGGTTGGGAATATACATTGTTAAAGAAAACTGGCTGTGACCCTTTGGAAGATTGTGTAAGGGTTAGGATTTGTCCAGCTCTTGGTTGGGAGAAGTGCTTATGTGGCTGTTTAGCCTAAACAGGGATTTGATATATGTTAAATATGGTCTCCTGGCCAGAAAATATTTCCATCGTGAAAACAAGCCACAAGCATAAATGGTAAGGAGGATAGAATTTTTAAAATAGCTTTAAATTTTGGGGAAGCAATTACATAAAGAAGTAAATAAGTTAGTTTACAATTACTTGTATTATTTAAAGGACGTGATGAAAATAAACATATTTACATCATTGGCTTGCCCCATACATAAACAGTTTGATGGATGCTATGGACAATTATTGCTCATTCACAATAATCATCTTTAACAGCTGGAAAATGTTCTTTTCTGCCAGCATATAGGTTGGGTTCTGCTTTGTTTGTTTACAAGAGGAAAGATGGAAGTGCTGACTAAGTAAGTTGTCACCTTCTATCCTCACCTAGTTCCACCTGCCCTACTCTCCTCATCAGGAGAGGAACAATCCAGGTCAGGACCAATACAGGTGTTTGTGGGCCTGTGCTGTGCAGGTAACATTTGAGTGTTATTAGGTAACTGTTCTGGGTCATGGCATGATCCTAGAAATGTTTGTTGGTCCAGCAGAAGGGCTGATGTTCTAGGGCACATAGACAGGAATGCAGAGCTCAGGTGGGAATTCCCCATGCTGAGTTTGCCATCAAACTCTTTGTATCACTAAACTGTAGCCAGAGCCTAAGGGGGTGCTCTATTTGCTTCCTTTAAAATTGCAGTTTTTAATAACTTCAAAGGCTATCTGAAAACACCAGGTATCTGAATACACCTACCTAAACCTACTGAGAGTAGTCTTTTTTTTCTTAGCATAGAATGTGTGTTAAAAACAGACACGTCTCTCTTCTAGTTACTAAAGAATTTTTGGCTTAGAAGTGAATTGTTGTCCTTAAGTGTTTGTTTTGTTCTTATATTCTTCCAGCCATGTGCTACTTGAAGATACTGTTTTGATTTTAAATTCTTTTGTAAAAATGTTCACACAAACAAATTGTGTTCCTCTTTTCTTTATTCATGTGATGGCTTTTTCTAATGAGAAAGCAGCAGAAATGGAAGTGTTAGTTCAGGTAAGAAACAAAGGAACTCCCAAACCCAATACAGAAAAGAGTTACAAGGTCACAGATTTCTCTGTCTTAGAGACTGGTGATGATGATGTCACTTTATTCACAGGACCCTGCACCCGGTGGAGCAGTAGGAAGTGTGACGTGGTTGCCAAACTTTTATTAACAGAAGGGAGTGTCTGTATGTCATGTCCAAGTGGGTCATTCCCCATGGTTATTTTATCACAGACTTATGTACTTTATCATCAACATCTATATTATTGTGAGTGAATACTCACAGTTGTTTGTCAGAATTATTCTTTCCAAAGCAAACACGATCAATGTAGGTATACAGGACATTCTGAACTGCTAATGACAGCTGCTTATTTTCATGTTAAAACACTAGAAACATGTTTGTTTTATATTTTTGTAGCAACTAATTAAAAATAAATTCTAACAAATGTAGAAAATAATGAGGAACAGTGAAAAGACAATTTACGTAAAAAGAACATAAAACATTTTTATGGTTGTTCATTAGGTACAAGGGAAAACTCCCTTCCACGAGCTGAGCAAAGCTAGATTGCCTCTGAGGTTTCAGATTGTTCAGCTTTAATTCTGTCTGCCACAATATCAGAATGCTTCCTGGGTGCTTAGATGTATAATTATTATCTTCTGTGGAGGTGTCCAGTCTGCTTTTCCTGATACCTCCTTACAGCTACACACTGCCTCCAAAATGTCATTTGGCATCTGTATCACCTTAGATCTAATATAAACCAGTCTCCTGCTCTTTAGCCTATGAAATATAACCAACTTCAGAATTAAGAAGTTCATTTTATTTTGCCCATCTAATGTTTGTAGTCCTGTCTCTTTGTAGATTAACCTCATTCATAAATACCGTATTGGGAACAGACAGTTTTATTCATAAGAAGGGATGCAGTGCTCTAATGTTTATATTATGAAGCTTTTAAAAAGCTTAATTTTAATAATTTCTGTTAAAACTTTGTTCTGCCTATTCCCAGCTGTGCTGTTCTCCTCCCCTTCTGGTATTGTGGTTGTTCTGATCCCACTGGGGATCCTGGGGGGATCTTTCCCCTGTGGATGAGCTCTTGCATATTTCTAGCACTACAAGCTTTACATGATTATTAATCTTTCACAGCTATTTCCTTGGAAGGGTGACAGGCTGCATAAATATTTTCTCCAAACTGAAACTGATTATGTTTTTAAATAATAGCGATTATATCAATTACAAAACAGTTTGCTTGCAAAATAGTAGCTTTGTTTAGGATTTCCTTGTAATGATGGTGACTCGACTTAAGGGTCACTTCAGAGTCACTTAAGACTTAGCTTTCCAGTGTTACTGTAAAGTTATCCACACTTGGTGGTGGTGGATAGTACCATCTCAGACTTAGCAGTGACTTGAGTTTTGCATGTTTAACCTGGTTTTGTCCTTCTGATACATGTTGTGTGTGTAGTTTCAGTTTCATGATCTTCTAGGAGTTCTTTTTACATTCTGGTACTTGAGTGCTATCTTCAGTTTTGGTACGTTTTTCTCATTTCTGCTCAGTTTTGTTTGCATTTAATGGTGGTGTAGAGTGTAGTTTAGATTTGTATGGTACAGGCTTTCAGTCTTGATGAAAGCAGCTCTTCAGCCTTTGCCCTCTGCCCTCAAGGAAACAAAAGAGCATGAAAAGCTAGTTTTCTGAATATTTCTGAGTAAGTGAAAGCTCATAACCTCATGGCTTACATGCTTTATCCATTTATTCAGTGGTGGTCAGTTAATGAACCTTAGCATCATGTGTGGGAGACTTTCCAGCTTTAGTCTTTTGTTTTCTAGCATGCTCCTTCCAGAACATACCTACCCTGACACAGCCCCTTCCTGGGCTGCCAGACTGCACACCCTTCCCAGCAGCACGCTTCAGTCGTAGCCAGAGGCTGCCACTGCTTTTCCAGCCTTGTCATCCCTGCCCACTTCATCTGTTTTCTCATCACTTGTGGGTTGCAGCACCTGTTTTATCATGTTTGATTTTGTGATAGCAATGCGTGACTGCTAAGAACGTTTTTCATTAGCTCCCTAAATCTTTTTCACTAGAAATGTGATGTACTGATGACTGTAGAGATAAAGGGCTGTTTCAAGTCCTGCACTTTTTCTCTGATCCTGGTTGTTGCTCAGGGCTGTGTAGGACTCCATAGGAATAAAAGCTAATTTGAGCAAAGAGGAAACAAACCTCCAATATGGATTTTGCAGATCGTTTCAAATGCATGGACCGTTCATACCTCAGAGCTTTCCCAAGGAAAGCTCTTGAGTGTTTGAATGAATCCCACTGTACTCTTATGTTTTTCCACTTTCTGAATGTCTCTGGATTATTCTGATTGATGTCTCTGAATTCATTATCTCTTATTCATACATATTGCTGTAATTCTGCCATTAATACTGATGGCAAGTTACTTGTTTTCTTGCCTCTGAGTACATGGGTTAAACACTTAATTTTTAAGTGCTGTTCGGTAGTTGCTTTCTGCTTGAACTTGAGCTGCCACTTGGTACTCACAGTTTCGAGTTTCCCGTGATTCCAAGGCAGGAGTTTTTGACTTTAGATGGCAGCCAGTGCTGATCCAAGCTTAAAAAAAATCCTTGCTTTCCTGGAATCCTCACTAGAGGAAAGCCTATTCATTTTAAAGGGGTCCATCCTGCTTGATCAGCTTTTTCTACAATTTTCACTTGGTTGTTGAGGGAAAAAATGTTGGCATGAAATTATAGCAAGAATGGATTTTGTTTAACGTGATGTTCCTTTGTGGCTCTTTGTGGGTCATCATTGTGGGGTGCAATTACATTGAAAGGGAAATGAGTTCATAGCTCCCTGGCCAATTTCTTTGTCTAATCTGATGGGGAAAACAAGCAGTTAACACCATACTTACTAGAAAGTTCATTAGCACCTGGAGGTATTAAAGCTGAAATTATTTTGGAAATCTGTTTTTAAAGTCATGTGGAAGTGTGGGTTAGTATTTCTCTGAATGATACATGAATGCATCCTTGAGGTACAGAGATCTGCTGCTCATTTTGGAGATGGCGTTATTCATGTGCTTCCCACCCCAAATCATTCTGTCTTTTCTTCTCCCCAACAAAGTGCTGGAACAAAACAAAACTGGGGTGTGTGGGAGTCCCCAGCTGGATGTGTGTGGTTGGGAACAGAGCAACTTTCTGTCCTTACAGGGGAAGAGAAGAAAGTCTTTGGTATAAATCTGTTCATTTTGCAGGCTCCTCCTGCTCAAATATGTGAGTTTTTGCTTTTTGACTGTAGTTATTCTTACAAATTAGGTCATGTTATACTCACCTGTATGAAACTGAGAGAGAAGCAGAAGAGGAGTATGGAGACAGTCTCCTGTCTTGCCACATGGTATCCTATTCCATATAATTTTATATCCAGACTTAGAAAGACCCATCCTGCTGAAGATAAAAAGGAGAAGAAAAAAGGAACTGCTGTTAAAAAGTAATTTCCCTGCACTTTTTACTTGAAATGAATGATCTTGCTTGTGTTGGTAAATGGAGATTTGTCCCAACAATCTGAAACCTTTTGCCTTCTACTTTTGACCAGACTGCACAGCATTTTCTTTCAGGAAACACTGGTTTTAAGTTGTCCTTCGATCTACTAGAAAATTAAATTCATTCCTTAAGAGGAGGAGCAATTACATACTTACTGCTTTAATCTCTCCACTCCTTCTAGAAAGCAGCCTTGCACAGCTGCGTCTCCAGGTGGCACCAAGGGCAGATGGGCATCCCAAGGTCGAGGCAGCCTCAGAGAACATAACTGCTCTTTGAGGAACCTTGCTTCCATCTGCTGCAATGTGTGGCACAGTGGACTTGGTTGCTGTGTGCTTCCTGCCTCAGACTGGTGACACATGCTTTAATCTCCTGTCCCTTTTGGCTGGAGGTAGGTGCCAGGGGCTAAGGAAAGGCACAAGCCCATCGGAGTAAGCTTGGAGTGGAGAGCAGGCTCTTTTGGTTGGTTGAAAATGTATGAGTTGGAGCAAAAGGCGTGGAAAGAAACAAAAGTCAGGACTTTCCTAAATCTAGAAAAGCACTGAGGACAATCATGAGGGAGGCTTTAATTGTAAGCCCCTCTGTTCTGTATGTACCTTTGGTGGATTGGTGAGTCCCCATAAGTGGTAATCCTGCAGTTTAATCTACAAGTGCATGTTCGCAGTGCACAAGGTGGATTTCTTGGGGAAAGGGAAGAGTGATGGCTGACATCGTCTCACTTTTTCCTTCTCGATGGACTTCCCTATGTAGATTCTTTTGTTTTGGTCACTTGTGGCTGGATGCAGCTCCCTCTAGAGCCCACCAGTACTGTTTCCAAGGAAGCTGGAAGGGCATTATCCTGGGGGAAGCAAACCTCTGCTCAAGTCTAGGTTTGTTGCCTATGCAGTGGCTCTGGTCTTAGTAAAGAGCCAAACGTGAACTTCCATGTACCACTGTACACTTTGATGTTCTTCAAAAACCAGGTAGGTTTTCATGCTTGTAGTAACTTTATGTAGACTGTCTTCCAAGCCAATAATTGCCTGCAAAGAGGATGGCCTGTGTGGTATCATAGAGGTACTACAGCAATCAACCTGTAAAAGAATTTACTTGTAAACTAATATCCTGCCTATTGACATGTGTTTAAACTTAATCAAATTGTTGTAGGAAACTGCATTACATTTGAAAATTATCCTGATGGATCAGTGTTTAAATGTACTTTATCATATAGGTGCAGAGTGTGGGGCTCAGCCTCAGATGGTTGTGGGTAACCCGGTAAACGTGCATCCAGTCGCAGATAGTGGATGCATTTCTCAGGTGGTGTACTATAAGAAGTTGAGGGGGTTTTGTTGTTTTCTCAGTTCCTGAAAGTGATAAAAGCTTTGTGTCTGTTCATCATAGGCTCCCTGTGTCCACAAACCTTATGTTTGAGACTTGTGTTGGTTTCCTGAGACCCAGATTAGGAGCTGGCTGGCTTCTGTGTTTCCACAATCCAGCTGAATAAAATACAAAAGATGCAGTTGGTGTCAAAGGTGGAAAGAGACTGGATGGTAGCATTTGCAGTTTTAGCAGACCTGGTTACTGAGTAATACAGAAGGATTACATTGAAATTGCAGAGGAGGTTTGCCTCTAATTTTGGCAAAAGCCCCACTGATTTCTCTGGGAACTCTGCTTCATTACAGAAGGCTGCAGCTTTTACCCATTGTTTTTATCCTGGCAGTTTCCCGGGAGCACAGTGTGTGTGTGTGACAGCAAAATGGTGTTTGTGTGTGCAGTCTGAGGGGTTTGGTCCTGCCCAGCCAGCGAGGGTCCCTGTCCCCAGCACGTTGTGCAGACCCTGTGGCACCAACTTCCTTGAACTGGATTTACTGGACTCACTAAATGGTGATGTTAAAGAAAAATCCTCTTGGGTGCTTTGCTGGGAACAGCCCGTGCTGGATGCTTTGTTATCTCCCCTTCTACCGGTTCCAAAGCTGCGGATTGCCTGGCTGGGCATTTTGTTGTGTTGGGGCAGTTTGGGTGGTGGGAGGATGGTAGAGGTCTCTTGCCTCCAGGCTGTTTGCCCATAGATCTGTGAGGAATGGGGAGGAGCGTGGGAGGAGTGGTGCCTGAGGTTCGGGGGCTGTATTGACTGATTGCAGCATTCTAACTTAACCCTGTGAACTAGGTTATTCTCAGCAGGGTGAGGTGTGGCCTGAGGGCTGCTGTGGGAAGGAAGGATGGGATCCTGAGGAGTGCTGTCCCCCAGCCCCCTGCGCAGGGGGTTACGGACTGCCGATGGTGCAGGTCAGCCGCTGAGCCTTTCTCCGGCTGCCTGCTCTGTCCGAACGCGAGGGCTCCTCCCGCTCTCCTCGGCTTATCCCGAGCTGGGGGAAGCTCCGCAAGAAAACGTCGGTGACTCCCCTGCCCGCCTCCCAGGCTCTCTGACAGCGGCTTCCTTTTTGAGAGGGTGGCACAAAGTCTGGCATAGTCTGAGTGTTACATAACCTGGAGTAATGACTTGCTTTACTTCTTTAAAAGGAGGTGATGACGCCAGAGCTCTGCTTCCTTCAGAGCCGCCAATTGGGCGCAGGGACTGGCAGATCTCGTGAAATGATGTGGTGTTATAACCAGCTACGCTTTTCCCCCCTCTTTTCTCCCTCCTTCCCTTTGATCTATTGCGTATGATGGAATACAAAATAGAAATCTTTCTATGCAGTTCAAGAGCAGCCCACGTCCATAGCTCTGCATTTTCTATATATATGTATGTGGAGTTTTTCAAATGTTTTTTTTGCCTCTCTTTTATCCCTTCTCTTAAAGCTGTCTCAAATGTGAGAGTAGCATGAAGGTGTAGGGAGCAGGGTCAGTGAGTGAGCAGTTATTAACTGAACGAAGAATTGCTCGAAGTAGTCTTCCTGCTTTTCTGATAAGCTTTGCAGGTGATAGAGGCTGTGCTTTATCGGCCAAAACCTTGCTTTTTTCTTTCCATAAAGCAGCCAGAGAATCTCTTAACAAAGGACAGTCCCACTTGCTCCTCTGTCCCATTTGGTGCCTTTTTCCCCGTGTACATTTCCATTGTCAGCTTTGTACCACGCCTGGTCATTGCTAATAGCTACTGTATTGCCTCACCTGCAGCTTCTGAAACAGTGATGAAATCCCATGGAAACTAATTAGCAAATTTGTACTGCGGTATTTTCCCTGTTGAACAGGTAAGGAGTGGCAAAGTCACTTTGCCAAGTTCACCTGATGAGCATGAAGAAGCCAAAGTGAAAATCCGCTGGTTGACATTTTAGGCAGCACCCCTTTTATGTTCTAATGTACTAGGTGAAACACTTCTTTGATCTTCATCCAAGTTTAAAACATGCAAGGGGTCCTAATTAATTTTCCCCTAATTTATGTGGTATTGTGCTGGTTTTAATGACTGGTTAAATAAAATGTGCATGTAGCTATATGTTGTACAAGTATAATATTAAATAATAAAAGTGTGGAAGGAGGTAAGGAGCTGTTTTAATTAAATTAAAAGTATTCTTCAGATTTTAAAGTACAATCTCACATCACAGTTATTTCTGTTATTTACCTTTTTAACTTCTTGCTCAGGCTTTAAAGAAACTGCAGCACTGAACTTTCAGAAGTGTCTGGTTCATTGTTTGGATCAAAGTATTTTTTTTATTAACAGTATTTTGTACTGCAGATGTTTAAAATGTCTTGTTCACATTTTCTTCAATATGCAGTTCACTGACTCAGTCTCAAAAAAATTCTAAGTAGGAGTCAGAAGACTTTATTTTCACTTGCAAATATGCAAATAGGAATAAGACAGGAGAAAGCTACAAGATAAAATCTTTTTGGGCTAGGTGAACAGAAACTTCTCGTTTAAATCTCTGTCAAAACAAATTTTGCAATTAAAACATCTGCAGGTAATCTTCATCTTTGTAAAGTATTTAAATACTTGAACAGTTAGAAGCAATTTTAAAATGGTACTTTTGTGTGTTCAGCTTGTGATTTATGTCAAACTTGCACATAGCTGAAAATGAATGGAATGAAATTAAAGTTGTACCCAAAAGCTCTTCAGTGGTGCACAAACACATTGTGTCATCTACAGGAGCAGAAATGTAGCAAGTTACAGAGATGAGGAATCAGTTTCTTGAATATAACTGGGATTGTAACTCAATGGATTTAATTTTTATTAAAATGATAAATATCTATGGTATAAATTCTTCAACTTTAAATCATGACATCTTGTCTAGCAACAGCTTGTTTTCTGTGGTAGATGTAAACAACCTCTGAAAGCCTTGGAATCTCAAGCAGTGTGTTTTGCCACAGTGCCAGTCTGAAAAGCATTTGCGAGAGGCACTGCGTTGTGTCACTTCCTGTATTTTGTGCAATTAGATTTTTGTTACATTATGTACAACTTCCCAACTCCCCCCAGTTATGATTTAGATGAGTTTGGGAAAGAAAGTACAACAAGATTTATATGAATAAAACTAAAATGAGAAAAAATGGATTTGTCAAATTTTATGCCTAATGGTTCAGTCTAAAACTCACTAAAGTCAATGGAAAAACTCCTCTGGTTTTCCATGGTTGGTTTAGATCTTATCAAAAAGAATTTTTATTTGCAGTGCAATGTTTGTTTAAAAAGCAAATGATTCTCAAACCCCAGCAATACTCAGTTGCCAACACAGTGTTGTGGAGTCCAAGTATGATTCTGTCAGAACTGTTTTAGGTGGACAAACACCACCTTAAACCATGTCCAACTCAAACCTGGTATTCTTGTGTGTTTTCCATGTTGCTAAAACAACATGGAAACTAGGACAGGGAAAGTGGCCTTAATGATATGTGTGTGTGTGCTACTAGCAGGTGCTAATCAACAGTGAAATGTGGCTGTCAAGCCTAGTTCACGTTCAGTTACTTACGAACAATTTGGGTTAGGAGGCAGCTTCCCTATACAGTGGAGACCAGTGGGGTGTGCAGACGGAGCTGGTGGATGCAGGGCATGGCTGGGAGAAAGCTGTGGGATGGGGAAGGGACTGCATAGGCAGTGTGGAGCAATTGAGGGTGGGGAAAGGAAGGTCTCTTCTCCTTTATGGGGTGGTGATGAGGCTGAACAGCTTGGAGAGAAGGGAACCACCCCAGCTTGCAGGGACCAAGAGCAGTGGCACATCGTAGATCCAGTGCTTCTCTCTGATGCTGTCCTTGGTGGGCTTGGATGAGGTCACTGTTGAGCAGTGATGGAGCTGCTCAGCCTGCAGAGCAGGGGGTTGAGAGAACCAGGTTCAAGGCGGACACCAGGCATGGGGATGGGGAAGGAGCTACTGCACCTTGAAGGGAATGCATGTTTTGTTGAAGTTTATTTAGTTTGAGTGACTTCAGTTTGATAATGTTCTTTGCTATACAGAGGAACTAGTGTCCTGAAACACTTTATGGTGAAGTTTCTTGTCTTTAAAGACAGGTTTAAGTATGAGTTTTAGTGCTTGTGAATTTGCAGTGTTCAGGGATGCTGACATTGCTACTGAAAAAACTTGTCAGTCAAATAAAAAACATGTTCTGAAGGACTTCTACCTTGATATTCTATGAAAATACAAACGTTATAGTGTTGTTTATGTTCTTTTAATAGGTAATCTCATAAGTTGTTTGCAAGGGAACCTCTCAGGTGACAAAAGCTTTTTGAGAAGCCTCTTGTGGTGTATGGCACAGTTAGTACAATTGCAAAGAGCTTGTGGTTTGAGATGAGGAGGGTGAGGTGTGACGGCTGGCTAAGATTTCAGACCCTGTAGGGAGGGAGAACATTGTTCCTTACTGGTAAGACTGGCCTCACGGAAAAGCTTTTCAGTAAATGGATTTATCTGTAACAAGATTACCTTCCATGAGGAGATCATTTTATAAACTGACTGTTTCAGGCAGATCTAATTCTTGGCTGTGTGAATATGTATTTATCCTGGCTGACAGTGGTGGCCTCACCACCAGGCTGTTGTGAGTAGAAGAGCTAGAAAAATTCCTTTTCCATTTTGCACATTAAGGTGAAGAAGGAAATTCCCATTTTATTGCTTTCTGCAGAAGGACAGGTATAGGTTGCCTGTTTCCCCCAGTGTACTGAACTTCCATTTTTCTCATGCTTGACTGCTGTAACATTGATGTGTTGTGGTTTAACCCCAGCTGGCAGCTCAGCCCCACACAGGCACTCACTATCCCCCAGTGGGATGGAGGAGAGATTTAGAAGGGTAAAAGTGAAAAAACTCATAGCTTGAGATAAAGATAGTTTAACAGCAAAGCAGAACAAGGAATTAATCAACTCCTTCCCATGGGCAGGCAGGTGTTCCCCAGGAAAGCAGGGCTCCATCACAGTAACAGTGACTTGGGAAGAAAAACGCCATCACTCCGGACATCCCCCCTCTCCTCCTCCTCCTTTCCCCAGCTCTATATGCTGAGCATGGCACCATATGGTCTGGGATATCTCCTGGGTCAGGTGGGGTCAGCTGTCCCAGCTGTGTCCCCTCCTAACTCCTTGTGCACCCCCAGCCTCCTTGCTGGTGGAGCAGTGTCAGAAGCAGAAAAGGCCTTGACTCTGTGTTAGCCCTGCTCACCAGTAACAGAAACATCTATATTATCAACACTATTTCCAACACGAATCCAAAGCATAGCCCCATACTAGCTGCTGTGAAGAAAATTAACTCCCTCCCAGCCAAAACCAGCACTGCCTGCTTTGCAAATGCCCAGTTGTATTTACCCAGTACTTGTTTTTAAATCTTGCTTTCCAGATTCATAAATCTGTTAGGTCAGATGCTGAGGTCATGCTTGCATATTTATTCCAACCCTACAAAGTCCTTATAAGGCCTGTTGCAAGATCCTTGGCTATGCACTTCTTTAATATATTTGTCCCTCTTTTCCCCCTTGATAAACATTGTGTACCAGCCAGGCTGTTTGAATCTGTGACATAGGTGAAAGGCTGTCTTGTTACCGAGTGTCTTAATGTAATACAGTTCATATTTTCTTTGGTAAAATTTATATAGCTCTAATTATGAAAAAGCATCTTGGGTTTATTTCAAAATTGTGATGTACCCTGAAGTACTGAGGGGGTTTTGATGGCAGTAAGCATTTGCAGTGCCCTGCTACCCTCTCGAATGTAAGGTCAAATAAAAATGGCTGGAGTCACACAACGGGGCACTGGGCTCTGCCCTGGCTGTGCTTGCAGACCTTTAGATCAGCCTTTGCTGCTGTGAGTGCAGCTCATTGTCCTGGAGTCCCGCAGGTCTGTGCCAGGGCTGTTCGGACACAGCCTGCTTTGGGTTTCTTGTGCACATCCTGGCTTTCCCAGCGCTCCCTCACCAGTTGTTTCAATAAACAGCTGACTTTGTTACATGGACAAATGCTCACTACCAGCGAGCTAATTTCATTACGTGTCTCTCAGCCCAGGTGCTGTTTATTACTGGTATTAGATATGCCTGTGGAGGGAACGGGGCAGGGATAAAGTCTCTGTAACACTGAAGAAGGTTAGGCAGGAGGGATAGCCTTTAGGGGTTCAACCACAGCTTTAAAGGACTTGTTCTGTACTTATTTATTCTCTCCTGTGACTGTCCTGGTGTAGATGAGTGATCAGAACAAAGGTTCACTTAAAGTAATCTCCCACTCCACAAATTCTGTTAAGTTCTTTCCTAAAAACTGAGAAACTTGCAGTGATCTACAAGCTGCTGATTTAACCATGCAAACAGGATGCTCTTTCACCTGATATTGTGCAAACAGGTTACCAGCTCCATGAAATTGCTCAAGTTTCAGTCTCAGTTGTCCAGGTTTCTTGCAAATTAGCAGGCATCATGCAAATAGCTCATAATAAAATCACAATTGTTTTCAAAGCCAGAAAGGCTGTACTCCTTTTTTGCATCTCATTCCCACCCACTCTTCCTTATGTGCTCTGAAACTCGGAAGCAGAGTTACGGTCCTGCGTGTCCCCTGCTCTGAACGTCCTGTTGTCTGTTGGGATTCCCCTTGCTCGGGGCCCCACTGGAGCCTGAACGGTTATGTAAGGATTTTTATTTTATTCTCAGTCTTGGTCTCTGCCACTAGTTGAACTGGATCACAGGCTGAGTGAATGGGATCTGATCCGTACGGCGTGCAGCTCTGCTGCTCCAGAGGAGAGAGACCTCCCCCGTACACACCCACTCAGCCTCCCCGCTCCTCTGCTCTCTTCTGAAACTCTTTTCCCAGGCATAACTGAGGTAGCTCCTGCTGCTCGGGAGCGCGTATGGAAGCGCTCGCTCTGAACCATCCCGGCAGCACAGCTCCAGGCATCGGTCCCCAGTGGAGCAGCAGCTGCCTCGGGCAGGGCTGTGTTGTTTGACTCTCCAAGCAGGGGAGGAGATAGTGACAATTTTTATTTAGGCTGAACACGAGGCATATTTAACTAGTTATATAACAGTGACCCTGGTCCGTCTCGGCTGGGTGCAGGGAGGATATATACGTACTGATTCCCGTCACACCAGCTGGGTGGATTCGAGCACTAGGAGCTATTTACCAAAGTTATTTTCAGAAACTTTAAGTGCAGGTTTCCCTGCCTGTACCCTGGACTGTTTTATCAGGAGTCTTTTCCCGCCTGCGAACTGAACAGCCAGTGAGAGTGGATGTAGTACTCGCCGGGCTGTGGGCAGAGATAAGGAGTTGTCGGGAGTGACTGGAAACTTTTGTCCTGAAGACCCTGAGACAAGAATAGCAGAAGAGCTGAGAGTGTGTGGCCACGTTGAACAAGTGTGCGGGCAGAGGGCTTGCCTCGGTGCACTGAGCAGCATGCTACTCTTGGATGAGTCTCAGCAGTTTCCAGGTAGGACACAGGTGGGGGTTTTTGTGGGTTGATTTTTCGGGTTTTTTTTTCCTCCTTTGTTTTCTTTTTCCTCTTGCTTTCCTATTACAGGCCATTCATTTCCCCCCACCCCCCGTGCTGGAGCACCCCACTCAGTGTCTAGTAAAAGGCATCAGGAACCAAGGCTCTTCTGTGGGTCTCAGGTTTTAATGTGCTCCCTACCCGGCAGGGATGGAAGAGGTTGAGATTTCAGAGTCTTGCAGTGCCTCTTGGCCCAATGGAGGGGACATGAGAAGGAAGCTCACTCTTCCTTTGTGCCTAGAATTCTGAAGTCTTTGGTGATGTGACATTCTGGGTCTGGCTGTTACTGTTTCTGCTGCTGTAGTGTTGTAATGCTGCAGAAGTTATTTTTCCCGAGAGAGGAGGCAGTTGTTAATAGCAGTATTGTTTTATATGCACTGTCCTCTCCCCCACCCCCTTCACCTTTGTGTGTATATTTTCCCTGCAACATCCTACTTCATAAGAGTTTCAAGAACTTCTTTTGTCAGTGAAATATTTGGTGACTTGCTGACTGGGCAACAATCTGGGCACGGGGCAGAGCTGTTGGTGCTTGCTCCAGATGCCCTAATTACTGCCTAAAGAGACTAAAAGCTACTTGGCCCTTTTCCCCCCTATCAAGTGGAAGATGCTGGTAAAATCCTAACAGGAGTTTACAGCATGGGGATAGCTGCCACTCTGTCTGTTTGCTGGCGGGAGGATGTTGTGTATTGGAGAAAAAACTTTGTTCAGATTTGAAGAACTTTCTAAATTTTTAATGTAACTTCTTACTTTGAGGTGAGGAACTTCGGGATGCCAAGGTTCTTGTACCTTGTTCATGTGGCAAATATCTCCAAAGTCATGCTGTGAACCTAATAAACTGATCAAAAATGGTCCCCAGGAGTTTCAGCTCGGGATTCCTGGTTTATTACAGAAGTGCAGTGTGGTTGTCATGAGGAGTTTTTACAGAAATAAGCCATGCAATATTTGTTACCGATTAGTGGGAAGGCGGGGTTCTAGGGAAAAAAAAAATCTATCTTATTTCTCTGGCTGTGGTGGCAGGACAAAAAAGCTAATTCTGGGAGAGTGTGAACTGAGAAAAAAAGGAATTACAATAGAAAATGAGTTTGGATAAATGAGGAATCTGGGTGATGATACAAGGGGCTTATGTAACTTAGTCTAGATAATAGGTATAAAAAGAGAAGACGGGGAGGGAAAGATGCTTTTGGAAATGAGACTGTAGGTCATAGATGGAGGGACAATACAAAGTTAGAGCCCTTTCAAAAATTTTGGGTGCAATGGTATTTGTACAAAAGTAAGAGAGCAAAAGTGCAAATTAACTCCTCCTTGTACTCATCAAGTTGTAAAGTCTGGGGCAAGGTTTGTCACAGTCTCTACCAAAGTCTCTACCAGTAGAAAATGATCTCTCTTTGAGGAAGTTTTTTTAACTGATCTAATGAGGTTGTGTTCTGGCTGATGGATTCAGGAGAGTCTCCATCACACTGCTGCACAACCTTCCTGTCCCCAGAGAGATGATAAACTGCACAAGGTCACCGAGTGAGTCTGGGCAGAACTTACGCATCATGTTCTTCCGAGCTTTTGTGCTTCAACCACTGAGCAATGTTTCTTTTCCTCTCTGGTTTATATAGCTTTTCCTCACTCCAGGTGCCTGAACACTTCTTTGGGGTCTTGAAAGTACCAAGCACCTGTATATGCAGTGCTGTGTAACCTTTTTGTTATTTTAAAAATATTTCTGGAAAGTTAGAGCAGATTTTAATTATTTTTATGGTAGCACCCACAGCTAGTAAATGAAGGTTTGTTGCAGCACACTACCTATCCCCCTGTTGTCCTGTGACAAAAATGTCTTTTATGTAAAGACCTCTGTTTCCCCCTGATACACACATATATTTCTTTTTTTGACCATAGAGGTAATTGTCATTTTAGCAGCCTTACGAAGGAACAGGTGCCTGGTTCTTTCCTGGGCTGTAATGTGCTTAGCTTTTGGGGTGTTGTGTATTTTGGGTGGGGAGGTCCTTGTGACATTGTGACTTCAATTTGTGTGAGTCTGATTGCCATAAACAACTTTGCAGCCTTTTGTCAAACTCCTTTAGCAGCACCAGTATTTTGGAAAGGAAAACTAGAAACAGATTGTTCTTTCAGCGATGGTGTTTCATCCTGGTCTTATTAACTTTCTCCAGTGCTCTCGGTCACTTTTCTGGCTGCAGTTGATGGGAGAAGTGCCAGTGGAATGCGGTGGCACACAGGCTCAAACTCAACAATTTGAATTTTTCTCCCAAGTGATGCCTCCCTCATTAAACAGAGTCCTTAAAAATTCCTCTGAAATTACTTTAGAGACTGAGGCAGAAAAAGGGAATGTAGCTGAAGTTCTGTGCTTTGCTACAGTTCTAAAAAAAATCCACAACTGTGTTTTGTTTTTTTCAAGTAGGAAATTATATTTAAGGAGAAGAAAAAGAATTGTTGGTTAGAGCATAGGGTTACTCAGCACTGATGCCTACCTGATTGCTTTGATTTAGTTTCCTCCTCTGCAAGAGGGACAGGAGGGTGTTTCACAGGTGAGGAGCTTGTCATGCCCATGAACTCAAATTTGACACTGGCTAGAGTACAAATGACACTACTATAATTTTGAAATCACTCCTCTCTTATACCACTGCCATCGGGAGCAACAACAAAGGAGGACTCAGATGCTGAAGGATGCGTTATGCCGGGATTATTTCTCATGCTGCTCTTTTAAGTTAGGAGTGTCACCTATCTTCTCCCTGTCCTTGTGAATAGGTCCTGAGCAAAGCTATGGTGAGAGCTTAAGGCAGAGATTAAAGTTCAGCTGGTGCTTGTTGTTTGTTTGCCATTTTGGTGGCCTTGGAAGTGTATGGTAGCAATAATCCCTTCTTTATTATTTCTCATTGCTCTGAGGGTATGCTGGTATAAAGCTACAACTCCCAGCTACCTAGTGTAAATTAATGCTTATGTAATCATTGCATAATGCAGAATGCTTGTTCCCCTACTCGTCCTCTTTTCTTAGTCCCTGAAATTTATCCCTAGAAGAGTCATGGTAGCAGCCAGCTGGATTCACTGTGCTGGGAACATGTCAAGCCCCCGTATGCAGCTATTTTCTGAAGTTGGAAAGGGGAAATTTATCTTTGTTACCTGAATCAATATTTAGCCACCTCAATAGACTAGATCATATTTCTCTTTTTTAAAAAAGCTTTGAACTGTTGTGAAAATAAATAAGGTTAAATCCGGTTACTTGTGGTTTAGATCCCCATGGTAATTTTCGTAATCTGGCTGACAGAACTCTATTCTGGGTTACTAGTTAACTGGGATAACCAGAAAGGGGAGGTTTCAGTTCCCTCCTGCGCACAGCTTGTTGAAAACTTCCCAGCCCTCAGCCTGAAACACTTCCTGACTCCAGAGCAGTAGCTTTATGTAACTCGTTGCTCTCGCACACCCCTGGCTAAAGGACAATTGTGACCGATCCCTGCTTCCCTTGCTACCTTAGCGGGTGCCTTTCCTGGCTTTGTTTCCCTGTCTTCACTAATGCCCACAGTGTCTGTGCAAGAGAGGGGGCACGGCAGGAGGTAACAGTTTAGGTTTGAGGACTTCTGTCAGGAAAAGTAGTTTTGATTACATATCTAGAAGAGGGATGGCAGCTAACAGCGTTCTGTATCTCTCCAGGTGTTGCCATCTCAAAGCACTATGAAAATGTTTGCTTTGAAATTTCACGAACCTCTTTTGAGCATATTGGAGCTGGAAATGGATACAAGATTGCCCCGTGCTCCAGAGTAACCATGAGCATGTGTTTCCTGCGAGCGGGAGGATGACCTGATGGGCACCTCACCTGGGCTGCATTCGGGGGCTTGTGCAGGGATGGGAGGAGATCCTGGAGGGGCTGGGTGCCGGAGCAGGTACCTGCCACACTCCGGTGGCAATGGGGTGCCAGTGGCTGCAAGCCTGTGCCATACAACAGTTATATAAGTGCTCTTTGGTGTTTATGTAACCCGGGTCTCAGCGTCTGCAGCACTGAGGCCCAGCCAGAACAAGATCTCTTGGGTATTTGGGGCCTGGTTCTGCTTGCATAATCCCAGGGTTAGAAGATATATCGCCTGTCACCAAAGTTGGCTGTTTGATATTCCAGTTTGCCTCTCAGCATTTCTTGGCTGCTTCCTTTCCATTTTGTTTCTGGGTGGTATCTTCCTTGCTCCTGCCCTTCAATTCTGCTGCCTTTTGTTCCTGAAGGATTCCTTCAGGCCAGGAAAGGAGTTTTATTCTGCAGCATAACCTCATCATCAACTGATATGCTGAAAGATGTCTGAAGGAAAAAAGAAGGGCAGTGCTGCCTTCTAATTTATCTTAAAGTTTTCCATTGATTTGGGCTTACTTCTTGCCAAAGGAGACTGGAGATGGGTTTGACTTGTGCTCTTGCTCTGGCTCCCTCCTTATGCTCTGGCCCATAGAGTCAGTGCTGGTGGCTTTTTCTTCAGAGCTCATCTTTCCCTGCCATCCTCTGGTCCTGCACCGGGGACAGAGGCAGCCTACCATCCCTCATGGAGGTGTCTTGAACGCACAGCGAGTGATCGCTTTACTGATACTTAGAGAAATGAAAAACATGTTACTCAGACTTCAAGCAGCACTCTTTGTTATACCAACATGACAGACTCTGTGTCTGGTTACAGTGACAGGTATGAACGACAGACCTGGGGTGGTTAACTCCTAGATAAATCAGCAACGGGAATGATGATGTACGTGCTTTTTGACAGGTGAGGGAAGCTTCCCCTGGGAGCAGGCGAGCTCTGGGGCTGAGCAGCTCAGCCCGAAAGACGCCTTTGTGCCTGGCAGTACCGTGGCTGTGACTCAGCAGGACACCAGGCATCGCTGCCGGCAGCAGAGCTGGGGCGAGAGCAGTGCCGGGAGTCGGTCACTGCTGTGGTCGGTGGCTGCGTTCCGCTGGAGCCAGGCGGGGACAGCCGGGCCGGGGGCTGGGGCTGCAGGTCCCGCGGTCACGGCGTGGCTGCCCGCCTGGCCAGGGCCCAGTGCCTGGCCTGGGAGCTCCCACAGTCGTGGTCCTGTGTGGACAAGCGGACAAAAGGCTGGTCCCGGCTGTCGTGCTGGCAGCAGTGGCAGCTGCTGGTGACCGGAGAGGCCGGAGGGACGGCCGGGCGCGGGGTCCGGCGTGCCGGGGGCAGCGCGGCCGGGCGCGGGTGCCGCGGCCGGCGCGGGGGGGCAGGTGTGCCGGGTTATATAATGCTTACATAATTAGGGCTTTGTTAAGCGCTGGTGGCTGGGAGGGGCGTCCTGCCGTCGAAGACTGAGCCCGATTATTTTCCGAGGAGAACAAAGTCTTGTTGCTAATTAGCTGCCCTGACAGCGGCTGCGGCGGAGAGCCCCGAGTTCCCGGAGAGGCTGCGTCCTGCTCTGTTCCGCTCCGACCCCCTCTGAGGTGGCTTTCCCAGTGCCTCGGGTGGAAGCAATCAGGTGTTGATGTGTGCCGGCTTTGTGCCTCTCCTGGGTGTTGCAACAGGTAAAGCCTGGAGGAAGGGAGTCTGAGCTTCCCCCTTACTTTAACCTACACTGTACTTGAGGGGTTTCACAAGGAATTTCCTGCCTCCAGCCCAGCCTTGTGGTGCTCAAATGTTTTCACACAATGCCACCTCTGTGAGAGGTGCTCTGTGCAGACAACCACTTCTCCCTTCTTACATGGCATCCATACAACAGCTGCACCAGTTGCATACAAAGAATATTTTGAAAAGACTTCATTTATACTGCACAGCTGAGTACAGGAGGAGCCAGAGCACTCTGGCTGTTGCCAGCCTCCAACTTGATTGCTGTGCTGCAGTTAGAGAACCGCTGTTCTTCAGGAACCAGGTACAGTTGCATTCTGGCATCACCTACACACCACTCCAGCACCCAGCACACTGGGGAAACATCACATAACCCCAGAGAGCATCTTCCAGGCTGTCAGAGCCTTTGCAGTCGGGCTTGCTCTGCAGAGTCGCTCCTCCAGCCTTTGACACAGTTGTAGTTCAGTGTGTCAGGGACTGAGTTTGCAGCTGGAGCTGTGCAATTAGACTTTCTTGTGCCATCCCTCAGTGCTCCTCCCATTCCTGCTTTGACAGCTCAGTACCGGCTGTAGTAGCACTAGCTAGTATTAGCTAGTCTCTGACAGGCTTTTGCCCACAAACTGCATATAAGTTCCCAGAAGGCTTGTAATAATATTTAACTGCTCTTTGTTCATTGTGCAGGACAAAAGAAAGCTCCCAAAGTAAGAATTAACTGCTCGCTGCTCTGCATGCAGCTACTTTCCTCGCTATGCATGCACATCCCTGTCCTTAGGGTAGGAAATAATGCATAAAGACTCAGCAAAATTGTCCTATTTGGTATTCTGAGTTTCCATAGTGAAATGATTTTAGAAATAAACAAGTGCCTGGTTTTCAGTGCTATGTCTTTCCTGGAGTCATTGGAGTTACCCTGGCAGTGAAACTGCTCTCCCAGGAGGAGGTGTACCTCTACCTAGCCCTGTTAGCTGGCTAGTAACTGAGCAGGCAAGAAGGTTACCAACTTACACAGTAGTTTGTCCACTGAGGGGTCTCTTGGATCTTCTTATGCAGCAACCTCAGGTAGGAGACCCTCAGATCTTCTGAACGGGAATTTCTGTACTCCTAGGAGTGCTGACTGTTGCTAGAGCCAAACTGTGGATGCACAGGCACTAGGACTTACTGAGGTCTGCCTTGGAGCATGGAGATTGGCTGTAACACTGTTTTTCACTTACCTGGGTGTCCAAAGACTGTGTTAGTTACACAAATGTCACACCTCAAAACAACCTGCAGCTTCATGACACTTTGCAGCAACCTGAGCCATTTTGCAGAGCAGGCTGTGTCGAGGGCAATTCACTGCAGAATTGATGATGCTAGAGAATATTCTCCAGGCTGAATCCTGTGCTGTTTTAAGGGAGGTTTGAGAAGGAGGTGATGAGGTGAGCTTTGTAAGCCTGGCTGCAGTGGGAAGTGCCTGACTGTGGGACAAATCTTTTGCCGTGTTACACATCATGAGTCACAGCTGTGTGCAGTGTTTAGGGACAGCTCTGGCAGTCACACCACATAGGGAGCATCTGAAGCAGAGTTACACACAGCAGTCACGACTCTCTTACAGAGAGTTCTAAACTGTAATACTGTGACATGCAAGTGTTGGTCGAGAAACCAAACACCTCCCCCTATTTGTATATCTGGGGGTGGTGGTTGCTGCTGCTTATTGAGCGAAGAAAACTGGCAACCTTTGGCCTGCAACACAAAGCAGAGCCGTGCTATAACCAGGTCTGTTGGGTTTTGAGAGTGCAGGCACATTTCACACCTCTGAATGAGAAAGGATAGTCGTGCCCCTCTTGGCATTCAGGGTACCTTGCAGGACAGAGTGCCTGGGTGTGTGCAGATGTCCATAACCAAGAACCACTGGGAACTGTTTGGGGATTTCTCAGACAAAGAGCTATAACCTACCTGAAGGAGCAGCTGCGGTACCACCACTTCCCTTGGGAGATCCTGTTTGTAGATCTGGTGAGGACAGTGCAAAACATGGAATGAAGCTGGTGTGAACCGGGTGATTCTTGGTGCCCACAGTGGGTAACTATGGGATAGATTTACATCCTTGCCAACAACCACATCTGACCCATGGCTGTCGTCTGCTGGGCAGACTTGGGCCTGCTTGTTCTGCTGTGGCTCATCTCACTGTGCAGGGCTGTGCTGGGTTGTCACCTCCAGGCTGGTGGCAATGCTCTTCTCAAGGAGGCAATGTGGATGACTGCTCAGGTCTTCCTAGAGTGCACAGCAGCTCCTGCATGATCAGACAGTTGTGAACATGCAAACATGGCTGATGAATTTTTGTGTTGTGTAAAAAGCTACTTGTATAACCATGTCAGAGTAGCGTGTTGAGCTCCTCTTACAAAACTGTAATTGCGTTCCTGTTGTAGATGTAGGTTTGGCAAAATTGGGGCAGGATTATTCCATTGATTACCTGATGGGACCTGTTCAACGAGGCTGTTCCCACACTCACTCCAACCCAAAGATCAGACCTGTTCTTATACAAAATAGGTGTTTGTGTGTGTAGTTATTGTTTCTTAATGTGTTTCTGTCCCAGTGTGGGTCCCAGTTACACAGCTTGGAGCTCACCGTGCTGGAGAGCAGCCACACGACTGCAGCGGGGAGCCTTGCTTTTCATCTGGGTTAGATTTAGGCTGTGCACATAATCAGGAGTTTAGTACAAAGCAGCAGCAAAACAATTCCTGCTTGTAACTGCCAGCTCATGCCACAGGTGGGGTGGGAGCTGTTGCAAGGTTAGACTTGTGATTTTGTCGTGTTAGTTAAACTTCGTGAAAAGCTTTATTCGTGGTGGTGGCAAAGATGGGAGCAGCCTCGGGAAGCTGGCTGTCCCCTGAATCCCACTGCAGCTGAATCAGTGAGATGTTAGGAGCTGTCACTAGCATGGAAGAGCTCTCTTGGTGCATATGTGTCGGGAATGTGGGCTGAGGCACAGATTGTGTTCTTCACCTCAGAACTTGTATTGGCAGGACAAACACCAGCCTGAGAAGACATGGCTGTGGTGGATGAAGGCTTGTACTTGGTGCAGGGCCAAATTTATCATCAAATTTTGGGCTTCAGGCTCTTGCTCAGATGAGAATTATATTTAAAAAACCCTATCTGATCCAGCTGTGTGTAGGTTTCACCAGAGCTTGTATGACATATCTTTAAGAGGAAAGAAAAGGTAAAATGCAGAAATGGAGTGAGTCTACATAGGGATTGCACAACATATCTGAAAACACAGAGGAGACATAATAATTTGGGCTCCTGATCCTTTAGGTTTTATCACCCTTGTCCTGAAGACACCCTTGCCTGGTGCAGTGCAGGTGGCAGGGTGGCTGCTGGAGGAGGTGACGTGGGCAGTTGCTGGAGTGTGGGGAGGGAAGCGCTTCCTCTTCCAAACAAGCATGACTTTGTGCTCTCTGGTGCCTCCAAGGTCCTCCGGGCCCAGGGTGAGATGGCAGCAGTGTAACCATGGCAGTGTTTGTCTCCGGTTTAATGACTCATCCCGGAGCATGTGATCACGTGTGCAGCCTCCCTGCTTCCCTTTGCCCTATTTCATCCAATCTTTTGATCTAGTTATATAACCAGGAGTCGAGAGGGGTGGGGGGAAGGAAACAGTGCTGAAGAATTGCAGGTAATGTGACTAAAATGTGTCTGTAGCTCAAATAACAGAGTTGTTGTCTGGGAAGCCTGAGAAACTGCGTTTATTCCCAGCACAGCGCTCTGTCTGCAAGTGAGCTGATGCTTGATATCTGAGCTTGTAAGTCTAAAGAGGCATGGTGGGAGGACAGGGCTCCAAGACCTTGGCTGTGGTAGGAGAACTGCTGTGCTTGTAGCAGTGAACCCCTTTGCATCTATCTTCACATGCATAACTCTCCTTGCATTCATCATGAGATCTCTTTCATCCCATAAGCTGTGGATACCTGGTTTTCCAGGGTGTGTAGGGCTTGCAGAGACACACACTCACAGAAATGTTTGAGCTGCTCTGCTGGTAGTGGTCCATGGTGGGCTGAGCTCTGAAGTCCTAAATGTGTTCTGACATAGACTCAGAGCAAATGCTGGGGTGGGTCTGGTGGGATGTCTGCAGAGGAAGTTTGCAAAGTTGGTGCTTTTGAACAAGGTGTGAGTCTACTTCTTGTCATCTCAATCTTAAGATGTGATGCTGGAGATAAGGTTAGTTTAATGGGCATATCAACATGACAGCTGTAGGTGCAATATGCTGTACTGAAGCATCCTTCATTTTAGCTCCCAGCGTTTTGAGAAGGAATGCTCTGTCTCCAGATCCCTTAGAGTCACAATGTGATGCTTGTTGGTTCTGTATTACTTCATCTGCCACATTCTTCTGCACTGATGTCTTCTTTCCTTCAAAGTTCTAAGTGTCATTTCTGTTCAGTCATTAGCTCAGATACACAATGTAAGCAAGAAAGCTGATTACAAGATGAGGTTCAGGGTATCTCTTTGCCTGACACAAGGGGACAAGATGCTTCAAAGAAGCTACTACAATGCTTGTCAGAAACAGTTTGCTTCCAGGGAAGCTTTTGAACAGAAACGTTTCCTTTCTTTGCTCTGGAAACATTATCTTGGTCACCGGCAGCCTGTTGAAGAGCCAAGTGTCACACAGAACAAGGTGTCATTTCACACTGTGCTTTAAGAGTGGAATCAGGCACAAATGGAAGTCTGAAAGTAGGAGAATTAAGAGAAAAATGAGTGCATGTGATTTATAATGTAGAAAGGGTATTGCACTTATCTTTTGTTTGAAAAAAACTTGCTGGAAATTACCGTTTAAACCACGAGAGTGAAGCCTGGTGCTAAAACCACTGAGCTGCCTGCTGAGCCATGACCCAGTGTTTGAACCAGATAACCTTTTACATGCTGTGTTCTGTTGACTTGGGAGATGGTTACACAGGTGTCATATACAGGGAAATTTCTGCCCTACTTGAATAGTGAAACAAAGAGATTCAAGTTCCTTGTTTTAATCAGAGCTCATCAGGCCCCCATAGGAAAACAAACTCTCAGGATAGCAAGTGCTCCACATGGACCTAAATAATTTTGCCTTGTTTTCTTGTCAGGACACTTCTGGGCTGTGTTGAGGGTGTTAGTCTTGGCTTTCACTGGGGACAAACCCTTCACTGTAAAACTTTTTAACTCTCTTTGACTGTCAGAAAGGACGCAAGTTTTGACCCACAGAGTGACATGCTTGAAAATGAGTGAGAGTAGAGCTTGTCGGTGCCCATTGGGTTTAAGTCCTGCTGAATGCTCATGGAAAAGCCAGCTGCCAGCCTGGCACAGCTGTTCCCATGTCATGTTCTTCCCCTCGCAGACCAACCCCAGGAAGCCGTGTTCAGCGGTGACCATGCGGAGCACGCGGAGGATGGAGAATGGCAGCGCTCGACTTCAACTACCTCATCTCAGAGCGAGCGGGCAGAGCAACTCTTGCAGAACCAGCACAAGAGCCTGGCCTCTGAGGACACCAAAAAGAAGAGGGCTCAGAAACCGTCTCACATGCGGAGGAACATAAGGTAAGCAGCAGCAGCAGGACAGAAAGAGTTTGGGTCACATATGGTGGCGAAAACAGAATCTCTGCACTTTGCTTCTGAGCTACGTTGTGCCACTGCTGGCAAACCAGATGGTTTTTCTTTTCCAAAACCTTAGGATTTCACCAGTGGGAGTAGAGTGATCTCAGACTGGAGTGCTGCATGTGGGTGCAGACTTGTTTGGTATTTCAGAAGAGTGACTATTTGGTTATGGAATATATTGCAAAAATTGTGTAAGTGCTGCTGTCTTTTGAGAGATGTAACTGAAAAAAAATACCACCATTAAGTAAATACCAGTTTCAGATATTTGCCGAGGTGAATCCTATTGCAAACAGCCTGAAATGCAGTCCTTTCCTATATTGTCCTGGGTGCTTGTTGGCAGGAATGCTGATGCTACAACTGGTGACTGAAATGCTGGAAGTCAGTTTCACCTGGATTTTATAAAGCAGTAGTTGTTTGATTGTGTAATTCACTGCATATTCTGGGACAGGTTGTGAGATGGTAAATCACTAGGAAATATTGCTCAAGAGAATTTTATAAGCTCAGAGGAGAACTAATGGAGCAGGAACTCCTGTGGCAGCAAGTGACTCTCATACCCTGTGCTGATGGTCTTTGGTTCATATATAAGCTTGTGCAGATTGATTTTCTTAAAGCTGAAGGAAGAAGCATTGAATAGGCCTTGGAAAATGAGACTTCATTAGGGTAAGGGAGATGTCCCTGAAGTGTGGGGTTGGGTGATTTTAAAGGCTAGTTTGAGGGAGCTGGATTTTACCACTGCTTGTACTGCACCTCTTCTCTGGCCACCAGGACTGGACATGTGACACTGAAGCAGGGGAAAAGCAACTTCTGGAAGTAAACACAATTACCCATAAAGGGGAAGTGCTTTGAGAGGATGCCTTGAAACTATTGTTAAAACCATTAGAGATCCTAGCACCTGAAAATGCTGTCAGGAGAGAATCAGGGTGGTGACTTTTTGTGGAGGAATTGATGCATTTTCTTCCCATGTATCTTATTTGCACGACTTCGTGCATTTTGTGTTTATAAACTGCATATCAATAAGAAACATCGTTTCAGGTAGAAGAACTAGTCTCTGGTAACCTACTTTAAGCATGTGCTTACCCACTTTCCTCCTTTCATTACTTTGCTTCTGTCAAACTTTTGTCTTTTCCTTGACTGATAGTAGTGTTACCTGTAGTTGGGAAGCACAGTGTTAAAATAGCTGTAGAATCTGCCTATATCTTTTGGAAGATGATGTTCCTACTCTGTGTGGCTGACAGAATACCTGAAGCTTGTCAGTCATCTTTGCAGCAGCTATGCAACCATTCAGGTTTTTGGAAGAAATTGAGTGTAACCAAACGATATTTGCTCCTGTGTTCAGAAAGCTGTTGCGTGAGGACCAACTGGAAGCCGTGACAAAGGCAGCCCAGCAGGAAGAGTTGGAGAGAAGGAAACGGCTTGAGCAGCAGCGGAAGGATTATCCAGCCTCTATACCAACTGTACCCCTGGAGTTTCTTCCTGGTAAGCACTGGGAGATGCCAGCCAAAGCAAGAGTTTTAAGGATAGAAGCTGAGTGAAGAAGGTAGTGCCATGCTTGTCCATGATAGGGCAAGGGGTAATGGTTTTGACCTAAAGGAAGGTAGATTCAGGCTAGATACAAGGAAGAAATGCTTTACAATGAGGGTGGTGAAACACTGCACAGGTTGTGCAGAGATGTGGTAAATGCCCTACCCCTGGAAACATTCAAGGTCAGGATGGACTGGGCTTTGAGCAATCAGATGTATTTGAAGATGTCCGTGCTCAGGCAGAGGGGTTGGACTAGATGACCACTGAAGGGTCTTTCCAACCCCAAATATTCTGTGATTCTATGCTGTCCTTGGACTTTCAAGTGTAAACTCTTGGAACAGCAGTTCCAAACCACTTGTAGGCTCAGTGTGGGCAGTTCCACTTCTGAGCTTGTTTTGTATCAAGATACAGTGGCTGCTTGGTGAAAGGTGCCAGGTAATGTTTGTTGAAGATATTTTGACACATTAAGTGTGGGTAGGGGGATGCTGAAACAGAGCTCTCTTGTCTTTCCAGCTGGTATGGGAGCTTAAACCCACAGGTTTGGCAGAAATGCCAGATCCTGTTTGTCCTGGGAATGGTCTGGTAACGCATGTGTCTGGTACTGGGGGTGCACATATGTTGGTGATGTAACCTTGGCCTTTCTTGCACGTTTCAGCAAGCAGGGAGTTGCAGGCAGTATAAATGGTTAAGCATCACTCGTGTCTTTGGGCGAATATGTCATCTTGCATTGTTTCCCAACCTGGATCATTTTGGTGATTCAGTTTATAGCACAGCTTCAAAAGGTGTAAAGGGAAAGAAGTGCAGCTGGATGTTGTGTCACGGGTAAGGAGTTCTTGAATTGGCCTTGCCTCTTGAGGAAATATATTTTCTCCCTTATATGCAAGTGTTAAAAACACTTTTACATGTGGGAGAAGGAATCAGAGCTGTTTAAAACACTTCAACTGTTGCAGAGTAGGTTCAGCCCCAGAAGAACATCATTGCTTGCTGTGTCAGTGCAGTGGTGCTATTTGGCCCCATTAGCCTCTCTCCCCACATGGCAGCACTAAAAACATACAAACAAATGCTCTTGATCACCAAAAGTTGTTTATGATGTGTGGGATGTAATTATTACAGTGTCCCTACTAACAAAGAGCAGTTATCATCCCTTCAGCAGTTGGTACTTTCTCTGCTGGATGAAACACAGCTTTTACTGAGACCAAAAAAAAGAGAAACAAAGGGCTTTAGCGTGTTGTATGGTCAGTGTGCCCCAGTCAGGGCATGAAACAGAGGGTGCCATCAGCAATGGGCTATTGTTTCAGCATATTGAGAAAGGAGGAGAGTGTGACCCAGGAAGCTGAGTCATAGCAGTATTGTAGACAGTGAGAGTCTGTTATGGAAAATTCCAGGACTAAGTTATTGGAGCTAAAGTGGAAGGAAATACTGTCTGGTTTCTGAACAGTTTTGTCTCCTTCCCCGTTATTATGAATTACTTATTGTGTGTAATTTATGTTTGTAGAGGACATCGTTTTCAGAACAGCAGAGGCAACCCAGCTCCCCCCTCAGGTCCTGGCTGAGGAAGTGATCTGCCTCGACAGTACCAGCAGTGGCAGTGAAGATGATACTAAAGGAAAAAATAGCATTAAAGATGGTAAGTGACCAATTGCCTCAGCCTGCTCTTCTCACAATATGCTGTTTATTCAGCCACAAGTCTGTTTTCATCTGGTCAGATGCTCCAGTGGTGAATCACTTCAGATTTTTGTAGGCCTATTGGTTTCCAATTATATGGGCAGTTCTGGCCTGGGAGTCCTAAAATGACATTTATAAAATGGCCTGTCAGGCCCTCTTGGGAACTTGCGTTTATTTCTGCTTTATAAATGCACTTAACTTTGCTCAGTGCATTGCTGAAGAATGCTTACAGGAGATGTGACATCATTTGCTGTGTGTAAAAGGAGCATCTAAGTATTCAGATCTGCAGCTGAAAGTGGTTTTTTTGTCCCTTGTCCCAAATGTACCCTAACCCTAACCTGACTTCTTGGTGATCCTTAGGCATTGCATCAGTAGACAAAATTCATGTCTGGGTTTGGGAATTAAGAGAACATACGGAGGAGAATGTGAAACACTCAGAAACTGTCTCATGTTCTCTTTGGATCAGCCCAAGCTAATGTTCCCTGAAACATTTGGAAGCCAGGGAAGCTGATGCTTTCATATGCTAGTCTGAGGGGCCTGATGTGTGCCTGTATCATGCCTGCTTGTTCAGGATACGTCATTAGGCCAGTGTGGAATTGCAAAAGGGGGTAGCCTTATTTCCTGGTAGTTTTTTTCCATTCATTATAAACCCTGGCATCAAGTTAACTTTGTCCTTATTCTTTGCTGTTTTGGTTACTTTACAGAAGTGATTGAGCTGAGCTCAGGAGAGGATGATGCCCTCCAAATTGTGGACAGCAGTGACTCTGGCAATGAAGGGGAGGAGGATGGCAGTGAAGAGAGCAGTGGCTCTCATGTGAATGATGCCTTAAATCAGTCAGATGCTCTGGGGCAAGTCATTGTCAACATCAATCATCCACCAAATGAGGAGGACATTTTCCTGGCTCCCCAGCTTGCACATGCAGTAAAACCTCATCAGGTAGGCTTTGCTGGCCTTGAAAATGCAATTAATTCAGGCAAGCCTGCCTGGGAATCTCAGCAGAACTTCTTTGGTGAGCCCTGTGACCAGTCTGATTGTGGTGGTGGCAGCTGTTGTGGACAGTCAAATGATAAGGCTGAATTAGAGGAAGGCCAAGGCTCTGTATAACTTTGGCTATTGTTATTATCAGACCTTTGTATATTTAGATGAACTTTGTAAAAATAAAATTATATTTATTAACAAACTAATCAACCCCAATTCAGATTCTCTGGCTACAAATTAATTTTGATTTATTGATATATTCTTGAGAAATTCTATGAGCATCTAAAAATACTGAGTTTCTGAGCTTTCCATAGATTAGAGTGCTTTAGTGACCTTGTAACATCCCCTTTATATTTTCATGGTCCTCATGTACTTGCCACTCTGTACATACATACCGATCTTGGGCTTTTTGGTCTCCCACCATTCTAATACCTTTCTTACTTTTTTGCCTAGATTGGTGGGATCCGATTCCTATATGACAACTTGGTCGAGTCCTTGGAGAGATTTAAAACCAGCAGTGGGTTTGGGTGTATTTTAGCACATAGCATGGGCCTGGGCAAGACCATACAGGTCATCTCTTTCTTGGATGTACTTTTTCGGCACACGGAGGCAAAGACTGTTCTTGCCATTGTACCTGTAAGTAGCCATGTGAAGGGCTGGCTGAGGGGCTTCCTTGCACTACTTCTTTCTTTTCATAGAGAAGGTTGATTAACATCCCATCACACATCAAGCTCTATCACATCCTTGCTGCTCTTCCCCCGCTGTCATTCCCTGTGCTCCTGAATTTGCATGCTGTGAGCTGCTGCTTCCATCTGGGCACACTGAGTGTCATTCCCTAATCTCATTTTTGCTCTTAAAAATCCCAAGGGGCTCAATTGGGTTTTAATCCTTCCACGGCTAACTTTTTCAGGTGAATACGCTCCAAAACTGGCTAGCAGAGTTCAACATGTGGCTCCCAGCACCTGAAAACCTTCCTGCTGATTATAACTCCAAAGAGGTCCAGCCCCGTACCTTCAAAGTCCACATCCTGAATGATGAACACAAGTAGGTGACAGTAAAAGCTTTTCTGAGCTCTTGGCTCAGGGACCTCTGCTTCTTTCTGGGTCATTTTCCTTGCATGGATCAGGGCAGTGCAGCTGTCCCAGGGAATTTTCAGTTCATTGGCTGTATGCATACACCTGTTGAGGTCTTCACCTTCTGGGTGGGATGTATGTGAATCTGCTGGTGTTACTCCAGCCGTTTACTATTGGCCAGGATCTGATGTACTGTGGTGGACTGAGCAAAGACAGTGTCTTGATCTGAACCAATTCTGAGCAGGCTGGAAGGGAAGGAAGCCTGGGGGACAGGAGCATTGGAGGAGACAACAGGGGATAAACAACCAAAGATTACAGCCAAGTGCATTGGCAGCTCATTCTGAAAATGGTTTTTGCAGAGGCAGACTCAACAGCTCTATAAAAAGGGAACTCTTGGGTTTGAAATGCTTTTGTCCATGACAAACTTCTACACCTCAATTCCTGTAGGAATTTGTCATTCTCCACTCTGCTATCCATGGCACATAAAAGGCTTTTCTTCCCCTCTGTATCAGTTTGTTTCCTAAAGAAATTTAATTGTATCCCTCTCTCTGGTTTGATGTGAGAAAAGTGCTTTCATTAATTGAATGGGTCTTTTTTCTCAGCAGACTCCAATCCAGTGATTCAAGCTGAAATTGGAGTCAAGCTTACAGTTTATTTTGTTGTTTTGCAGGACGACAGCTGCACGTGCAAAGGTGGTGAATGACTGGGTGACAGAAGGTGGTGTGCTGCTGATGGGATACGAGATGTACCGTCTCCTCTCACTGAAGAAGTCCTTTGCCACTGGCAGGAAGAAGAGAACAAAGAAACAAACTGGCCCTGTCATTATTGACTTGGATGAGGAAGACCGGCAGCAGGAGCTTCTGAAAGGTGGGAAGTCAGCCCTCAAGAGGGAGAGTGTGACCCTGCTGTCCAGCTGGCTGTCAGCTGTGGCAGCACAGGGAAACAACTTATAACTTGTTTTGAGCATCACTGACATGATCAAACTTTGCTGGGCAGGATTGTGTCTTTGGAGGCAGAAGGTTGTTGAGCTTTGTCTGAGTCTTTAATTTCTCGAAAGAACTGCATGTGTGGAATTCAGTACACTGAGCTCTGGGATTTGGCAGTGTGAGATTTGCCACTCTGATTTGACGCAAGACACCCGACTTGATGCAGTGCAGGTCATTGAGCAGAAATCAAGGGACGGTCATGTTTGCTCATTACCACATTTTGCTAAATCAGAACTAGTGTCAAGTCATGTGTTATCTCCTGCATCAGCCTTGTTCTCTGCACCCATGGATACTGCTTTTTTGTCTTTCAGAAATACTCCTCTTTTGTGAAGCTTGTGATCTTATAAAACCAGAACTTTGTCTTATTCATCTCTAACTAACACTTACTGTTCCTTGTCCTCAGGGATTGAGAAGGCTTTGTCTCGCCCCGGCCCAGATGTGGTTATTTGTGACGAAGGACACCGGATAAAGAACTGCCATGCCAGCACTTCCCAGGCGCTCAAGAACATCCGCTCGCGCCGCCGGGTGGTGCTGACTGGGTACCCGCTGCAGAACAACCTCATCGAGTACTGGTGCATGGTGGACTTTGTCCGGCCTGACTTCCTGGGCTCGCGGCAGGAGTTCAGTAACATGTTTGAGCGGCCCATCCTGAACGGGCAGTGCATTGACAGCACCCCGCAGGACGTGCGGCTGATGCGGTACCGCAGCCACGTCCTGCACAGCCTGCTGGAGGGCTTCGTGCAGCGGTGAGTCCGCGAGGAGTTCTCAGGGGTGTAGTACATGCAAACAGCTCCTTCATCCCAAGTTTACCTGGCTTGTCTGCTGAGTTTATGTAGCACAACTAAATCTTGCTGCCTTATGGAATCATGGAATCGTTTAGGTTGGAAAAGACCTGTAAGATCAATTCCAACCGTTAACCCAGCACAGCCACCACTAAACCTTGTCCCCAGGTGCCACATCTATGAGTCTTTTAAATCTCTCCAGGGCTGATGACTCCACCACTTCCCTGAACTATCTGTTCCAATGTCTGACTACCCTTTCCATGAAGAAATTTTTTCTAATATCCAATCTAAACCTACCTGGCACAATATGAGCCAATTTTCTCTTGTCCTGTCACTGTTACCTGGGGGAGAAGAGATTGTCCCCTACCTGGGTATAATCTACTTTCAGGTAGTTGTGGAGAGAGAGGGGTCCCCCCCAAAGCCTCCTTTTGTCCAGGCTGAGCCTGCTCAGCTGTTCCTCATCAGACTTGTGCTCCAGACTCTTCCCCAGCTCCGTAGCCTGAATCTGGACATGCTCCAACACCTCACTGTCTGGTAGTGAGGGGCCCAAAACTGAACCCAGGATTCAAGGTGGGGCCTCACCAGTGCTGAGTACAGGGGGAGGGTCACTGCCCTGGCCCTGCTAGCCACACTAAAGTTGGTTTGCTTTGGTACCACAGACTCTGATAATAGAGAACTACACCTCTAACTGCCCCAGAGTGACCTCAGGTTTATTTTGATGGCTTAATAGCCAAGTTGAATGTGCACTTTGTGACATCCTTATCCAAGGATCTGAAAGTGTTTCATGAAAGTCTAAAGAAAAGTGACAGTGACTCCACCACTCTGGAAACAAACCAGCATTTTTTTCTCAGAAGAGGGTTCTAAGATGCTGGTCTGGAGTGTCTTAATCATTGGCAGAGCTGAAAACAGACTTTACACCTTATTTCTATTTTTCAGCTACCGTGGAAAACAGGACTTTCATCACCCTCTTAACTCTGTGACCTGTGCTAGAAGATTGTAATGTTTGAGGTCTTTGTGATTGTGTTTACAATTGGTATTTGGCTGCAGGGAGAGTATCTCAGAAGTGTCATGCATTAGAGAAACATGCAATTTAGAAGTCCTTCACCCTGCAGCCAGGCAGGCAAGAACTCAAAATCTTACCCTACAGGCAGCCACAGGGAGATCACATTGGGGAATTCGCTTCCCTGTATTTATCTCACTCTTTTGATTTCCTCCACAGGCGAGGCCACAACGTGCTGAAGGTTCAGCTCCCATCTAAGGAAGAACACGTCATTCTGGTACGTCTGTCCAAGATCCAGCGGGCCCTTTACACGGAGTTCATGAACCGGTTCCGAGATGCAGGCAACAGTGGCTGGCTGGGACTGAACCCACTCAAAGCTTTCTGTGTCTGCTGTAAGGTAGGTGTTAGCAGAAGATGCAAAGAAATGTTCTAATATGTTGGGGAAAGGGGAATATAAGTCAAAAGAGGAGGTGAAAGTGTGGTTGGCCAGGGACATCATCTCTCCCCAGAGTGCTCTGCAGTGGTTCAACAGTATTGTTATCTTTGCTTCCAGAACTGGGGTGCAGGGATGTTAAATGTCTCTTTCTAACTGTGCAAGAAATCTGCTGCCATCAGCTGGGACAGTCTGGGCTGATATCCTAAACTGCATAACCTTACCTGCTGTAGTGCAAACAGGCAGCTTCCTCTGCTGAGTGCTGAGTGGAGTGCACGGTGATCTCCTGGTTTGTTCTCAAGGAAAGAATTGGGCACTTTTAAAGATATGAGAGCCAGAAGAAGTATTAGTTCTTTTGTTTGAATATCTGTGGGGGCTTTAGGGTCATAATCATTGGCAAGCAGCAGACCAGCGCAGGTCTAACCACTTTCTTTCTTTATCCCTTCAGATCTGGAACCATCCAGATGTGTTGTATGAAGCTCTGCAAAAGGAGAATCTGGCAAACGAGCAGGATTTGGATGTGGATGACCTTGGCACAGCAAGCACTAATTCCCGCTGCCAGCCTCAGGGAATTAAAGTCAAAACAGAGAGTAATGCTTTGGCATCACCAGTTGGAGAAGCTACTAATAGCAAGTTCCTCCAGAGTGTTGGCTTCAACCCTTTTCAGGAGAGAGCAAATCAGGTCGTAACGTACGAGTGGGTGAGTGTCACTGCTGGAAGACTCTTGATTTGGAGAGTCTGAAAGGCTGGACAGTTTTCTGAAGCAGAGCAAAGAGAAGACTCTTCTGTTTGAGTTGTGGGTTTCTCTTATGTTCTCTTTACCACAGAGCATCTTGGTAAGCAGATCTGCGTGGTGCTAGGAGGGGTTTGTGACTCCCATGAGGTAGAAGTGCAGGCAGCACTCTTAAGCCGTTGTTCTCATCTGACCAGAAAGGCCATGGACTTTGCTATTCTAAATAAAGGTGTTAGGGTGAAGTTTGATCTAAGTAAGATGGTGGTAAATCTAGAAGGATGGAGGAAAGCTCTTGAGATAAAAGAGTCATGAGAGATTAAGAGGACACTCATCAAAAAAGTTTGTCATTTGGAGCTTCTGGAATGGGAGGTAGCAGCAGTAGTTGGGAGTACCATTGTCACCTCAAACAACTGGATGTAAATAACCTCATTGCCATGATTTATTTCTCTCACCTTGAGACAGGGTTGTTGAACTAAACAGGGAATGAGCAACTCCACCTGTAATAGTCTCCCATTTCTCGGTAGGCCAAAGACATCTTGTGTGATTACCAGACGGGGGTCCTGGAGAACTCACCCAAGATGGTGTTACTTTTCCACCTAATTGAGGAAAGTGTGAAGCTTGGAGACAAGATCTTGGTCTTCAGGTAAGCAGAGTATCAACAACTGATCCTACAGTCATTAAATACTGGAGTAGTTGGATCCCCCCTGGTACTGGGAGGTTGTTACACAGGGTGAATGGTGTGGCAGTTCCCCTTTTCTCCTTTGTTTATTAATGTTGATTTTCATCTGTGGATTTTATACTTCTGCCACTGTCTCACTTACTAGTGAGGGGTGTGCTGCACAAACAGGGTTTGGCAATCATCAGCACTGTCATGGTTGGGGAAGGGTTCTGATATTCCACTTTTGCTGCTGGGGGGCTTTTTCTTGAACAGAGATCTTGGTTTTGCAGCCAGAGCTTGTCCACCTTATCTGTCATTGAAGAGTTTTTGGCAAAGAGACCGATGCCGAGTCCTCCAGGCTCAGATGGAGGAGTTCATAACTGGGTCCGAAACATCAACTACTACAGTGAGTGCAGCCAGTCCTTCTCTCTTTTGTTGTGACACTGTTTGATCCTGTGAAGGACTAATTCCTGGAAGTCGCCCACCATCTTCTTTTAGTTGTCTTTGGGTGTGAAAATGCTCTGTTGAAGCATTCTTCTGATGAACCTCTTTCAGACTGTTGTTACTTCAGTTGTTTTGGAAGACAATGTCAATTGGATGGCAACTAGCCAGCAATTTCCAAATCCTCTTTTGATGTCTTACTTAGAAGATGTTAGACATCTTTAACACCTCACTTACATGCTACTGCTTTTTTAAAGTTGCAAAAGATACTTTTTGCTTCCTGTTGGCTATTTGCTAGATCTTGCTTCCAAAACCAGAATCACTGTGGAATGCTTTCACTTGCTCAAGGCTGTGAATTTCTCTCCCTTCTTCCCCAGCTTTAAATCTTTTTCCAGTATGGGTTGTTGCTTTGTGTAGCTACTTTACAGGCCAGGACTGAGAAGAGTGGTGGATATGGTGTTCCTGATTTTTGCAGAGCTGCCAGAAGCAAGCTGCTGCCCAGGAACAGAGACATGACACCCCCTGTACTCCTTTACACCAGTGCTCTCTGTGCTCAGGTCTAGCTTCTGGGAGCTTGCCAAAGGCTTTACAATTTTGCTTTCTCTTGATTCCTGGAGCTTCCTGCATACACAAGGCCTTTGTTCCTGTTGTTCCTGCTTGCTATCCATCTTGCCTAAAGCAGAGCCTTAGTGGGCTAAATGTGTTGCAGTGCTCTCAGGCCTGGCATTGACAAGCTTGAGTAATGTTTTACTTGATTTTTCAAGTGAACAAGTCCCAACCTGGCTGGCTGCATTGCACCTGCCTGGCTGGGCATATTACAGGTACAGAGTGGTCCAGTTGAGATCTGGTGTACATGACTTGAGAAGACATAGAACTGGTTTGGAACCAATTTCAAAGATCAGTGTTTGGGTTTGTTCTGATAGAAATCCCCCAAACATACAGAGCTTTTAAATGTATCTTTATTTTCCTTCTCAGGACTGGATGGCAGCACCTCTGCCTCGGAAAGAGAACGGCTGATTAACCAGTTTAATGATCCCAGCAACACCTCTGTTTGGCTCTTCCTTTTGTCCACACGGTGAGTTGGCTGGAGCAGAATGGCGTGTGGGAGGACTCATACTGGTGTTCTGGATGCATGTGGGTTTTCAGTTCTTAACTTCCTTTGAATTATGCTCTCCATGGTATAATAGTGCCATCTGCTTCTGAGTTCCCTAGGGATGTAGGATTTCAGCCTTAGGCCTCTGCACCCTTAGGCCTCAAGTGTGACAGTCTTGAAAACCAAACTTGGGTTTAAAGTTTGACTGGAGGAAATTTTCCATAGACACTTTATGGACTCTTGGCTGTGATGGTTGTCCCTGCCTAGAAGTTTTGGAAATTGGCCAAGGCAGCAGTTTGAAATTCGCCTTAATTTTCCAGTGCTGGGTGTTTGGGTGTCAACCTCATTGGAGCAAACAGAGTGGTGGTGTTTGATGCTTCCTGGAACCCGTGCCACGACGCCCAGGCCGTGTGCCGGGTGTACCGCTACGGGCAGAAGAAGCCGTGCCACATCTACAGACTGGTTTCTGATTACACTCTGGAGAAGAAGATCTATGACCGTCAGATCTCCAAGCAGGGCATGTCAGGTAAGTGTGGATGAACACAACGTTCCACTCTCAGCTTTCACTCCTCTTAGCTCCTGTAAGTCCTCTTTCTGTGGGTTTTGTAACTTCTTTTTTTAAGGTTGAAAACCAGACAAAGAGGTGACAGGCACTGTCCCAGGGCTATGTTTGCTGTTTGAGTTGGCAGTGACATGGGATCCTGTAAGAAATTCATGGTGGTAGAGCCAGTATCCTGCAGCAAGGTTGTGGTGCCAATCCATTGCTGTGCCATTAACTTTCTCTGCTCCTCTTCTGGCTGCTGCAACAGACTGGAGACTTGGGGGCTGCTCATCCTGTTTTCCCCTCTGCCTGGGTATTGCTAATCTTAAATTGGGTGTTACTACTTAAATAGCTCTGTATCTCCATTTTTCCTGCAGTAAGAGAGGGAAAATAGCTAAATTAAAACATATATTGATACCTTTGACTGATAGTGCTTGCTTAGGTGCCAAGAATAATTAATTCATTGTGGTTCTGACCTGCCTTTGTACCAAAAGTATCTTTCTTGGTGGTTTGTGCCAGTTGTCAAGCTGCTCTCATAGAATGTGCAGCTGAGGGTTGTGGTGACCCAAAGAGAGCTCTGTGTCCTTCTTTGCTCAAAACCCAACTCCAGAGGCAGCAGTCCAGCGTGATAAGCTCAGTTTGCTGTTGTGCACTCGAGGTGGAGTCCCCTGGCAGCTGGCCTGGCTCCCAGGAGAGTCCTGGACAGAGGTGTTTTCTCCATGTGCTCCCATTTGACCTGTGTGCAGGAGGGAATGTTCAAGGAAAACATTCAGGCTCTTGTGAGGGAGGGAATGTGGCTGCTTCTCTGAGCTTTCCATTTTAGTACATAGTTATTAATTTGAACCTTTTTGGTGGGATTTGTGGGAGAACACATGCTGATGTTGGCTGCAGTTCTGTCCCAGGACATGTATGTTTACAGCCTTGTTACATGAGGTGGAACACTATCCATAATTAGTTTTGTGTTCCTGTTTGCCAGGAGCTTGGTGACCTGCACAGCTTTGCTGTGCAGTCTGGAGCAGAGGCACTTGTCAGCCTGACTTGGTCAAACAGGCTCGGCTCTGAACATGATGATTTTTCTCTCTGTCCTGACATTTACAGAATACTTCTGAGGATTGTGTAGATTGCAAGGAGGGAGCTGTGTTAGAACAGAAGTGTAGGAAGGGCAACAGGCAAGCAGTACTGAATCTCTTCCCTTCTCTGCTCACTCCATTCCCTCTCTTTTCCAGATCGGGTGGTAGATGATCTGAACCCAGTGCTGAACTTCACTCGACGGGAGGTGGAGAACCTGCTGCATTTTGTGGAAGAAGAATCTGACCCTGCTCAGCTCTCCCTCAATCCGAGCAAGATGAAGGAGTCTGTTCTACAATTAGCCTGTCTCAAGTATCCTCACCTCATCACCAAGGTAAGACCAGCCTGCTTCCTTGCTGGCACTGCACTGCACAGGCGGGAGTGGGCCTGGAGGAGTCTGGCAGTGTGTTGGGGCCATGGTGGCAAGAAGAATGCACCTGAGTGCTGGTGGAAACAGGCAGAAAATTCTCTAGAGATGACCCAAAGATCCTTGCCCTTCCCTGTGATATCTTCCACTCCTTTAGAAACACCTCTGTCCTGTACAGCTTTGGGGGAAGATTATCAGGCACCCCTTTCTTCAACTTGGTGCCGGGCATGAAGGTGGCAGTGGAATATCCCAGCTTGCTGCCAGCTCTTTTCCCGGGGTGACTTTAAACCAAAGCTGGGACAGGCAGCACTGGCCTGTGCTGAAGGAGTATCACTGGTGGGGTGGTGCTGTAGAGTGGGCCTATGCCAGGTACTGTGTGGCTCTGGGGCCTGTGTGACATCGTGGCGGGCTCAATGCTTGTGCTCTTGGCCTGGCCAAAGCTCCTGGGTTTTGCTGTGTGCTCATGCTAAGTGATGGCCTTGGCTGGGCAGGTGATGGCATTAGCTGACTGTCACCCTTCAAGATGAGCCTTGGTCACATCCACAGTGTTGCCCCCCACACGTGCTTTGCCATGGCCGGCTCTGCCAGCCTGGGAAGGAGACAGGCTGCTGCAGGGAGCTGGTGGCTGCCGTTCGGGGTGTGCTGGTTCCCTCTTGCGGTCTGTGGGTGCCAGAACCGCGGTGCTTGGGGGTTGCAGGAGCCTTTTCAGCACGAGTCGCTGCTGATCGACCGGAAGGAGCACAAGCTGACCAAGGCAGAGAAGAAAGCAGCCAAGAAGAGCTATGAGGAGGAAAAGCGAGCATCCGTCCCCTACACCCGGCCGTCCTACGCACAGTATTACCCAGCCAGTGACCAGAGTCTGACAAGCATCCCTGCCTTTAGCCAGAGGAACTGGTGAGCACCTGCCCCTTCCCTTCTCCCCGTGCTGTAGACATGAAATGAGCAGACAGAGGATGCTTATCCCTGTGGGGTGGGCTCTCCTCCCTCCTCTCTCACTAGGCGACCAGCCCTCAAGGGTGAGGACAAACCGGTGGCAAGCGTCCGCCCAGTTCAGTCCACCCCCATTCCAATGATGCCCCGGCATGTCCCCATGGGCGGTGCAGGATCAACCTCAAGTTCCAACCCTGCTGTCAACTTTCCCATCAACTATCTACAGCGAGCTGGTGTCTTTGTGCAGAAGATTGTTACCACCACAGGTGAGTTGCTGCTGCTCGCAGTGGGTTGGGTTGTGATGCCCCTGGTAAATTGAGGATGCCCATGGTGAACTGAGGATCAGGGTGAGTTGTTGGGCAGATGGGCATCAGAGCCGAAGATACTGTCTTTCTGCATTTGAGTGGTTCCCCTGTGCCTGGAGGACTTTCCCTGCAGGTGTGCAAGAGCCATGGGCCTGGTGGATTGCTGGGAGTGAACTTTCCCTGATAGGACCTGCAATACTGTCACTGGTGGTCCTGGAGATGCTGTGCCAGGACAGCATGGCTTTTGTTTCCTTGGAGCCTCTGCTGCCTTCCTGTGCTGTGTAGAAATAAACCCAGGGCTTGCTTATAGCACAGCACATAGGAGAGACAACTGCACTGCAAAAAAAGGGGTTGGTGCACCTACCCTCTCCTGGCTGTGGCTGGTGTGTAGTTTTAATGGGCACTATTCTGTTTCTTTCCCCGCTGCCAGATATTGTGATTCCGGGTACAAACACATCCACTGATGTACAGGCAAGAATCAGTGCTGGAGAGAGCATCCACATCATCCGAGGGACAAAAGGTAATTCTGTCCTGCTGAGACTTGTGGATAGGGTCCTAGCCAGTCCTAATTAGGAAAGAAAATTATGTAAAGGCATGAATCAATCCCTTGAGAAAAAAAGAAACAAGAAGGGGAGGAGGTCTAAAGTTTGCAGTGACTCTTGCTGCCCATGCTCTGGGTGTGCTGATGCTGCAGGGCTGTTGCAGCTGTGGCTGCTCCTGTCCCTGAGAAGAGCTGTTAAACTTCATGGCTCAGTTCTTCCTTCTCGCAACACTCACTGCAAGTCCTGAGGCAGCCAAACACTCCCTGGTTCTCCCAGAGCAAACTGTTTCAAATGTGAAGTTCCACATTTCCCACTGGCAGCACACTGGGAGGGAGTGATCTCCAGTCCAGGAAAGCTGAAAGGGTGAAAGTGAAGGGTAAGGAAGGGGGTAGAAGCCCCGCACTGATCTCCCTACATGATCTGGGCTGGGCCTATACAGCACTGCTGTCTTATTCTTGCCTGAGGAACCTTGCAGGCTCACAGATCCAGGTCCTGAGCTCAGACTGGAGTTGTAATGAAGTGGTTGAATAAAGTTCTCCTGCCTCTGTTCCAGGGACGTATATCCGGACCAGCGACGGTCGGATTTTTGCCATACGGACCACTGGGAAGCCAAAGGGCAATGAAGACCGTCGGACAGCTGCCTCAGGTAGGGGCCTGCGGGTGCTGTGTGGGGCTTGGACGTGTGCTTTCCTACTGGAGTGTGTGAGGCAGTATTCCCTGGTGTATTCCATCACGTGTGTTTAGAGCTGACCCCGCCATCTCCCCGAGATATTCCCACCTTCCTTTCCACTGTTGCCTCTTGGCCCGCAGGTTTTTCTCCGAGGTAGTCTTTCTCACCTGCCCCGTCTCCTTGTTTGCAGGCTCCCAGAGCTCCTCCCTGGAGTCCACGAGCAATGGCAGACACAGTGCCTCATCCCCGCAGCTCCCCAGCGCCGAGGAGCTCACTCGGCCCATCTCCCCCGACAGCCCCGAGATCCTCAGCGAGCTGCAGCAGTACGCGGAGGCGGCGGCCGCGCGCGAGTCCCGCCACAGCTCTCCCAGCACCAACGCGGCGCAGGGCCACGCCGCCCGCACGGACACCGCGCCCGGCGGCGCCGCCCGAGGAGCCGAGCAGCGCGTGGGGGTTCACTGCATGGCTCCCTCCGTGTCCTCGGCCCTGCCAGCCACCAGCCAGCACGGCGATGCCCACCCGGTGTTGGACTTAAGGGGCAACAAGCGCAAGTCAACGTCACCGTCGGCTCCGGAGGAGCAATCCCGGAGGCAGCAGAAGAAGCGCCAGTTGCCATCGTCCGTGCAGCCGTACGAACACGGGTACCCCGTCTCTGGTGGGTTCACCATGCCTCCTGTCTCTTTAAACCACAACCTAACCCATCCATTTGCCTCCCAGCCAGGAAACTCCTTGTACGTGGGCACTGGCTCCTCTTATTACCAGCTGCCCAATTTACTCCCAGACCCTCATCTGGTGTTCCCTGTGACTACTGACCCTCTGCTGACAGCCGGCACCGCCAGCTCTTCTGCTGCTACCTCAGCCACCGCCAGCGTCCCCTCATTCATGCTAAACCCTTCTCTGACAGGGGTGCTGCCCAATTACTCGCTTCCCTTCACGCAGTCACTCCTGCCCGAGCCCAGGATGTTCGCTCCTTTCCCAGCCCCCGTCTTGCCTAGCAGCCTTCCCAGGAGCATGGCATCTGCCTACCCTGGCTACATGTCCCCTCACTCGGGCTACCCGGCTGGGGGTATCCTTCGGTCCCAGGTGCCTCAGTTTGAACCCCAGGAGGTCCCAGAGGTGGGATGCAGCTCTAATGACGAGGACAAAGACGACGATGTCATAGAGATCACAGGGAAATAAAAAGGCCCAGCTCCTGCTTGGTCTCAGCTCTGCCAGGAGGCAAAAGTTGCAGGACCTTTTTGGGAGTCAGGATTTTCCCTCTGGGCCACGGCAGTGGGTGGAGAAGGATGCAAAGGGTGTGGCGTGGGGGTGGTTTTGTTCTTTTCATTTTGTTTTGTTGTTTTTTAGCTGTCAAGGGTAAGAATTGTATTAGGGGCTGGGAGATGGGAGAGGGATAGAGTGGACCTGTGAGAGCCAGGGGAGCAAGAGCCAGGGGAGGAGGGAAGCAGCAATGCAAACTGTAGGAGTGCCTCCCCCCACGCTCTGTCTGTCTGTCTGTCTCTGTTCTCTGTCTTGTCTGGCCGTGGAGGCTTGGTGTTGTGAGTCACTGCCCTTCTCAGGCCTGGAGGCGCGGGCTTGACCGCTGGCAGGGCCGAGCTCCCTCTCACATGAACTGCCTTATCTGTGAACTTCTCTCACTGCGAGAGGGGTGGGCCAGGGGTGACTCCACCAGAGATTGGGGACAAAGTGTTTTTAATGGGGCGGGAGTGGGGAGGCTTCTACATTGTGTATGTTGGGGCAGGGAGGGAGGGGATTGATGTCAAAAAAAAAGAAGAAAGAAAAAAAAAAAGATAAAAAAAAGAAAATACCCCACAATTTGTCACCCTCTTCAAATTCACCTGAGACTAGTGTGAGGGCTCCAGGCAGGCTCCTGTGCCAGGGCTCCGGTGGGGGGCTCCCCCGGGCCCTTCTGGAGGGTCCCATCCAAGGTAGGTTGGCGCTGTGGGTCTGATGCCACCTCCGTGTGCCAGGCCAGATGAGTGGAGCAATGTCTTTGTGGCCATCAGAGGGAAATCCTGGTGACTTCCCTGTCTCCTGCCAGGCTGTGTGAAGGCCATGTCTCACCCTGCTGTGGCCCACCAGATCCAGGGGTGGGTGGGCTCGCTGCTGCTTCTGAACAGCACCAGGCAGTGGAGAAGGTTGGGAGGGGACACTGGACCAGTGCCAGTTGCTGTTGAATCTGTGACTGGAGGGACTTTCCCCTGCACAGAATCTCTACATTAATTTATTTCATGAAGGCATAATATTTATTGTCTGGGGGAGTCTTTCTTTCTACTTTTAAATTAATTTCCATATTAAAAAAAATAAAAAAGCTGGCCTCCATCATGCAGTGGTCGCTTGTTGGGTTGTCTGTGTGGGGAGAAGCAGACGGTTGACTAAAGCCTAGCCTAGGAGCAGGGCCAACTGTGGAGGTGGCCTGTGGCTGACCCAGGTGGCACCGATTGGATGTGTCCCATCAGGGCATTCTGCCAGAGCAGGAGCTGCTCTGGGTGCTGAGCAGATGGAGGGAGGATGGAATCCTCTTGTCATGGGGCAGGTGGAGGAGCACATGTGGAAGCCTCCTGTGCTCATTCCCAGTGAGAAGAAGGAGAGCTGTGAGGTGTGTGGAGCTGGGAAGACAGAGCTCTTGCTGGGGAAGTGTCTTTCCCCACACAGGGAGCGGCCCCCCTGCTCGGCCTCACAAGTGCAGAGCCTGGTCCTGGCCCTGCCAGTGAGCACCCTGGCTGCTCCTCAGGGCCAGGGCTCCTGGGGAGAGGCTGGGATACCCAGGTGCAGCTGGACCTGGAGCGTGTGACTGCGTGTGTGAACGCACTAGGATGGACACTTGAAATCCAGGAACCTCCGTGTCACATCTGGGTGTCACCACGCAGGAGCTGTGCTCGCCTGCCTTGGATGTCCCTGGAGCTGGTGGTAACCTGTAGGGGACCCCTAGGCCGTGGAAGCTGCAGTCACTGGTGTTTGCTGGGACCAACTAGATGTAGGAAAAGGCAGGATGTCCTGACATCCTCCACCAAAGGGGTGCTGGAAGATGGGGACCTCCCTTCCTGAGAGAGAGAGGGGTGTGTGTGCACGCGTGTGTTACGGAAACATAATAAAAAATGTTATGGGGCTTTCCTAGTGTCTTTCTCTGTTTAATGGACATTGTCTGTCAAACATAACCACACCATTCATAGAAGCCTTAGATCAACAGTTTAGCTATGCAAATTATTTTAATTATTTTTTTAAAAAAACAAACATTAAAATAGTGCTTTCTTCTTTAACATATCCTAGGAGTTGAAAACCGAGGGGTTCTGAGCAAACTGCTGGACAACTTGTCTTTGGATGCACCATGGAAATAAAAATCAAACCCCCCCACAAAAGTAACAAAGCAAATTAACTGATGGTGTTCATGCAAGTTTCTCCAAAGACTTGACAGTGCTGCATCTGTGAGTCATGCCCTCCTGTGCTCTGTGTGTCCACCTCATGCACTACCCTGTGACACTGATTGTATGACCAGCTTGCCCAGATGTCCGTTGCATCCCTGTGAGGCTGTCAGTTTTCCGGTGGATTTGGGGAATGGACCTAGGCAAGGGCTTTCCTTGTCGAGAGTAGCAAGTGTTGAGACCTGCGGGCGCGTGTGGGAGGTGGGAACATGAGCAGAGCCCCCAGAGCCCTGCGGCTGCCCCAGCCCTTCCTGTGGGGGTCAGGGTAGTGGGGGCATCCAAGGGACCCTTCCAGGTCATCTCTGAATGGGGCCTGTGCTGGGACAAAGTGTTAAGATGTGGCTGGGGGCAGTCAGCACTGTGGTCTGGATGTGGTACTGGTAGCTGCACACCCCTCCACTCCTTGCCTCTCCAGGAGAGCGCCCAGGGCTTCCAGAGCAGGCCCTGGCACACCCCTGTGCTGCCACCTGATGTTCTTCAGTGGTTCCCCAGCAGAGCCTGGGCCCTGTGGCTGTAGGAGCTGAGCATGACTAGAATTCTGCTGCCACAGGATGCAGAATGTGCCCTCGGCTGGCTGTTAACCCAGCACCAGGGTGAGGTGTGAGGGCTCTTTCTGGCTCCTGTGTGGCCATGGCTTGGGGACCCCTTGGCACCCTCCTATGGTGCGGCTGCCCTGTGCATGACCTGCTGCTGGCAACATCGGCAGCCCCGGGCAGCTGCAGCACAGGGGCCCTGCCCAGCAAGTGCCCAAGTGCAGCCCCAGCCCCAGCCCCAGCTCTGCCCCATCCACCAGCCCTGGGCACCCCCTTAGTGAGGGGATGGGCCCTGGCAGAGCCTCAGCTGAGAGGTGAGGCGGTCACAGGGGTGGCCGTGATGCCCTGACCACAGGGCTCCCATGGGAACTGGCAGTGGCTGGGGCTGCTCCAAGGCAACCAGAGGCACCTGTTCTGCCACGGTGCCATGGGAAGGATTTCCTCTGCCCCACAGAAGCTGCAGGGGGGCGTGGGTTATCCCCAGTGGGGGGAACTCTCCAAGCTCTAAAACTCTTCTCCCATGGGGCCTGCTCTTCTCCCTCATCTGCTCTCCCCAGAGATTTCTCCTCTCCAGCATGTGATTCTGCTGCAGAGGGTCCTCTCTTGGTTTTCCTGAGCCTGGAACAGGGGCTTTCCCTGCACGGGTTAAATTTTTCTTTTGCTGCTGAATTTCTGTCTCCAAATGACCTGATGGGAAGCAGCTGCCGGTTCTCAGAGGGGCTGCGGGTGACACTGAGGACAGCAGTGCAGGACTCTCTGCCGAGGGTTTTGGACAGTAAGGAAGATTTCTGAGCACAGCCCAAGGCCAGGGCAGACCTGTGGGGGCCTCAGGAAGGGTCAGCTGCCCTCCATGCTGGCACCCAGCCCTCAGCCCTTGCCTTTGGTGGGAGGTTTCCACTCCTGGGGACAGTCGAGTGAAGGCTGGGTACCACTGTAGGACAGTGCCATGGGCATGGGGGGCTGCTGCTGCTCTGTGCCCAGGGTTTGGTGGGCTTGTTGCCCCCACTGCTGATGCGGCTCTTGGGGCTTCCTAGGGGACTGCAGGGTGGGGGCAACACAGCCCAGTCTGGCCTATGTTGGGCAGGATCTGCTGGACATTGTCCTCCTGGAGTGTCTGGGAGGGTGGGGGGGTTGGGTGCAGCTACTTGGAGGAAGCAAATATTCTGGCAAACAGAGGGTGGGATTTCCCTGGGGTCTTCACTAGAAATGATGTGTATTTTGACTTAATGATGTCAGTGAATCATAAAACGGTTTGGGCTGGAAGGGACCTTAAAGACTGTCTTGTTCCAGCCCCCTGCCATGGGCAGGAACACCTTCCACTAGACCAGGTTGCTCCAAGCCCCATCCAGCCTGGCCTTGGACACTCCAGGGATGGGGCATCCACAGCTTCTCTGGGCAACGAATTCAAGAGGCTGAATGTGTGAGAATTGCTGCTGGCTTGGGGGTGGCTTCCAGGCCAACAGAGACAAGTACAGCAAATACCTTCCCAGCTGTATTCTCACCACTCTGGAATAAATTTTGTTGATCCAGTCTTGGAAGGACTGGGGGTGGGGGAGGGCTGGGGCGGGGGGCAGAGGTTGAACAGGGACCGTAGTCCAGCTAGATTACAGTGAGGAGATGGCTCCTTGCACCTCAGAGCAAGCACTCCCTGCGAAGGGAGGAAGGATGAGGCAAGTGAGGGAGAGCAACCTCTGCCACCTCCCGGACCACCACCGCTGCCTCGGCTGCTTCGTGGTACGCAGCTCGGAGCTGGAGTCTGGCAGATTCGTGGGAGCCTGAAGGAATCCATCACTGAGTCTCATTTGGGGTTTTCGGTTGGTTTGGGTTTCTTTTTCTTTTTTTTTTTTTTCCTTTTTTTTTTTTACTACCGCCTTAGTTTGTGGCCTGTCTTGTTGTGGTTGGAAAGAGGAGTATCGCTAGCAGGGTGGGTCGGTCGGTTGGCCCCACGCATGATCATGTGCTTCCCTCTTCTCTCTGTCGAACGGGATGTGCTCGCCTGATCTCCCAGAACAGAGACTTTGAACAATTTGTTGTTTATATGATGTATTTATTTTTACTTGTGTTTCATGTCATTTTTTAAAAAAATAATAAATTGTAAGTTGGTATAACTGCCTGTTGCTTCTCTTTCTTTTTTTTTTTTTTCCCCCCCAGTAAAATAAATGTCAAAATTAAAAAATAAAGCGGTGTGGTTTGAAGCTGGTTTGGGTTGGAGCTGGGCTGGGCATGAGCATCTCTGCACACCTGGAGCCCAGGCTCAGGAGCAGCTGTGTCCTGCTGCTTCCAGCAGCACGTGGGCTCCACCCACACCTGGGCAGCAACCCAGATGAGCATCCTGCCGCCTCCAGAGCGGAGGGAGGCATCACACGGCTGGCCCTGCCTGGGCTGGGTGCTGCGGGAGTCGGGGAACCATTGGGAGAGCTGGCTCTTGCTCCTCCTCGTCTTCTGTGCTTATTCTTGCTGCTGCCGATCATCAGTAAGGGTCGGGGGAAAACAAGGAAAATAAATATTCTGCGGGTAAATAGCTTCGAGTCTCGGAGAGCCGGTGCGGGCTGCGTGCCCTGTCCCCGGTGCCCTGTCCCCGGTCCCCCGTCCCCGGTGCCCCGTGGGGCGCGGAGAGGCCGCGGGGCTGGCGGGGGTTGAGGTAGTAACAGCGAGGCGGTTCTGCACGGGAAGGCGAGAGCTGTCCCGGAGCTGATGCCGACGTGCGAGAAGGGCCCTGGAGAGACCGGGGAGGGAGCTGTGGGCAGCCCTGGCTCCCTCTGCCCGTCACAGGCGCTGCGGGTGCCTCCGCACCCGGCCGTTCTTGCTGTCCGGGGACGGGTGCTGCCACTTGTGCCAGGCTCGCTGCCGCTGCCGCTCCTGCAGCCGCAGGGCATTGCAGTAGGCGTCCAGGCTGGTTCCCGGTGCCCCCAGGGCCCGCGGGAAGCCCTTGGAGCCCGGGTGCAGATCAGTCCGGGGCCGGGGGCTCTGGTGGCTCCCTCCCAGCTCAGCCCCCTTGCTCCGTTTGTACGGTGGCAGCTCCATGGCCTCGTGCCTGATGACGCGGAGGCTGTACCGGCTGAGGAGCCGGGAGAAGGAGCGCTCCACCGCCTGGCACTCGTAGGTGCCCACGTCCTCCCTCGCCAGCTGGCGGATCAGCAGCCCTTGCTCCAGCACCAAGAAATGTCCGTTGTTCCTGACCTGGGGCAAAGGCAGAGCCCATGGGTCAGTCCTTGCGGATGGAGCGACCCCTGCCCCCCGTCCCCGCTGCCCTGTCCCCGTACCTCGCTCGGGGCTGTCTCCTCGCCGCGCCGCACCAGCCACCGGAGCGTGGTCTGCGGGGAGCGCGCCAGGCACTCGAGGAAGGTCGAGTTCTTCTCCACCCCAAAAACCACCTTCTCCACCGCAGCAGTCCCTGTGCAGGGCAAGGGGTGAGTACCCTGTGTGGGGCTGTGTGACAGCAGGGAGGGAGGGCAGCACGGAGCAGCCAGCCCGCGGTGGGGACACTGGTTTCCCAGCACGGTGCCGCCCGCCCTCCTGCGCATGGCACTCCCTGGGCACAGCTGGCTGCCCCCGCCGGGGTTGGCGCTCACCCTCTGCCGTGTCCTGGCACTGGCTGAGCGGGTCAGCTTTCAGCACGTCCTGGCAGCGGGCACGCCTGTGGGAGAGCAGAAAGAGTTGTGGCTGTCCCACCCACGCTGTGGGACCCGTCCGTGACAATGCAGCCTGGAAGGGAGACCAGGAAAGGGTGGGGGACAGGCAGGCAGAGTGGCACTAGGGGCCTGGCTGATGGATAAAGCTCCAGGGCCGGCCCTTGCCCTTCCCTGCTCCGAACAGCATCACCTTGCAGGGGGATGCAGGGCTGGCGCGGGCACGCACTCACCTCTTCTCGGTGAGCAGGTGTGGGGCGCAGGTCCTGCTGTCCCAGGTGCAGTAGGGATCCCTGGACAGGCAGCAGTCTGTGCAGGTTTTGCCGTAGAGCTCGCAGCGGTACAGGGAGAGCTGGAGCAGCCCGTGGGTGCTGCTCACAAACAGCTCCTGCTGCTCGGGCAAGCAGGACAGTGGCAGTCAGCACCCACGGCTGGAAACCAGGAGTGGCAGGGAACAGAGCCCCTGCCCCGTGCTGGGGCACTGGGGGACAGCAGGAGTGCGAGACAGAGCCTGCCATCCCCTTAATGCCCTGGCAAGAACCCGTTCCCTAAATGTGCACCCCCTGGGGCCAAGGGACCCGGCAGAATGGCTGGGACCAGTTGCCCTCTGTCCCTGTCACTGGGCTGCTTTAGGGAGAAGCAGAAGGGACACTCACCCGCTTTGGTGATAACTTCATGTCCAGGATGGGAGAAGGCACCTGAAGGGGAAACAAGAGGGTGCTGCAGCCATGTCAGCCCCTCCTGGGTGCCCCAGCCTGCCAGTGGGATTGTGTTCCCAGGGGGGGCAGGATGCCGGGATCCTGGGCCGGGTCCCTGGTCACAGCTCCATCTGCTCCATGCAAGAAGCCTGGGCTGGCTCTGCTTGGCGTGGGCGGCCCAGGACAGCTCTGCTCAGCAGCCCTGCTTTCAAATCTGGGCTCAGCCCTCCCATTTCAGTGCGGGCTCCAATGTGCCACCCACATGCCCCCTCAGGGACTGGATGGGGAGCTGGAAGACGACTTGGCTCCAGTCCCGCTGGCTCCCTCGGTGCTTGTAGCATTTCCTGCTGCCCAGGGCAGGTAGGAGCCCCCAGCAGCGAGGTGAGAACCTCCCTGAGAGCGGTCAGTAATTTGCTGCAGAGCCTGCATGGAGGGTGCCACGGCCACGGGAGGCTGTGTGGTCCAACCACGGCGCTTCAGCCCCCCTGGTGCCACCCTGGCTGCCTGTACCTTAGTGACGCTGATCTCCTCCAGGCTGATCACCTCGGGGCCACGGCTCGCCCCGCCGGCCAGTGCCACCTTCAGGACTTTGCCGTCATCTGTGAAGGCAGCGGGAGGAGCTGTCAGGGCTGGGAGCCCGCCGGGCTGGCGGAACCTGGGTGCCACCCAAGCTGCCCCGTGGTGGCAGCGTGCCCGGAGCTGGGGTGAGCTCCCACCTGTGCCGAGGAAGAGCACGTCGTAGTGGCGGCTCTCCG